>WEIV01002534.1:144930-215681 GCA_013390005.1 Calyptomena viridis
GCCCCGCCCCGCCCCGCCCCGCCCGGGCGGGCGCCAGGCAGGGCCGGGAGCAGGGGACAGCGGGACACCCCGTGCGGTCCTGTGCGCTCCGAAGGGCACCGGCAGCGAACTCTCACCCACACCGTCACACAGCACAGCCAGCCAAAGTGGTCGCAGGAATCCTGCCAGCTGCGTGGCCACGGCTTCCTTATCCGAAGTTCTACGGGGAGTCAGGGTGCGTGTGTGTGCGTGTTTAAAATATTAGGGAGTCGCATCCTGGAGCAATACTGAGAAACAGTAACCACCAGAAGGAACTATGCCTGCAACATCAAGTAATAAAAGAAAAATAGAAGAGGAGAACGGAGAACACCGGGATGCGATTTTGGGCTCCGTGTTCCAGTCACGTGTTTTTCTTTGGCAGAACTCATCAGTGTGTATAAATATCTAAAGAGAGGGGTGCCAAGAAAATGGAGCCAGGCTCTTCTCGGTGGTGCCCAGCAACAGGACAAGAAGCAAAGAGCAGAAACTGATGCGCAGAAGTTCCACCTGAACATGAGGAAGAGCTTCTTTGGGGGTAACCAAGCGCTGGAATAAAGCAGAGTCTCCCTCACTGAAGACATTCAAGAACCGTCTGGATGCAACCCTGTGCAATGTGCTCTAGGATGATCCTGCTTAAGCAGAGAAGTTGGATCAGATGATTACTGTGGTCCCTTCTGACCAACTGTGAAACTTCCAGTTCCATCAGTGCCCACCTGCCCCTGAACCCCTTTGCCACCTCTGAACCCCTGTGCCTGCCTCAGCCCTGCCACTAAGCCAGCCTTTCTGATGCCTTTCTAGCAGATGAACCCAGTCAAATGGGTTCCCTGTCCCCACCTGTATTCACACACTGAGCACTGCAATGGAGGCCTGTAGCAGGGACTTAAGGCTGTCCCTGCTGCCACTGCTCACAGGAGCAGCACAGTCTCACAGTGTCCCTGCCATGCTGGGAAGCACTGTTAGCACTGTGTCCTTCATTAGTGCCATGTCCCTCAACTCCCAGGATCTTCCTCCTACACTGGCTTTTCCAGCATGGCCAAGCTTCCTCCTGATCCTAGTTACTTCTCTGGATTATGGTGGCACCCTCAAAGCACTGGATAAGACCAATGTATGTCTATGTTAGCAAGAAAAGAGAGTCCACACTGGTCCACACTTGGCCAGGACCTGGGACCTCCTGGAAGTAGAAGAGCTGGGCTGCAACACTGGTGAGGCTCCAGCTCCTCTTCCAGCAGGCTTGGGCTGGCTCAGCTCAGCTTCACACCAGCACCATTCTCCCCAACACACAACAGTCCAAGCCCCCAGGACACACTCTAGGGCTGACCATGGAGGTTGACCACTGCTCCCCATGCCTTTTCTATTTGCAAATCCCATGGATGAGCCTAAAAAAAAAAAAAAACAAAAAACCCAAAACCCCCCAAACAAACCAAACCACAACAGGATCAAAGGTCTCCTAACTCAAAGTCAAGGAGCAAAAGCCAGGAGGCGAAAGAGTCTGAGCACCTTCAAAACTACAATCTGATTGTCCCTAGACTACTTTGAAAACAATTAATTCAACAGACGGGCCTCCTAAACATGGCCGTTGTGTGGGCATACTTGGTCCGTGTGTACAAAGTTGCTGATGAGGCCAATTACCTTCCTATTGCAAACTCTTGGTTGTCAAGGACATTGTAAAACAAAGTTTCTGAGCCAAAGATTGACCTATACACATCATTCACCAACTTCATGTTTAAAATGAGAAGTTGGTTTCAGACAAGTGTAGTTTAAAGACTACAAAGAAAGCAGAAAAAAAAATTAATATATTGGTATTAATGCTGTTTCTTTACTTCAGTCTCCTACAACTGAAGCATGGATGTTTAGAGTCTTTTCAGTTTCTGAAGAGCATTAACCTATGGCATAAAACAGTTGCTTTGGCAAGACTGGGGATTTGGCATGCAGACGGATAACATGCTTTACTCTCTAGCCCATTACTTCCCAACCAACCAAAATTTGTTTAGTGTTATTGTACAAATGCAGGCACAATGACTGCAAAATCATTACAGACTTCTATATCCGTAAGTAGTGCACCCGATAAGCATCCTCGAGAAATCCTCAGAATAACATTTGGCTCATCACCCATTTATTAAGAATTTATCGTGAACTTTTTGATGTGAATCAAGCCCTCTAGGGACTGAACAACTGCGTGGAAAGTGCCAGACAGCCCATAAAAGCTGCTCTGTCAACAAGGATGGGAGACCTGCTTCCTGCTAAAATTCCCCTCCTAGTAACAGGTTCCGCTATGACCTCTGAGCAGGACAGCTGCTCTGGTGACAGGGTTGAAGCTCCTTAAGCAGGCTCTGGCACACAGAGTCATAATGCTCCTCCACAAGCCACGAGAAGTCCAGCATATTAATGATAAAGCCAAGGGCTAGTTAAACTTGGTAACATTTAGGTGAAATGTTATAAAGGATGTGTTCACTGACCTGTCTCCTCAGATCATTACTGGGAAAACAAAACTCATTCTGGAACCTGCAAGAACAAAATCTGATACGTTTTATTTTACTATTAGTAAAGATGTTAATCTCAAGTGTACGGAAACACAGTCATGCTTTAGTGACCAAAACTGGACAGATGCTACTTTCTAAATGAGTTTCGCATTTCCACTATTTATCCCTTTTTTCTCTGCTTTTCTGAAGACATTACTGACTGTGGGCAGGCTCTTGGCCAGACCTCACTTTGAACAGTAAGAGAAAAACCACAGTCTTGAAACGGGAAAATAAAGAGGTGTTTCCTCCTGCCTGCAGTCAACCTTTTGGGGTCACTCTCTTGGGGAACCTGGATGGCAGGTGTGTGTGCAGAGGTGCTTCCCTTCCCTGCACTGTAATACAGCTCAGAGCCACATGCCTAATTTCAGCCCCAAAACCATCTGGTACAGGCATATATATCTACAACCTTCAACACTTCACGCAGGGCCATGTGTCCTTACATGACTCTTCCAGGCAGGACCAGTATGATGCTTGTTAGGGCAACATATGCCCATCATGCTTTCACTCCCTGGCCAGCCAGGCTGGGGGGACCACACAGCAGCCCCATGGGTCTTTGGGACTAGCTAGATAATTGCTGCCTGATCCAGTCTCTCAGCCCTGTGTCAAGTTAGCAGCCATGGGAACATGGCCCCGGTACACATGCAGATTGGTGACACAGCTATGGCACAGATGAGCCAGACCTGTGACACCTCTGCTCACAGAGGAAAAAGTCAAATTGCTTGCTGGGTGGACACTGATGCCAACACAAGAAAAAGGATGTGGGCAATGGTCAGGGAAGGGCAGAGCAGGAAACTGTGACCATCTCCATTTCTGGACCTGGAAGGCTTCAAGCAACTGCACATGGACCTATTGAATGCCCCATGCATCCACCTCTCAAACGGCCACCTCCTGCGGTAAATTTTCACACTGTTGGTTAAATCTGGAGTGTACAGGCTAAGTTTATCAGAAAAAAACACAAAGGAATGGCAACAACCCAGGAAAAGCAAAAGTGCTTTTCTCATAGGGAGTAAATTCAAGTAACTTACTTGCAGCAGATACATATCTAGATGTATTATGTTGATGTGTTTAATGCGATTAAGTGCAAGGAACAAGCAGATGGGAGGAGTGTGGAGAGATTAGCAAAACAACCCAAAAGAAGGAAGTTTGGTGGAGGGAAGAAGACAGTGTTTAAGGCCTCTAAATTAACTCCCTGTTAAAGCTGTTCTTTACTCTGCATTAATAGGAAGGATTAGGAAATGGAAGCGGTCTTTCATATGCATAGTTAGTTGCACAGCCTGAGTGGCCCATGTGCCACGCACTGGGGTGGTTTGTTTTCCTGTAGTGGAAGGAGGGTTCAATCAGGGACACTGAATTATAACATGCTGATTTAAAAGTAATCACCGTTTCAGACCTGACTAGCCCTGGCTCTGTTTACACTGGTGAGTGAGAAAATCTACTTATGAATTATCCCCACTGCAGTTCTATTAGTCCTCACACATTGGCTCGACACAGGCAATTTACAGTCGTCTCCTCCAGCAGGGTTAAATGGTACAGTGAGCATAATACCCTGGCCCTGTTTACCCTGGAGATTACACTGCTGGTAACTTCAATGCTCCCCTGCCACTGCTGAAAAACAGGTACAGAATTTCCTGGTGCTGATGCGTGAGGAATGAGAAACTCTGGGCAGGAAAAGGCGGCAGTAAATCTGAGGAAGATAATCAACCCAGGCTACTCAGACCATGAAAATATCCCTAAGGGGACGAAGCAACCAGGTGGCTAAGAACCAAATTTCACACAGCTATCCATTAGAGTGAATACTGCAATACAGGGGCTTCCACATACTTTAGTCCTTGACTAATTCAATCCTCCATTTAGTTCTATCCAAAACTAGTGAACAAAATCAGCTGCCCTGAAAATACTGCAACCCCTTCCATCTTTCATGGGTTTTGGGGTATTTTGAGCTCAAATCTACTAAGCGGTTGTAAAACAAGCCATTTAAGTATGAGAAAAGACAAGAAAGGATCACAATGTGTTTTTGTTTTTTATCCTGTTAAGAGTTTTTCCAGCAGTACTTGCAATTAATACCTGATGCTGGATTCTGTGGAGTCTCAGTTGTTGCAGCATGACTACCCTCCTTAAATCTTCAGGCAATTCCCAGAAAGTACAGGAAAGAATCATCCCTTATTATTACTATCTTTTTTTCCCCACTCAAGTATGGCCTAGAAGAGATGCACTAAGGACCACGTGAAAAAGCCGAGAGATCACATCATGCATTATCCTACCACAGGAAAGGATGAAAGTTAAATGAGGGACAGAATTAGCATGGGTGCTAGAATTATGCGTATGCGAGAATCCACCTCCAACACCAAACTGAAAGCCCTGTTGTAGAAATATAGGTTGCTAAATAAACTATTAGCAGTATTATACACACACAAAAGAACTTTCATTCTCCCACTAAAGAATCTTTGGAGTTACAGCATCTCCTGCCAGGTGGATTATTCGCTCCATAAATCTCAATTGCCAAGAAACTCCCTGGCAGACAGGAAAAGAAAACAATGGGCAGATTAACAGACTAGCAAGATATTTTAGTACTTTCTGACTAAGGTGTATGGAAACACTTCAAAAAGCTGGACAGTGCAGAAACCTTTCAAGATCACAAGAAAATGCAGCAAACCCAGTCTAAAAAAGGTATCTAAGGGCAAGACATGTTACGGAGATAAGAAGGTAAAGCAGAACCAGGATTACCATAAGGTACTAAAAACACAAGTAGAATGCAAAGAGCTCTATTTTGTTTTTGACATTAATATAATCAGCTAGTTTAGAGATACAAACCTTAGCCTCACTGATGGTGCTGTCTAGTACCTGAAAGCAAGGATGGAGAGAGAAATTGGGAAAAGTACCCAGAGATATGGGGGACAAAGGGAATCAACAGAATGCAAAATTTGAGGTCAGTGATGGCAAAAAAATAATGCTTTTAAAGAACTACAATGCCAATATAATCTAGTGTTAACATTTAAAAATAAGCAAGAGAAAGACTTTGATACTGAAAAAATGGATCTACATGCAAAACAAAGGAATTTTATTTGTTTTCTTTCATCCTGCAGTTTTCTTATCATTTATCTTGCAGCATTTACATACATGATGTCTGGATGTGTAATCATAAGGGAAATTAGCCCTGGATAACCCCATGCTGCAGCACGTTGACAGAAATTGCTCTAGAGAAAACAACTCTAGGAATAAAATGAGGGATGTTCAAACCATCGGAAATCAAGTGAGTCACAGACACGATAGGTTTGAAGGATTGGAAAAAATCTCTTTATGAGAACATGCCATTAAACATTACAATCAAGCATAAAATTGCTCTGCCACAGTATTTTGTTTTATTTGCATTGTTAAATTTCTTCTCCTAACAATAATGGATAGTTTACAGCACTAATGATTTATACAAAAGAAGCCTGTAAATGCATCCCGAATGGGCAGCTTCTTTCTTAAGAACTGTAGGCTCAGTTTCCTTCAGCTTGATCGCAAATTGGTGACTCACACAGATTTCACATCTGCTTCAGGATACAATGGTGCAGCTTCTAACGAGGTTTCATCGTGGATTAAGTTCCTATGGTGCAAGAGAGGTGTAAAAACTTATGCTAATTTTAAAAAGGCATACTGCATTTTCACAAACTGACATGGTGCAAAAATTATAGATGCTTTGCCATTAACGACTGTTACTGATTTCATGACTTCTGGATTCTGCAGGGCCACTTAAAATAAATGACATGGTTTTCATACAATTTGTGTACGACCATGAACAGAAATGCAAATTTTTCCCAAAAATCAACATAATTGACATGGAGAAGGGGGCCGCAGTTTAAGAGTACTTAAAATGTGTCTGCAAAACACATTCACTTCACTTGCAGTGCACTCCCAAAAGAGATAAGAACTGAGATTTTTGATGTGCAAAATTATTTGGATTTGCTATACCTTATAATCCTCTTTATGATATAACAGAGTAATCTATTCCCAATACACAGCATTCCTGTAAAGTCAGGCTCCCTCAAATCAGAAATCAGAAGAGTGACATAAAACAACACCTTGACTGTATTTTTCTGGAATTTCTTTGACCTTTATGTCAAAATGAAGGTATTCATTCATGCTTCATTCCAGCAGCTGAAGCATTAAAAAAAAATCACGTAATTTATGGCAAAATCTTCAGAAATGACAACACTGGGAATAAGAATCGGAATCTAGTCAAGACTTCTTAGGCCAGCAAGAATAAGAATAACTGCAGACAAAATATATTCAGGCTCACAAGGAAGCACCAAGAAGTTTCTAATGCACTTCTTTTCTGACTAATGGCCTAAGTGAGTGTGTAAACAATAATCCTCATACAGGAGATGTGAGGAAGAGACACAGAGAATGTCAGTTGTCAGATACTTCCTGCAGTTTTTCCATAACCACTTATTGGGAGCTAGTTTTAACGCATCATCACAGGCATTCCTCAGCAAGCAGCAGCATTTCTGTCACTTCCTTCAGACTGGCAAAGGAGTAAGACTGTCCAAAAATACATCTTCTAGAAAAGAAGGAATTAGGCGAGCAAACTCAGCACTCAATGGGAATAGGATACCTCACTGCTGCTTGTGAAAAGCAGACCTCTGAGTAAACCACTAGCAAAATGACAACCACATTGCAGAAGCTACCAGGCTATTTTTACCAAAGCACAATATGTTATCTTTTAATTTTGTAGAAAGGCAATAAAAATTCATAAGATTCATGCTTTGCATTTAAAGAGAAAAGCTTGGTAATACAACATTCAGACCACATGTTTTTTAACATTACCATGAATGGTCTAAGTTCTTCAGTCTTCTGACATGTTCACAGGGGTGGTGTTTACACTGACTTGTTCCTAGTACATCGTATCACATTTTAATGATTCAGTTCAGCTCTGACAAAAGGAAACATCTGCCATATTTTTTTTCTTTCGTGAACTTTATCACAATTAAAAATCTGATGTTTCACCAGCTTGTGTGCCAACTAAGAAGGACGCCAAGTTCGGCACTTCCCGATACATATAAATGCATGCGGCATGAACAGCTAGTACCAACAGCACCAAGCCATCACTGACTTGTCAGTTCTCACCACAAGAGAGAAGAAAGATCACAGTTTGTGGGCAATAATTTTATAATCTTGATCTGGTTTCCATATGACACAGTGCAAGAGAGAGAAAGCAAAAAAAAAAAAAAAAAAGAACACTTTACAGCTCTGTGTGATGACAACATACGATTTCTATGTCTTGCCCTATTGCAGCCAGAAAAATATTAAAGCAGCATGTCAAAACTGGCACAGCTTCCAAAAAAACAATTTCCAAACATCACTTGACGGACAGCACCCTAGCAACTCAATATGAAGCTTACATCTGCATCTACTTTACATAAAATGAGGCCAATCCCCTCAGTGCAATGATAGTATTCTTGTTTTCAGCAGAATTAAGGGTATATACAAATTCAAGCCACTTCTGAGACACTGCACATGACAGGAAGGCAGCGAGACCGTTTGCCGTGAAGACCACCAATCTCTTGTACCCTGTGTAAGGCCGGGGTAACCCTTGTACCTCTAGGCAATTCCAATGACACTCACATTTCAGGGTGGAAGCCAAGCACCAGAAACAAAACCAGCCGCCTAATGATACAGGCAATGCAGTGTTGCTTCATACGTGGAGTAGCAGAGTCCCTCTACTACTGTGGTGTTACTGAGCCCAAGCAGTCAGAGGGCTGGGTGTTTCTGAACAGATTCCAGGACAGAGCTGGGGTCTCAGTGATCATCAAGAGGTGCTTTCTAACACTGCTTCTCCATCCATTTTTTTCCCTGTCCTCCTAGCAAAATACTGGATCTAGTAGGGTACAATTTAACTTGAAGTGTCTCATAGGAGGACTTTAGGAACTAAGAAAAGAAAAATGACCCTGCATACAGAATATACAAGACTGCCCCAAAGGTATGGCATAGATGCTTAAGGAGATGCACGGTCTACTAGCTATAAGATCAGACTGAGATTGAGCTTCTCTCCTTAGCTCTATCACAGACTTGCTAGTGACCTAAAGCAAGTCCCTTCAGTTCTTCCTGCCTGCCATCTTCATTCTTCTCTCTCAGTACCACAGCAGCACATACACAGTGCTTCCACAGAGCACAGCCTCACTCACTTCAGCCTTCTCACATGGTCCAATACTAGCACCACATATAATTTGGACTGCTAAGATGCTTTTGAAGATAAGATGTGAGCATGTAAATCACAAAGATACATTTTCATAATCTGCCCATTGGTAAATGGACAATGGCCTTTCCCAAAGAGCACAAGGCTGGTCCTAAATGGCTGCAACGATGTTTTCCTCTTTCATGTTTCCTATGACAGCAAAAAAAAAAACCCAACAAAATTTGTTTGAAACATCACCAGACACACTGAAACTGACAGCTAATGCATCTTACAGTCGGTTGGATGGTATTTTTGGATGGGAGGCTGCATTTCAAACTACTTCATCCTGTGTTCACACTGTACAACTGCACATTCGACATTATACTGACTCACCAGTAGCATTTTTGTGCAGCCCACTGAAGAGATACCACTACACCCTGTTTGGGTGGGGCAAGACTTTCTGGGTGAATCTCTTTGTTGGAGAGGAAGTTGTGAGAGTAAGGGTTTTCAAGGTCACAAAAGAAACTGGGCTCTCCCATGCATGCATGCATACACAGAGTGGGAAAAACACATCCAATCCCTCTTGCTTCTTCACGTTACCCCACTGGGTCAGCAGAACTACTGATGCTTCACATTTGTCCTAATTTTTAATAAAAACCATGGTTTTCATTAGGATTAAGGTAAACGGTTAAAAACAAATAAACCCAAGTCTTATGCAGCCTCTAGGGAAAGGGCTGAGCTTTCAGCCCAACCTAATAGGGGAACTGCCCGCACAGCACACCTTCCCGACTGCCTCCAGGCAAATGCAGGGAAGATGAAGCCTTCTAGAGAAGCAAAGGTCAGAGAGATCTCTCCATCATTCCTTTAAGTCTGAGATGAGGGGTCTCTGCCACACTTCTGATCCATGGAGTTTTAAGTCAAAGCTGCAGAGAATTGGCCTGAGCCAGGCAAGCATTTTGCAGTGCTGCTCCATAATTCCCTGCCACCAGCACTGCTTCATGCATTCATGCAATGATTCAAGAAACAGCCTTGACTGCTCATCCATTAACTGTGGGGTGCGAGTCAGGTTTGCAGCGCTGGGAGACAGGCTATTTTTACCACACTTAGGATGTGCTGTCACCATGTTAAATCCCGGTTGCAGATTTACCAAAAGCGCTAAGGGGATTTGTCCGGGATTTCAGGACGCCGGCATTCTGATCTGCGTAGCAGCTCAGACCAGGCTTTTTGCCATTCATAAGTCCCAGACAAATGACTCGTGAGAGTGTGCAGCTTGCCAGCACAGCACATATTCAGTGAGTATGTGGGGTCTGGGATGCGTCTGACATCGGAGGAATGTGCTGGCCACCTGCACATGGTATCCCAGCCTCCCCCACATGCTGCGTGCCAGACTTCATCGAACACTTACACGCATGTGTGCGCCCTCTCTCCTGTGCACAATGCCTGGGCATACGAGACCATGAGGACCACACATGTGGCATGTGAGAAAGACCTGGCCACACAGCCTCTGCCCTCGTGCAGGGTAATATATATCCCCCCCTTACAATCCACACTACTCCTATTTTCTGTAGTCTCAACCAAGTGCGGCACAAACTTTGAATTACGTCCCTCATAAAGTTTATGTCCCAGCCCACCTCTGTCTTCAGGAATTTAATCTCCTGGCTGTGGTAGGTACGCAGAAGGGTCTCACAGGAGAAATTTCAGTGCACCCATCACTGATGGCTCATGGATAAAGTCTGAGAAATATTGCCATATGACACTGAGGAAGGTGAGGCTGAGTTACTGCCAATACCTTACCTACCATATTTCTTGCCTTGAAAGTGGCATGTCATCATATTAGCAGTTTTCATAAATGAATTAGAAAAGGCACACCCTTTCCAGTGCTTATCCTGTTTTTTTTCAGACACACCAAATAACTTTACTTTGCTGTCAACGTATCTAGTTTCTGGTTTACACACCTAAGACGAGAAGAAGGGAATTATTCAAGCCAAGGTTGTGCATTTAAGAAACATAAATCTGTCATACAACCCAAAGTGGCTCTCGGCTTGAATCTATCCTTTTTTGGGCAGACAGCTTAGACATTTTGAATTTAAAAACACTGGCAATTTTTTTCTTCATGGCCTCTCATATTTCTTGCTCTGAAAGCTCAGACTAGAACTTTTTGTTCATTGCAGGTATCTTCCTCAAAGCCAACTTAAACCTTAACACCTCTCAAAATTTTCAGGAAGGTGGTTTTCTGTTTTGGTTTGGGATTTTTTTTTTCCCTTGGTTGGTTGATTTCTCGTTTGTTGGGGTTTTTTTTTACTTTTAGGGGTAAGAGTTGTGGTTGCCAGAGTTAAATCACAAAATTTTGAGGGTCTGTTCTTCTGCTAGAGAAGAAAAATTACCTTTTTTTTTTTTTAGCACAGTGTGAATTTCTTTCACATAAAGAACTGAGTCCCAGTTTCCAAAATGTTTGTACTTTATCTTTTCTGCTATATTCTGCTATTTCTTCAGTTAATACTTTAAAATTCTACCTGAAACTGAAGTTTCTCTATTGCCTACATATTTTGTCATTTCTAACACGACAGTTCTGTAACCCATTTGTTTTCTCAGTGCTTCTTTAAGCATCACTTGTACTTCACAGTGCAGATGTCTAACACAGATCAAGGCAGGTGATGCAGTATATTCTGTTCCAAAAGATATCCCCACCTCCTCATTAGTTTTGCAATATGGCTATCAAAGCATTAAATAAATAACATAATAGCTAGCATATACCCATTGTATTACAGATTCTGCATGGTTTATAGATGTTACCTTATTTTCTCACTCCTGTGAAACAGATACAGAGGTGATAATTTTATATGAATTGCGGCCACAAAGCCAGTCAATAGCTAAACTAAATAGTCAGATAAGCTTCTGAGGCCAAAATAGATCCCATTTATAAGGAGAAACAACAAAAAATTGCAGACCATCTCCTGCAAACAAAGACATGTAGGCTAAACTTTGATGACAGCTTCTTGTCTGTGACCCTCTAGCCCAAATCCTAAGCCTCAGTTCTCTCCCTAAAGGCTCACGCCCAGAGGCATGGCTTGCTGGTCAGTGCAATCTTCAAAATTTCCCATCTTGAACAATTTATTTTCAGGAACAAAGCCTGGAAAAGATCCAAACCCCCTGTGTGCGTTGGCAGCAGCTCAGGATGCTGTCTAGGTGTGTCTGGCTTGCTCAACTAACAACTCTTTCTATTTCCTCCATGCAGAGCACACTCGTCTTACACCATGCTGCAGCAAGCCACCCATTAACTTCTATTACCTCATTTCTAAAAAGGCTACCAGTTTGTTCCACTAGAACCCCAGCTTTTTGGGCTGTCAGACACTTTGAGGTTTAGCTGGTGGCTTAGAATTCAAAAGCAAATGTACAGTTTAGAATTTACAGCTGGGAAAACAATTTCCCAAAATATCTGTATGAATGCAATGCAGAAATATGCCACATTATAACAGCGAGTATTCTTTCTCAAAATGGAAGTGTTACATTTCAAGCACAGCTCTATGCCTGAGATGAGCCAAGAAACTTCTGAAATGAGTAACAGGCCTTGCTCAGCACCCTTTGTGCAAAGAAGCCTCCTCCTTCTTGTTCCTCTTTCCCCTCCAGGTAGCCCCAGAACAGTAAAGAAGAGTTTCTCAGCTGTGCTGTTAATCCCCCTAAACATTATTATCAGAACACTGTTTCCCAGCTGCTACCCTCAAATTGTTAAATCTTGAAGTGGGTCCCTCTGAAGGTTATTTTTATCATAGAATCATTTAGGTTGGAAAATACCTTTGAGATTATTGATTCCAAACACGAACTAATTTTTCATGTGCAGAAACACAGAGGAAAATAAACACTAATATTATTAATCTGTTCAAACAGCAAGAAATCCTCCTGTTTCCCCCTCCACCATGCATAAAGCTGCAAAAATTAAATCCATAAGGGCATTTAAAAAGAATATCTTATTTAGGGAAGAAAACAAAAGTGACTGACACAGTTATTAGTCAATGCTGGTAAATAAATTTGCACGGCTTACAATGTTTACCCTGGAGTAGAGCTGAAAGATCCATTCGTGCTGCATTAAAAACCCGCCTCAATGACAAACTTCAGCTCCCCACTCTAGCAAGGCTGATGTATTGACTAGACAGGTAGATATTAGGTGCTCCGACTGTCTGGATGCTATGGAAATCATGCCTCACGCATCTGACCGTTGTCAGCGGCAGAAGACAAGCGCCGGCCTCATTCTTATTCTAGCCAGGAAAAAGGCCTCGTCTGCATTAGCCTTTTTACTGAAAGGCTGCCATATTTGTCAGTTCAGACGCATGTAAGATAAGCTCTTTCCCCGTTATCTAATATTTCACCAGGCAGTGGAAATGAAGGATAAGCAGAACCTAATAGTCTATGTGGGCAGGAGATCTTGAATGCTGTCAAGCTCAGCGCAAGGCCTGGATGCCCTAGACAAGGAGAAGTTTACAGCAGAAGTTAATCACTTCATTTTGAAGAAAAACTCACAGGGATTTGGAGAAACGGTTAGGACTTATCCGGGGTATGCAGCAAGCAAGGAGACAAGCTTAAAACCCTTAGTGCAGCATTATGCTCGGTGCCTCTCCCCCCTTATAATGTAGGTACTGCTTGGCTAAAATTGCAGTCCAGTCAAAGGGGATTAAAGAAGGCAGCTGTAAAACCGCTGCTTTCCCTAAGCAGCTGGGTGAAACAGAAGGACAGGCAGGGAGGAACAAAATGAAAAATTAAATTCTGCATTCTTGAAATGTCCTGGGCTGATCAGCCCCTTGTACAGTAGCTAGCAGAGATGCCAAAAGTACCGCTGCAGTCTGGTTTACCTGTACTACCCCACTCCAAAATTGCCCAAATTGCATGCAGAATTAGTAACAACCTGGCAAAGAGATCAGAAAGGCTCTTGCCAGTCGCAGGGCTCCCTGGCGAGCACATCTCTTAACCGGCTTTTCTGCTGCATAATGTGGATACAACAGTGCTAAGTGAATTCTGAATAAAATTAAGATAGCCTGTTTCAGAGCTCACAAAGTAAGACTGGTTTAACAGCATGTCTGCTTAAGAGATACACCATCTCAAACAGTGGTGACTATACGGTCACACTACTCCATTTTAATGTGCTGACATGAGAATCAGACCATGTTTGCACCAAAGTGCAGCCCCATGTATAAGCTTCCAACATTGTTTTGGCCCACTCTGGCTGGCCAAGCTATATCCAAACATTTCGGGGGTTTGGAGAGGGGGGGTTTTTTTGTTTGTTTGTTTTTTTTTTTTTTTTTAATCTGCCAAAACTGGATGGTTTCAGGCACAACTTTTAGAAAGTGCCCTGCCAAAACCTAAGTGACAGCCTTTGTGGGAAGGGTTATAACACACGTTTGGGATGTGGTATCCAGCATCCCTCTGCTGCCTGTTCCCAATCCACTGCCCACACTTTAAACCACCGTGTAAGTGACATGGTGAATTGTGTTCTGTGTATGGACTCCTAACGTCAGCTTTGCACTTAATACCTCACGTGGTCATGTCAACTCTGCACTTTAATACCTCATGTTGTCACCAATAATAATTTTGATCCTCCCCACAGTCAACAACGCTTTGGCTGTCAATAGCAACCGTCCCAGGATAGCTGCTGTCAGCAGCACCATACTGCGTGTGCCTGCACGTGACAGCAGCTCTGCCATGTCGCCCACCTGCTCCCGTCGTGTGATGATGGGAGTACAGAAAGTCACAAGAAACCTATTCCCAGGGAGTCAAGTGCTCCTTGACGTCAGCACTTGCTGTCCTCTTGGAGTAGGCCAACCAGGGGAAGACGCATGTGGCATGTGAGCCTGCAAGAAAAACAAAGCCTAGCTTGTGTCTAATTTTAGGCTTGGCAGCCTTAAGGATGTTTTGAGCTGTCTTTATCTTGGCTTTTCCAACTCTTATTCCTTTAAGGTCATACCCTTAAAAGTTGTGCTGCCTCTCACCCCAGGTCTTCTCCATTCCCCACATGAGCCCAGTAAGAAGGTGCAGCAGTGTGAAAGCCCTGATGCTTCAGAAAGCCTTCCTTTCAGTTAGCTGTCAGGACAGCCATCAGGCAAAAACCTTCCAGGTTGCTGGCACTGGTGGGATAAAAAAGAGACAATCCCTTGTGCTTTATATCATCACCAGCTGGCTTTCTGAATCACCCGTGTCCTCCAGTTCATCAAGATCTTCTCTGCCTTGTCTCACATCAACCTTGCAGTGTACTTTTTCTTCTTTTTTCTTTTTTTTTTAATCATGTACATTAATCACTTCATTGAAGATGATCAGTTTCACATTACCGGGAAAGAAAAGCCAGGAGCTGATGTCACATGGCCAAGCTTCACCCGCCCTTAAGAACTATCTCAAACCCCAAAACCCGTCAAAAGGACTCAGATACACATTGCTCACACAGGAGCAAGATGCCATGGACTAACTCTTTGCAGAAATTGCCAGGAGGTACACACAGGATAACACCAGGTGTCCTTCTCTTTGCAAGCCATGAGCTCCCTGCTGCAGCATGTTGGGAGAGAAAAGTGATGCTGGACCACCAGCCTCACGTGGGAAAGCTGCTCATTCCCCATATGCCTCCAGCCCAAGGCTGGTCCCACCATCTAGGCATGAGCCTGCTCCAAGTGTCAGCTGCAAGGAGCGTGCACACAGCAGCTACCAGTCCACCTACGCTCCCAGTCCCAAAGTGCCTGCAAAGTGGCACTCCATGTTTAAGGGGTGTAGAAATGCAAAACAGAGAGAAAGGCTACGGTAGCTTTCCAAAATATTTTTGTTTCACTGTTGATTTCCTAAAATGGTGCAGGGTTTTATTTAAAAACTGGAAGAAAACCATAATAACCTAAAGGTACCCCTCCATTCTTTACAGTATTCTACCTCTGCTGGTGTTTTCCACCCATGTCCACAGAAAGCAGTAGGTTACCCACGGAGACACCAATGCTGGGTCCCAGTCCCAAGGGCACTGTACAACCTCCTGCCCACTTCCGGTAGGGCTGAACAAAAATATCAGCTTCTGGAGGAAAGTGTCCATTGTGCAGCCATACACCATGACCTCTTCCTTTCACTTCACATTCCAGATGCCACTCCAAAGCTTGCAGAGAAATGAATGATCTTATTTTCTCTGCTTTTTTAATATTATTTTTCCAGGGGGAAGAGGGAAACCTTGATTAGATAGATGTGGCTACTTAAAAGCAGTCTCTAGAATGTCCATTCTCCGATGAAACAACTGGGGCAGAATGGCTCTCTGTTAATGTTACATTTAGTCATTAAAAATGTGCATTTGTGATTTGAAAAGCTGCTAGAGGCAAAACACAGGAGAGAGATACATACTCAGATTTACATTCAGTTTCCAGCCTGGGAGACCCAGTGAAACTAAAATTAACATCTCTACCTTTCATATGCATTTCTGGACAAACATATATGGAGTAACAACCACCACTGCTTTACACATTTGAATTCTCTTTCAGCAAAGGTCTAAATGCCTTTTGAAAAACCTAAATAATTTAGCATCATAATAGTATGTTAAGACGCTTTTATATACTTCTGCATCCAGTTCTGGGGCATAGCACAGGAGATGTCATCTTAAAGGAACAACACATGATGGCTTTGGGGAGAAAATACAGCTAACAGATAAAAGGAGCAAAAATACTTGCACTGGACAGGAAAACATCACTCTGGAACAATAGATAATGAAATAAAAATAATAACAAAAAATAATACAAACTATATATTGGAATCTTTAACTATAAGTAACTACAAAGACCTTGGTTTCACATTTAACCTGTGCTGGGTAAACACTATCTTGGCAAAATGAGTGCATTTTCACAATTTATTTGTACTACAGGAACATAAAGAGCCTTCAATCAAGAATCACAACTGCAGTGGCCCATGTACTGCATAATTTAAAAAAAAAACAGTCCTAAGATCTGTTTGGAGGTCTGGAACTACAACAAAAAAGATTAATTGCTTATGAAACAGGAGGTGAGATTAAGGTGTAAAATACTCACATCCACTATACAAAATTCTGGATATTCTTAGCTCAACAGCTGCCTAGTAAAAAAACATCCAAAAAAGAGAAGGAACAAAAACAAACAAAAAAGCCAAAATAAAAAAAAAACACTCCAAGGAAAGCCTATTTAGGGCTTTGACAGCTAATGGTATTTCTCATAGATCAGGAGACCATTTACTGAATCACCTAGAGAGTTTTGTTTTGCTCTAGGACAATCTCCCACCAAGCCACATAGAGTAAATGCCAGGCTAAGGGGAGTAGCAGGAGAAGTTGGCAACCATTTTATTTTCTGTATTCCAAATGCTTTCTATTATCTGTTTTTCTGAGCAGTAAGAGAAACTGTAAAAACAAGCTCCAGATACTAATAGAAATAAAGCTGTTTCCTACTGTCCTATTACCTAACTTTTAATATCTCTGGTGTCTCAAAAAACAACAACACACACTACGAAATAACTGAAGGTTTATAAAGCCAAAAAGGCCAAGTAAAGGTAAATTAACTAGATGCACACAGTACAAATTCTGTGGTCATACAACCCAAGGCTCTCCTTCACCACCAGCAGTTGGAAGAAACAAATCTCAAAGCTGTTTCATTTTTGTTCTATCACCCAAACTTTGCTTTGTTTCTAGGATATGGAGACCAGAAACAGAAAACTATACCTGGTTTTCCCATAACAGTTTGCAAATTCCACAGCCCATTTCAAATAACTTCTAGCAGATTCCCACCCCCCATCCCCCCCCCAAGGATCATTGACAAACTAAGCTTCAATGTTAAAAAGTGGGAAAAAAAATTAACATGAGGGACTACATGAAAGTAAGAGAGTGAGATGGAGCAGGCTTCCACGCAGGTGCTCAGAAATGATGATCTAACCATCTCCTCTGATTTCACAGTTCAGGAGCTCCTGGCACACCGCTGCCCTATCGGCAGCATCTCCGTGCTGGAAAGAAAAGTCTCCATCTACAACTCATTTATTAAAAAGTGGCTCTTTAGGCTATCATAGTACAATAATTTACAGCACTTAGATTCACTCTGTGCTTTGTTGCTGAGGAATGCAGAACAAACTTACTGTTCTTCTTCTACACTGGTTTAAAAGCACAGTGCAATTTCAAGGGCAGATCAAAGTTAGACTAATTATTTCCTTTCTGCATATCCTATAACTAAATGTAACAGGTCACTAGGGAAGGGTGAAACAAAAGATGAATGTATTTGCACACACTAACAACAAACACCAAGAAACCAGGACATTATTTATATAATAAAAAGAAGCATAAGGGAAAACATCAAAGCCTGTATCAAATATACCAACCCACAAATATATCAGCAATGGTGCCTAAATAACTAGGGAAATGAACTGGCTGCTCTCTTCTCCACACTTCAAACTGCCAAGGTGGTTAAATCCTTCAAGAACCTTTAGCACTACTGATGATGAAGGTTTGATAATTCTAGTATTGCCCACTTGAAGTTAATCTCAAGACTAAAAAAAAATATATTTCCATTGTTTTATGTTACTTAGAAATATTTGAGTTTACTCAGACCATACCCTAAAGATTTGGGCTGCAGTCAGGAAGGCTAGAATCATGCTTTGTTGTAATTTTTTAATGAAACTTGACATTCTTATTTATACAGTTCCGGGAACCAGAGTTTTAAAATACTCCAACTATCGTGAGAACCAAAGAGTGGTCAAGAATATAATTTGCCTGTAGAAACTTGCAGAAGCAAATAGGTTCTGCTCTGCATTAATTCCTCTCTAGGAAACCTCTGCAGGCATATTTTGCTTATGCTACTGTTCCTTTGTCCTTCTCCCAGGTTACTTCATCTGCTAATTGAGAAATTTCAAGCTTTGGGGGAAAAAAAAAAATCCAGCGTGTAACTCCAGTGTTTTGTCAATCTGTCATCAACTGCAAAAGCAGTCTCCATGGCCTATCCTTAGCATTCCTACTTCAACCACCGCTTCAAAGTCCCAAAAGGTACTATGACCCCAGCATACAGTGACTCTTCCAGATAGGACACAATACACCGCGGCATCTGTCAAGGATCAGGCAACCGTCCAACTTCTGTCAAGACCCATTAAACTCTCCACGATTCAGGACAGCTTTTGGTATAGGAGCAGTACTGCTTCTTGCTTCGAGGTCTTCCCATGTTCTTCGACAATACGTTTTTCTCCCCTCAAAAGGTGAAAGAGGTTCAGTGGAATAGGAGAAGAAAATGAAACAGGCCTTTTCAAGGCACACAACTGGGGGTCTTCAGGAAAGTCCCTCTTGAACCAAGAGGTGGCACAGAGGGAAGACCCCTGAGCAGGACAGAGGTATGGTCACAACTGCATGGAGCATGGGGCCATCACCAGCAGCTAAGCCTCCAGAAGGGGTAAAGTGTGCAATCCTGCAGTAATACTTTTGATATTTATTCCTCTTTTCTTTCATGCCCAAAACCTTAGGGAAGGTTGTTGCCTGGCTCACATCCAGGAAAGGTTGCAAAGACCAGGTCAAATGCAGAAGATTACAGCCTGGCATGCAGATGTCTGAATGGCACACCTGAGTTTCTACAGTTAAAACCAGGAGCAACCCCAAACTCCTTCTCCATCTCTACGCACAAATAAAGGGCCTTTTATTTGCTTGACAGTGCTCTTTATTTTTTCAGTGTGTGCCCTTTACTGTTCTTTGACTAAGAGTACAGATACAGGCATTTCTCACCCACACAGTACTCAAATGACTTTCAAACCTTTGTGTTAGCTTGTCATTTTTTTGGTAGCTTTCACACCCCTATTGAAACAAAGCTTAGACAAACCCTGAAAACTAAGGATCTCTCCAGACATGTCTAGACTCTCAGTTCAACCAAGCACAATATTTTTGAACTCTCTAACCTTTATGGGAGGTGACCAAAGCCAGCTCAGACAGACTAAACTGACACACTGCCAGCTAATACCCTGAACACCTTAAAATGCAAATAGCTCTAATCTTATTAAAAATGATGCAACTCGCCCTACCGCAACAGCAAGAGGGGGAAGGGAAGCAAAAAATACCGTTGGTAGCACAGTCTATAGTTCTCATCAGACAAACAAAACTAACATTTATGAATTACAGCCATTTGCAGTTAATGCAGTAGAAGAATTAGGTGTTTTGTTGGTTTGGTTTTTTTAATCCATATTGAGCCTGGTAAAAGACTGTATGTAGGCTATGCGTGGGAGGTGAAGAACTGCCACCATCTCCCAAAGACATGACTAATACAAAATTTGGTAAGTCAGGATGACAATGCCAAGTCTTTCCTCATACTGTACAACTTGGATGAAAGCAACTATGTAGGAAGGTAACTAGAACATGCCAGTGGAGGCCCATGCTGTACCTCACCACTATAAAACAGGTATCTAACTAACTCAGATGGAGCAAACAATGTAGAAACAGCGAACAAGTAGCTCTTTGCAAGCCAGAGTTGTCATGCTATCCTCCCTCCTACCTCCAGTGTGGGACAGCAGGAAACTCACATCTTATATAATGGAGGAGCTGAGCAGCTGCGAGTTCTACGTGGAGTACAGTTCTACTTGGAAGAGGGAACTGATGCGGTGAGGCTTGCACACCACCTGATTCAAATTGCCTAAAACGTGCTCATTTACAACCTGTACAGTCTTGATTTCTGAACATAAGGCAAATAAGGATTGGTGAAAAGTTCCTTATTCTGATAGGCTACTTGTATCCAGTACCCTGGAAAAATAATGCAGCCTTGGATTTCCACATGCCCTTCCAGGAAAGAATTTTCATAATCCTCCCAAAGACGTTCAAGTCCTGAATCTGGCCCCCAGTGGAAATGCCTCAAGTGAGGCTTCCCAACTTCATGATTGCTCACATTTCTAGAAATTCAATTCACTCCTTTTCCAGGAGCAAAAATGTACGGCCAGCCAGGGCTATCAAAGTATAAAAAAGGACACTGATAATAGAACTGGTTTCTATCACGTTGTATCAGTGGACAAGGTGTACAGCAGTAGCACAAACACCTTTCAGCCATCTTAACAAGCAAAGGCACATGGGAGGACTGCTGGAGTTTTGGAAGCTATTTGCTGTGGTAATCTGCAACTGGTGTAGAGGAGCATGTACAGAAGGAGTGTGGCAACTTGACAGAAAGCAAGTAGCAAGCTGCTTCTCTTTTATTGCGACTTTGCTCAGTTTGGTTGCCTTATGCAACCACCACAGGAGCAAATTCACCCTGGGAGGCAGGAGAAAAAAGACTGATTTATCTTAAGCCCTGTAGAGCTTAATTCTCAGTTTTGCAAAGAGTGCTGCTCCAAAGCACAGATCCTATCACCAGAAAGACCCGCTAAAAAATAAAAAACCTAATCATTCTATAAACATAGGCCATCATCAAACATAATTTGCCTCCAGATCATGGATTACTGTTAAATTAGGAAAAATCTCTTTTCAAGTGGTATCTTCAAGTAAATCAAAAGCAGTCACACCACTCAAACTCAAATGAACCAAAAGCCCTTCAGCCTTCTTTCCCAACCAGATGCACATATATCCATCTGTTTTGGATCATAAGAGCATAACTATGAACCTATCCTCAGACAAGCATTCTCATGGCATTAAAAAAATTGCTAACCAGACTCCCATACTGAAAACCCCGGTTTAAGTCAGGTCACAAAAGAAAGGATGGAACAGTCTTCATAAGTGAGCTGGGTTTTTCTACTCCTTTGATGGATTTGAGATTAGGAATCTGCTGACAGTCTGGCAGTCATCAATTAAAGGCCAGCAAAACTGTCAGCAATTAAGGGAGATCTGCAGAGAACAGTCAGGATCTGGAAAAAACTTCAAGGATGAGAGCTGCAAACAGCAATTTGCCTGTGCCACGCTAGCTGGAAAGCAGCTCTGTTTAGTGGCTGGTGATCTTGTAAAGGGAGTTTCAAAAACTGTCAGCAGCACAACTAGCGCTCTCTCTCAAGCTCCAATGGATCACAAAGCTGATCAATTCCATTAATAAAAAACGAAATTCTGCCACTCTGAGGCACTTTGAGCAATCTCTATTCCACCGTTTGTTATTCTTGCTTACATAAGGATCCAGCTGGCCAGAACTGCAACTCTTCATGGCATGGCATTACCTGGCTACTGCTAGTTCAATGCTAGCAATCTCAGACTTTCATAATCTCCAAATTACTGCTGAGTGTCTTTTAAGTCCACAAATAAGCCATCATTCCTATTTACCATTCAGACTGCTTTGCAGAACTTTTTCCTGCAGGATCTGAGCATTTACATGGAACATTCTGGATCTCTTTGTTGGTTTTAGTCTCAGAATGAGATGGCAAACAAAATGGGAAATCTGAGTGAAGAATGAGTCAATAGGACAGCAAGACAGGAGTTCCAGGATTTTCTTCACAGCCTTTCAGATTCCACGGAATTCTAACCCAGCTCAAATGGCAGCACCGTAAAAAAGTGTTAGTGTAAAAAAGCATAGTGTAAAAAAGAGGAGCACAGGAAGGCTTCCAGTTACAAGCCCCACCTTTTTTTTGCTATAAAGACTTAGGTCTGTCATTCCAAGTCAATAACTTAAGACCCCTAGTGCAGAGCTTCAACCAAGGAAAGAGTTTTGCTCAAGTCTTTTGCTCCTCTTCTTTGGCTCCAGCCCCAGTACAGTGCTGCTGACTATCTAACTCTCATGATCTGGCATGTAGAGACAGGAAATTGGAGAGGCACCACACTATTGGGAACATAAGTGGTGCCAGCACAGTGACAAAGAAGCAGGAGATGAGAGATCTCATCACCATGACCCCATCACCAACACCCCATGACCACACTCAGCAGATCTATGTGGACTGTCATCTCTGTGCTAAAGAAAAGAAAAAGATAATGAGAAAAAAAAAATTCTGAACACTGAAAGAGGAGCTGAGAAATTCTGTACCATTCCCCTTCACACTGCTACATCATTAAGGTTACTGAGTGCAAGGGAGGGATGGTAAATCCACCACAACTGTTCTACATGGCATGAACCACTGCATGTCAAAGATACAGCATCAGAAAAACCACAGGAACTGTAACAACATTTCAGAGTTTAACAGTGCTTTTACTGCCAGCCCTGCACCTTTGAAACCTTCTAGAGATTGCAAAGTGCAGAGGAGCCATAGTGATCACCAGATAAAGCAGAAGAGAGATTCAGGCACTCGGAGAACACCTGGTGTTACGATACAATTTTTTTTTTTTTTCATCCATACAGGCAATTTTCTTGGCTCATCTTGACAGCCTCTATGAAAGCTACATAAGCCATTGTGATGCCTACAGCACATGCTGCATCATTCACCACCCATGAACTCGTACAGCCCTGCCCAGAGCCACTGCATCCTTTAGGCTGGGGGGCCCCTGGGAGGTGCCTTGTACAATGCTAGGTCACCTTTAGAGTCCAGATCAGGTTGCAACTTATATTCTGCTGATCAGATTGACTGTAAGAAATATCCTTTAACTCATCAGGACAAGGAGGGAACTCCATTAACTTAAATTAATTCACTGCTAAAGAGACATTAAATGAGTATTGCTTGGGTCTAAGTAAGGCTGGCAAGGTTTTTCTGAAAACAGGACATCTTGGCAACTGGAAATACCTCTAGCATGAGAGAATTTAATGGACTTCATAAAGTTACGCAGGTAACTGTCTCTTACCCTTACAGAGATGACGTGAACAAAGAAGCCCTCAGACAGTATACTTTAAACCTGTCTCTCGGAAGGGAAAAGCTACACCAGCAAAAAATGTTTGTAAAAATAATTTCATTTATCTTCCAGTTTCTGCTGGCACAGCTGAATGTGTTAGGGGAGTGATTTACGCACAACCCTCGCTGATGTACCATTTTCTAGTGCAGACTAAGCTGCAGTCATTAACTAGGAGAGAATTTAGGAGTACGACAAGCTTAAAAGAGCTCCCCAATCAGTTCAGAAATACATGCCAAGTAATTAATTTTTAGAAGTATAGCAAAAAAATCACTGATAATCTTTCCTTTACAAATGAGACTTGTCTTCCAAAAGGTTCAATGCAATCATTGTGGTCAATTTTGAAAAAGCACATTGTGACATTTAAGATTACCCAAAACGAACAGTGCTGGAGTAAGAGAACAAAATTTTATCAGTAAAACATACTGCTTTATAGATTGAGGACTGCCAAGTACATATATTTTACCCCTGTGTTTGCTTTAACGCAATGTGAGTATTATCACTACAAGCTGATCTGATACCTTAAAAACTCTCCAGGTAATATAAATGCATGTTTTGAAATGTGCCAGTACTGTAACAGCTCTGTTTACAGCCCACAAGCTTCCAGGGACAAAACAGCAGACATGCAAAGTTTCTCTTTATTTAATTTAAACAGAAAAGTTCTCAAATCAGTCAATGAGTTATGCTTGAGCTACCAAGATAACGCAATTTTCCAAACACACTAGGTTCAAAGCTGCAACTGTCCTACACGTGGGATTCCTCAAACCTACATTTTTTTAGGAAATAATTACATATGCTTTCATTATTTTACTTACTCTGCTCTCTGTTCTGACTCCGGAGGGGTTTATGTTCCCTTGCTCCAAATGATTGCCACTACCACAAGCTAAAATTACACATAGCTGGCACATACACTGAGAAATATGAATAATAATTTTAATGTGATTTGCTTTGAAAGGCAAACCAGCAGTTACTAATCAGTTGACTTATTTCTACTCTAATTCACCATATTAAATACACAGCCCAAAAAACCCTCTACAGAAAGGAAAAACCACCTCAAAACTTAACTGGGCTAGAGCAAGACGTAAAGATGCCATTACTTACTGAATTCCTCAGGGGAAAGAGAATTGGTATTTAGAAGTAAGATTAACTATAATAAAAAAAGAAAAGCTTAGGGAAAAGATCCAGGTCATGAGGATGGTATTTCCAATTTTTTTAAAGCTGCAATGCAACATTCCCAAGCTGAGAAAAACATGCTCCCTGTCTTCATGGCAACCCCACCACAGAAATGCCAGTGTCCATCTATCTCCTATTCCAGTTCTTTGTGTCCCACACCTCCAAACCCAGAGACTGACTCCTCCAAGCAAGCACAAAGCTTCCTGTATATCTGAAGGAAGACTGGCAGGACTAAAGACATTGCTTACAAAACATGTCCTTATGGGTATTAGCCAAAGTGTCTATTTTAATGGTATCACCTATTTGTGCCTTTTTTTTAAATTCTTCCTCCTTGAGCAGGCCATAGAAAGAGCTTAACCAGTTTCTCTTTTCTTTGCTGGCACAGATCCTGGTTCCAGTGCTGGGGCTGGCAAGATGCCTGTTGATTTCAGTGGGAAGAGGATCAGGCCCAGTCCTGCAGATGTTACTCACGCAAGTACTCAGCTCCACCCTTCATTTCTCACATCACTCCATGCTCTACTACTTAAAAAACAGGGACAAACTGGCCTCTCATGCCTTCTCATCCCTCTTACATGTTGCCCCTCAAATCTCTTTGTCACTGCTCCCCGGGGACTGATAACACACAGCATATCACACCCACAACTGCCACATTAGGACATTTGCAAGGGGATTTTAGTGGGAACCATCCATTGTCAGCTTTGTTCCTTAAGGACCACGGCTCTTCTGGCCTGTGGGAAAGTCAAAAGTCAATAAAAACATCTCAAATACCATGGCATTTGCTCTTTCTTCTAGAAGTCCCAGTTTCTGGAGTTGTGTTTCTTCTTGAGAAACTTGGCTTTCTTTTAAAAACTAATCTTTCCGGGTTCCCATAATCGCAGAGCATAGCCTGAAAATCTGGCTTCAGAGTTTCCCAAGAGAAAATAAAAAGCTAGTACACAAATTAAAAAAACTGGAAGTTTTTCTTGGTTAGATGTAATTTGTTGATTTTTCTTAATATCACTATTTTAAGCAATTTTTTTGTTTGTTTTTTGGTTTTGTTGATGTTGTTGTTGGGGTTTTTTGTGTCTTGGCAAATTAGTTTCAAATGCTTTAGAATGGCAATTTCCTTCAGCTAAATCCTGATTCAGACTGTCATCACTTTTGAATAGTAAAAAAAATGTTCTTCACTTGTTTGTCAGCATTATCCAATATTAATTAATTATATTTTATATATATTCTTTTATAGTAATGCTTTAAAACTCTTTATTGGATTAGAGACAAACTTGGGAAACAAACTCCATTCCCAATCTAGAAAGCCCTCAAGGCAACTAAGAGACTTGGATCTCATTTTATGCTTATGAAGCTGGTGTAGGAATTGTAAATATATACCTGTGAGACACTCTAGATTGGGCAAGAAAAGCTGACTGCTGCCCCTTCGAAATTGGACAATCTACAAACCAGCATGTAATTGGGCTTTAGTTGCTGACCTGTGAAATCTGCATTATTTTGGTATTTTCAACTCAAATAAAATGATGCTCATTAGAAAAATGTTCATCTTGCATTATTTCAATGCTCAAAACTGCTATTTCCTAAGCAGAACTGAAATAGCAAACAGGGATATATATTATTTTCATACATATGTCTACATATACAAGCACACACTTTTTTTCCCCTTACCACACTCTGCTGTTAGAGCAAGAAATGCAGCTTGGACAACCGCAGATGTTTAAGAAGAAATCCTTACTATGCTTAAAGAGGAAAGAAAGAAGTGAATTGTGTTTGCTTAATGTCCACGTATTTTATGCACGTGGGTGCAAGAGCGCAGTAGCTGTAACCCTTGCTTTGCATTGTTGATCTAAAAAAAGAAAAAAAAAATACAGAGAAAAGAATGAGACTTTCAGTGCAGCTGGGTCAGCCTGTACCATGGGACTTTTATCTGGCACTGGCATGGCCCAGCTGCACAAAGTATCTTACACCAATGTCACAACCCAGCTACTACGAACTAGGGCTACTGTGCAGTGGCAGCAACCTCCAGCAACAGGCTGTTGGGGCTGTAAATACACAGCCCTGTCTTGTCCCCAGCCACCTGGAACCATGCCTGGCTGAGAAAAGGTCCTGCTCGCAGACTGGCACCGACTAAGATGTCAGTGGTCCCAGAATTTATGACCCTCTACACTCTGTCTGCTTACAGTAACCTTCCTCACAAAGTGGCATGAGATGGGCTGGGCTGTCTGTGCCAGGCTCACTAGGGCAGAAACGCTTCCCCCACCCCACAAAAGCAACCCTATGTGTCTCCCCCTGCACAACCAGCTCTAACAGCCATCCTTCTCCATGGCCTGCCATCATAAAACAAGCTGCCTCCAAGAGGAATATTCACAAGGATCTATTTCATATGATTTTTTAACTTATCAGAATCTGACCCTGGGCTTTCAAAAACACAACCATGAAGGCTTCTGAACTGGCTTCTTAAAAAAGTATATCACCACAACAAAATGAAAATGCCATTTATTTAAATTTTTTTGATGCCAGAAGTAAGAGGTAGGAGGTTGCAGAATTGATTTTCAGCAGCAAGGAATTAAACAAACTAACAAAAACCACCCACAACCCACAACAACAGTGCAGTAAGTTTTGAGACAACTTAAATATAATACATTTGACTCCAGAACTAGTTCTGCCAGCCAAATAGGAAAACTTCAAGTTATGTTGGCAAAGTCAAGCTTGGAAACCTAAGCTGGACTGCTCTGCCCATCCCACCAAGCCTTCTGGGTTCTTACTGAAGCTTTCTGAATTTTAAGGAAAAAGTTAGGAAGTTGGTGTCTTGGACTTTCATGTGAAAGGTAGCAATGCCTGAAGAAAAAATACTTTGGTTTTGGTGCACAGACAAGCAACCAAGACTCAAGGACATATTTATGAGAAAAATAATAGCAATATGCACTGCTCTAGCCCATCAGGCGATGGAAAAACCAGCAAGAGTGTTTAAGGAACTGCAACTGCCATGAAAATAGCAAGATGTTGCAGACGGGAAAAGATGGGACACAATAAAAGTACCAAGAGAACACTGTGCTATCAGGACTGACTCTAAGTTCCTACACCTGCAAAACACTCTCATGGATTAACACTAAAGCATGGACTTTTACTTAGGTTTTTAATACAGAGCACACAAACACAAGAATAAGTCATGTAGAAATTTAAAATTACCAAGTCCTTTCCTTCTCAACTCTCCCCAAAGGACTTCAGGTCTAACTGAAGCATAAAAGACATTTGAGGCATTGGGACTACTTTTTAATGGTGAACTACAATTTGGGGACAAAACAAAGACAGCGGATTCTTCTGAAAAATACCTGTTACCTTTTAAAATGGTAGCAAAAAGTACCTGTTTGGGGTATGCACACATGCAGAAGACTGCTGTGTTCACAACACAGAAAAACCAGCATATCTGACCCTGCTGAGAAGTCAGGAACTGTCAATTGACCTCACTGTAATTGCACATGGAGCATTTTTCCTAAAGGCAAACTTCAAAGAATTTTCAGATACTGAATGGGAGGTATAGGGTTGAGTTTTTTTCGTTATGATGATTTCTTATGATCCAGGAAGAACCAAATAATATTTTCCTGGTTTGTTCTTGAATTTTAAACTTAATGAGATTAGGAAAAAATCAAATCAATCATTTTTTCCCTTCCCACAAGGGACTTTTTTCATGGGTTCTCTGAAAAATGCGCATTTAATCAAGTGTAGCCTTTCAACGAAATGTTCCCTAGCATTAAGCTACTATGTACAACTAGACAGAGAAAATGTTGCAACATGTACAAATCCTTCCTCCACTAAACTGCTCAGCCTTCTGTAGGTCCAACCAGTGACAGTCTTGAGGACTTGAGGAACTGCAGGATTGTGTAGTTCTGCAAAAACCAGCAAAAAACAACAAAAAGCCCCAACCAAATACATTTTCTTTTTCTCCTGTTACATGTGTATGTTTGGTATCATCTCGGTTTTTCTATGCAGAGAAATCTGAAAGTGTGTTCCCCCACACTTCCACATCTTTTTTCAGAATTTTTTTTTCTGCTCTCTATATTTTTCTGGGAATATTAACAAAGAAGAGAACTCTTTACATCCACATGGAAACTGGATTCCAGTTTTGGTTTCTCCCATAGTAGTTGGAATCAACAACAATCTTAGTGAAAATAACGGAGTTATTCTGGTGGAAACTTCAGGGAAAAAAAAAAGGAACTAGGCTATTGCTTCACTACAGAAATAGATCAGTGATGTATGTTTACGCAGTGGCATTTTTCAACCATGCACTAATAAGAACACTCAGCTTAAATATTCCACAAATTCCTTAAGATCCTGATGCCTCTTCCTAGGACTAGCTCATCGTTAAATTTAATGACTCCTTAAAACAGAAAAGAGAAAATGTCAATACCACCTGCTAGTATGAGTTAAAGTTATCGAGGTAAAGCTGGTCAAAAAATTATACTGGCAACTTCCATGACATCCAGTGGGATAACGAGTATTTTCTTACACACATGAAGGGGAAAAAATCTCCAATGTGTTTAAAGATAAATTCCTGTCTTCTGCTTACAGTCCTCCCAACCCCCACCCCAACCCAAAAATGTGATTTACCAGAAGGAGCTCACAATGCTGCTCCGGCTGAGAAAGTACACTGAGAACTTCACAGCAAGCCCAAAATAGTCTGAAAAGAGGAAATGGGTGGGGGTGAGGTTCTTTCTTCTGCTCACAAAGGGCTTCACCAGCCGATATAGATCAAGTAAAAACAGTCCTGACATGTGGAGCACACTTGGTGACAGCCCTCCCCTCTTTTCCCAGTCTGGTCTATTTTAAGATCACATCACAGGAAACTTGGCAGCTACATGTTTCCGAAAGTTGCCCCTGCCACTTCCACAAGTTCAAATCGTTTGTAAGGGCACAGCTCATAGCACAGAAAATTCTGAGAGGACAGAAAAGGTACTGTCAAGATACCAAAGGCAGGTCATTCAAAGAAAGAGACAAAAATTGATAATTAAATGAAGCTGATAACACCCTTGCTTTTCAGTACTGTGTTATGGTTTTAAAGAAATACAACATTTACATGAGCCATCCAAGTGCTGGTAGTACTTGTGATGGACACTGCATGTCTGTTCAATGAAAGACATTCCCTGCATCAAGGCATTCAGTTGTGTCGGCTGTGTCCCCATCATTTTGTTATGGACATTCTCTCACCTTCTTATCATTTTTCCAGAAAATTTTAACATGTGTAGTTACAAATGAAAAAAAGACAAGTGTGTGTGTGTGTATGTTACACATGCAGACAAAGAACCAGGAACAAAGAACCACACGGTTGTTTCACGTCAAACTTCAATTCTGATTCCCATTAAGCACTGAGTAGAAGGAATGTTAATGGTATGGTCTGATTAGAGAAACTGATGATAATTACAATATTAACAAAAAATGCAAAAACACATAAACATTGCCAGTGCCTTTAACCCGACATCATAAAATAATTCATATGTAAAAAAGCAGCAATAGGAAGATTTTTTGAAACCAGGAAAATGAACAGCAATTATGACTGAGTAAAATTCTTTTAAAAAACCCTATGTTTTTATTATTTCATAACCGTATTTTTCACAAATGCTGGTCTCCCTTGTTCAGAGAACTAAGTTTCTCAGTAAACTGAGCACAAAAAAATTGTTGGAGAAAAATATTCTACAGGAGAAAGATATACTGCTTAAGCTCAGTGGATTAAAACAGTCAAATAGATGTTTAACTCCCTTTCTCAAAGTAATTTATTTCTGGATATGGGAAGAGCATTCTCATCCCCAAAGTCAATTTTAAGATACCTGTAAATAACTTCAAATACAGGTCCCTCAGTTCAGTCTGTACACTAACGTGACTATTGGAACCACAAATCTTGAGTGGCAATCTAAAGCTATTTAAAAAAGAATATTGTCTATAAAGAAAGAGGTGCAAGCCCTTTCCCCTTTATGATGTGTAAAAATTTCATGGAATTTCATGTGGTTGGTATTTTGTATTTTAGTGACATCTGCTTCAAAAGGAAGGCCATCAGAGCTAATGTATTAGATCTCTTCTTGCAAAGCTCACTCACTGCTCCCATGCTGAATATCACTGCCTCCTCATGTGAGGGCTCTCTGTTCAGCTTCCACACACAGTTAGACAGATTAACTTAGATTGCTGTAAATAACTCCTACTTGCTATTCTTGAGCCCTTTATTCCAGGCTACTCTATATTCTTGAACTGTACCTGAGTCACCTTCATGTGTTATCCTTGTTGCTCTGGGAAACTCGGGGTTTAGCAAACAGGTTAAGCAAACGAAAAGAAAGATTAGTCAGTACTGTGCTTCAGATGGATGCAAGATGAGATTACACTGAAAGCAAGTATAATAACAAAATTAAGAAAGAAAGCTTTCTAGAATCTTTGCACTAATCTAAATAGCATGTACTGCACAAAAAGAAGCCACACACAAATTTTATGCTTGAGTCTTCTTGACCCTGGTATCAAAGATCATTACCAACACCGGCAGCTTCTTGGGCAAACCGGGATCTTGGGTTGCCATACGGACTACATGACATGGACGTTATGAATTTCCTGTGACTGAAATGACAGAAATGGAAGGAATTGAGATCATGGTGGTAACTAGATGATAATACTAGTTATGGAAGACAGAATAGCACAATAGACTTACATCTAGTACTCATCATGTGTTAATGTGTATTGCTACATCAAACAGCATGAAATTCCATACACTTAAATCCTGTTCACCACGCAAAAGGAGAACTAAGACAAGTTAAAGCAAGCTCAATTAAGAATGAATACTGACATTTAAGAAAGGCTCAAGATAACATTTCTTCATTCACTTTTCTGGGTTCCCTCCCCTCAAACAAACACGCTAGTGACACCAGGGCATGACAAGCCACCACCAGTTCAAACTCAAAGCTTACCAGGGACAAAAACATCAGGTGTGAGGCAACATGATCCAACCAGTACAGCAATGAACAGGTAATCTACAGAAGCTTGGAAGCAATCCAGTCTCTTCCATTCTTCTCTGTACCTCTGTCACAAATAAGTCCAATTCTCATGCCTCCATTTTTCCACTGGCCATGAGATAGACCATAATAGTTATTTATTTATAAAAGCACTTTACAGACAACTGTAGGAAAGTTCTAAATAAGAACTTTGTATTCTTATGTCCTAAAAATAATTTTTCCCATGAGGTGGCTTTACAGTCTTGGTTTCTCCATGTTACATGGTCTTTCAGCATGAACATGTTCAGGTTGCGATAATTACGCCATCATCTCAATAGAGGCATCATTTATCATCTTGAATTGTTAACAAATCAGCACCCTCAGAACTAAGAAGGGCAAAGGAAAGAATAGAATGATTTCTCCCCTGAAAATGACTTGATATGAACAACAGATATCTTGGATATCACTATGATCAAGCAGAATGGAAACTAAGTTTTCAGAGTGAAGAACTGCAAACTGACAGAAAAATAATTGGTGCCAATAACCCAGTCCTCTAACAGTTTTCTGATGCAGTCCTTCAGCTGCCACACACAGAGCTGAAGAAGTTTTTCCAATTCAGTGGTATCAAAGGAAAGAAACCCCCACACTGTGGAGCAGCACAGCACCCATGAGTCCCTGCGGTGCTGTAGGCCACAAACATCATGCAGCCAAAACTAATTAAAGTTCTGGTGGGTGATAAAGGCAAAGGATAAGCTGAGAACTAGGCACACCAAGATGAACCCACTGTCCTGAGCACCAGCTGAAGGCAAGTGGCAAAGCCAAGGAAAAAAAAAAAAAGGCTATGTCTAAGCAGTTGTAAAAGTCTGACTTCTGGAGAAGCCATAAACATGACACATTCCTTGCCTTCAATATACAACACTGACTCCTTGTCTATCCTTACTCCCAAGCCATGCAGAACACTCTCTTATCTTCTGAGCTACCTCAACAGATACCTTTTTTTTTAAACGCTGCACAGTAACTTCATACAGTGAGCCACATTTTCAGAAGGATTGTAGCACTCATCCCAGAAGCTCAGCCCTGGGTGTGTTGGCAGGCACTGCAGAGGGGAGAGGTGCTTAGGACACCACTGAGAGAAGGGGGAAGGCAGGTCCTGGGGGACACCTACATGAGGAGGCTCAGCTCTTGGAAGGGATGAGAAGGTGCTGCAGGCAACCTGGTGAGCAGGAACACACCATGCTGAGCAGGGACTGAAATGGTGAAACATGATGCCAGCAGACAAGGGGTGAAGAAGAAAATCTGGCAAGCTAGGTTAGGTATCACCCGCATTTCGGATAGGTGACGTCTGTCCACTCCTCTTTAGCCTCCCGCTTGGATTACAGGATGTTGGTCTCCTGCTGACGGAAAATGGTTGGTGAAATTGCGTCCTCACTGCAGTCTCCACAGCTGAGAACCTTCTCTACCATTTCCCCTCACGTTCTCTGGATGAGGGAGAAGGCTGCCAGATTAGGCAGTTTTGAGGAGCTAGTTAGAACGCTTCGGTTGAAGGTAGGGGGGGTGTAAAGAAAGGGACCAAATAGCCCCTTTAGCTATGAAATACCTATGTTTTAATAAAATTACTAATTAATTTATTAAACCGTACAGGGCGTCTGACTTATGTTTATTTATCGCCAATAGGTGATGGTTCAGGCCCTCCTTACCCAGCTCCATCTCTTTCCCTGAACCCGAAAAACTGCTTTATTTCTTCCCGGCTGAATCGGGAGGGAAGGAGCCCTCGAGGGCTGGAGTGCGGGAGCCCCGAGGTGGCGAGAGTCGCTCCCCGGCCGACGCCGGGGACACCTGCTGGCCACCGGCCACCGGAGCGCCCCGCAGCCTGGCCCGGCCCCCGCCGGGGGTGGCTTTTTCTGGAAACATGACAGCCGGCCTCGGGAGCCGGGAAGGCGGGGGGAGACGGGGGGTGCCCGGCAGGACGCGAAGGCGCGACTTGGCGACGGTCGTTAAGGGAGCCACAACAGAGCGATCAACAGAGGGGCTGGTGCGCGGGGAGGTGCGAGCCCCGGGTTTTTATAGCCGCCCCCTGATGTCCGCCAGCCCCGCTGGCCGCCGCGCACGGAAATAGCTGTGCCCGGGGAACGCGCGGCCACCCCTCCGCCGGCAGCCCTCCGCCCACGATTTATTTTTGAACGGCCCGAGCAAGATAAAACTTGAATCGGGGGAGAGAGGCTGATTTGCAGCCGCTTTAAGGGCAGTGTGCTTGGCTGCGGAGGAGTGAAAGGCTTTTCTGCATGAGCAGGAGCATTTCCCGTGAAACCGCTGCCGGCAGAGAGGGGAGCGGGGCTCTGGCATCCCACCCGCACCCGTCCCGGCTGCAGAGCAGCCTTGGCCATCCCGGCTTAGCAGCGCGTTTTGCCCCACTGCCCACACTCCATCCCGACAGCGTCTGTCCTTGTGTGGCGGGCATGGCTCGCCGGCCCTCTTACAAGAGGAGGGGGTAGGCATCTTGGGCCACAAAACTAGTTTTGGGTTTTCCATCCTCACTCCTGCAATTCAGTGCTGCATCCGCTCCGACAGCCCCTTCACCTGTTCGAATCGGGCCTTCTGGCCAAAGGCTCAGTACACGGACAGTGAGGACACACAGCAAAGCCCAGAGTGCTTAAGCTCATGCTGCCACACTGTACCTTAGAAAACAAGATTTGGAATTCCCTCATCACAAAATTAATGTGCAGAGCTGCAGCAAAAGCCTTTGACAATCAAACTTGTGTTCCAACAAAGCAGTAACAATCTCCTACAGTGCTATGGCAAGGCCTTGAGTCGTGTTACATGTACTATTTTTTTAGTTTGTTGAAAAGGAAAAAAAAAATAATTAGGCACATTTACAAAGCTTTCAGAAGGGCAAAAGATTGGGTACCTTTAATAAATAACAGTATTTCAATGCAAATATAAACTTATCATAAGCTTCCTGAAGCACATGCAGCATAAAGCCAGTATCACTGCAGAGAAGGTATCTGCTTTCAAGAGGATTTGCATTTTCATTGAATGCTGGACCAGGTCCAGACCAGCCTGAGGATAACCACCCTCTAACCTCCCTGCGGAGACTTACAGAGATGAGACTGAAGCAGTATCATTTCTGACAGAAATCAAATCCTGGCTACTGCACTGCTGGGAACACTACAGACAAGAAGGAAAAAAAACATGGAAGAATTGGAATTAAAACAATTCTGTGGAGCTCATTTAGGCAATACTTCGTCAAAAGACCTGATATGGGAACACACTGTATATTTACTAAATGAAAGCAAAAGTTACACAAGCACTTGCTAGCATAAAATAAAATTTTAACACACGGAACATACAAATGCTAAAGCTAACCCATCATAGAACAGCTCAGTTACATGTCCAGGTTAACCAAGCTTTTAAATAGTATGTTCAGTCAAATCATACACAAATCCATGGAGAGCATTCAAAAAATACAATTTGTTCAAATTTCCATCAGTTCGTATTTTAGCACTAGCATCTCAGAGGACAGGATGATTCCTAGCAATATGCCCCCAAAGATTCAAAAACAAGTGACCTTAATGGAAGCTTATGAATATTAGGATATTGCATTACTGGTGCTCAGTACTTATTCAGTACTTCCTTCTTGATGTAATGCACCCAGGGACACAGATAAGAAAATCCCAGGACAGACTGATGAACAGCTTCCAGGTATTCTCTATTTTGTCATACTCATCCTGTTGTACTGGTAGAAACCTATGAGCAGCCACACAGCAAACTGGATGAGAAAAATGGTAAGCTAGCAAAAGCACAGGAGGCAGCACAGGAATGGGAGAAAAGTGACTGCACAAGGCCAAAACTGCTCAGGTTTGCCAATTCGGCCAATAAATGAGTAATATTCATATATTGTGTTCAATGCCACTGAGCACTAAGGTTGTCCCAAAAGTAGCGTCATCTGAATTGTTTTAGGCCTACAGAGATCCTTAGCTGTGGCTGGACTGTCTGTGAAAATATGTCTAGACTACAAAAAAATGTTATGCTTTAAGATGTTCTAGTTGGCTTGTTTTAGCTGTAATACTGGCAACCCAAATTATAGATATGCCAAACCCAAATGACAGTCAGATATAAAATCATGACATTACAAAACACTAGGTACAATTTATTTTTAAACTGATACCTTGATCTGTACTTCTTTAAGTCACAATTTAAAATACTTCCAATTAGAATTTTGATTGTTCTTTGCTTTGTAGCATTTGTAGCAGAAATATTAAGGTTGGCCTGAAGAATGTATGGACAGCAATGTCTATCAGTAAAAGCAACAGGAAGGGCAATAGAGCAAAGTTATGGAAAAAAACTGAAACATTTTGATAACCGTGGACACACTGGCAGCAATCAAACAGGTAAGCACTGAGGAATGTGGTGTTTGCATCAGGACCAGGAAGCTTGTGCCCTAGGAAGCCCACAGCATGGATTAGCAGAAGACCAGTGCGCTGACAGAGGAAGATAGTGGTGAGATTGCACTGCTATGTGCCACTTCTCTTCCTGTTCATCCAACAGGGAAGATGACTGTAGCCATAAAGACACCCACAGCAGACAAACCCAGGAAACAGCCTATCAATTGAGATTCACCTAGGCCGAGGTAAGCAAGACTTGGAAATAAAAGGACACACTATAACAATGTGCTTGACTGCCAAAAGGTAGAGAAGACCTACACCAAAAATAGGGCATCACAGATGCAGAAGTCAAGCAACATGGTGACAAGTTGGTAGGCATCCTCCAGGGACATGACTGATCCAGGCCAGATCACTTCTTGGGCACACATCTCTTAACCCCCTTCTCAGAAGCACAGGGGTTGTGAGAGCAGGAATGAAAATGATAAGAGAACAAGTGTGGGACCAATCAGTTTTCTTTAAAACAGGTATCGCCTTCTCTTTCCATAACATCTCATTGAAGGTTTTTTGTATTAATTTTCTTGTCACTCTGTTAGCAAGTAAGGTGAGCTTCTCAGATAATTACCAGAACCTCAGAGTTGAAACTTGCAGAAAACTCTGGAATATGCAATAAAATCACAAGAACAAGCAGGCAATACTGCAAATAAAACTTTTTAACACACTAGCACATAAGATGGGCAAGCCAGGTATAGAGAACCCCACTACCATTTACTTTACCTAGTTAATGATTATTAAAGTACAGTTTGCTCTATAAGAGTGTTTTATGAGTGTTTTCTAAAAAACCCTTCACTTTCTCCCCTTCTTAAATGTCCTCCTGGCACATTTAAATATGTGCTCCAGAAGAAGCTCCATCAGCAGTGCAAGTTCAACAAGGTTTAGGGTCTGAATGTATGTTAATTATTTGCATAAAGACAAAGTCTGCTGAAGAGAGAAGGGCAGGAATATATAGTAATTGTGGCCTGCCTCTAAGAATGGGACAGATCTACCAGAGGGGACAATACTTATAATATCAAGAGAACTGTCAGTGTTAGTGCTTTGCCATCACATGTCTATGTGGGTTCTTTCTGTGCTTTCACATCCACACAAATCTAGGAACATTTGCCCAGGAAGGCAGTTCTTCATCTGATACAGAATTCAGGAGGTAATGCAGTTTGCTGTTAGTATTTGAGCCAAACATTAGGAAAGGAAAAAAATTAGAAAGGAACAGGGCAGTATTGTAGGAGAGACAATAGACAGGAACAGGGCAGTACTGTAGGAGAGACAATAGACAGGAACAGGGCAGTACTGTAGGAGAGACAACCTAAGGCTGTTCTAGCTGTGCAATTTCCTCACAGAATAAAAGCTAAGACTTACTTGAAAATAAATTGACTTCTGTACTGAAATGAATTGCTGTCACAGATTTGGGGTGTGGGAGGGGGTCCGTGTCACACACTACAGGTACAGCTGGATAACCACTCTGCTAACACTGTACTGCGAATCCTCCCAGTACAAACTAGCTCTGAGATCTGGTCTATTGTTTCTGCACAAGGACACTTGGTTCAGGAAGTAGTTTACACCAGCACAGTCTGTAATACAGAAATATCTATAGTTGTATAGAAGATTTTCTGTGATGCTGCTACACCTATTCCCACATGGGAATACTCTGATACTGGACAGAGAATGTCGGTACTGAAATCCAACTGTCTCACATTATTTCCAAAATAATTTGTTGCTGCAGTGCTGTAGAGTGCCTGCTTCTTAATGCTTGTTGCTTTTCAAGCACCAGTTGGTGTTTTCTGGGATTTATGACTGAAAGGATTAAAACCAAAGAAAACGAAAATAGATCTTCAAAAGATACTAATAGCTCCTTCAAACTCAGTCACATCCTAGATATTATTATTATGGTAAAAAACATTTTCTACCAAAAAGTAAATTCTAATTAATTATACAAATATCCAATATCTCAAACACAACCATCCATGCAAATGATAACTAAGTGTTCATTTGCCCCATTTGTACATATATTTAAAGAGCAGCTGAAAATTTTAAATCGTGAATGTATGTGCATGCCAGTGTTTTGCAAATATAGTGCTAATGCCTTGGAAGCACTCAAATGCCCAATGGCATCAGTGGGAAGTGAGGGCTTTCGGGGTTTGTCAAACTGAGCCTTTTTTACATATGGATATAAACACATTCGCTTGCACCTATGTGCAAGCGAAATGCAGATGGTGGACAATAATTTCCTATTCATCTCGACATTCTCAGAGATTACCTTCCTGATCATAGTTTTAATGTTATAAATTAAGATTTGGTTGTTCATTTAAACATAGTTCACTTATTTTCTAAAGATTCCAGATTCCGGTTTTCAGCAAATGAAGAAAACATACTCCCAGCCAGCAGACCAATCATAACATTAACTCTCTCACACTTGCTGATAAACTTTAAGAAAGATTTACCTATTTATATCACAGCCATGAAAACATCCAAGCAGCATATTAATTAATCGTGATAATAAAAAATAAAGCCTTCAGTCATGTGTTCCATTCAATCACTTAGAGCATATATTTTTAAAATGAACAAAATACATTTGCAGTTTGTCGGGGAATTATTTTAAGGTCTTAGTATCCCTTAGAATCTCTTCTCACGTCTCTAGATGTCTGCCTTTCGCTTGCGTGGACTGAAATGTCTAGACATCCAAATTAAGGAGTGACCAATCACTGACAAACTGATCTCTCTGCGTACAAGGTCAGTGCTACAGAGGCACACACGCTCACACACACACAACACACACACTGGCAGCAGGCGCTGTGCAGGAGACCTTTATTTGTGCACAAAAATATTGATGTTGCTAAGTGATACCCAGGCGGTCACTAGCCGTAAGTCTTTCTGTTTGTTTGTTTATTACTGTGTCTTCTTTCCTGAGTAAACAATGCAATCATGGTGATGCTGAGATAGAAGAACCTGTCTAAATTAAAACAGCTATGGGACCTAATGTATTATGTCTGCATGGTATTAATGTATTACTTTTTTTTCCTGATTTTGTTCTATTAAGTCAGAAAGAAAAAATTTAGGAGGAACTTGAAAACACACGTCCTCAATCGTCCCAATCATGCTGCTTTCCTTCAGTTAAACAATAAAAACACACTATTTGCAAAGGTCTTTCGGCATCTTAAGCTGGTGGACACCAGATTTAAGGAAAATTTTTGATGTTAAAATAATGTCCCTGTATTAAACTCATATGTCTAGTCATTGGAATAAGGAGCAACCTGAAAATAGTATCTCATGACACCACATAAGAAGTGTGGATGAGCCTTTGTTATCTAAAAATTCCATCCAATTCCATTCAGTTCCAGAATCCAAGTTTCTAGTTTAAAAAATCTTTTAAAAAATCCCCCCAAAACAAACACAGACACACATACAGCTCTTTTGACTCATCCCAAATTGGAAAAACTTTATCTTTGGTGGTACTAAGAGTAGATTTCTGGAAACAAAACAGTTTCATGACAGGGGTCCTGTTTGGAGTTTTCAAAATAAATTGGCTTTCTTCACGTCAAGGAAGTCAGAGTATGGAGAAGCTCGGTTTCTTTAATCAGCCTTGACTGGCTTTCAAGGCTTCTGGAGTACACCAAAAGTGCTGCAGACCCCCATGCTTTTGAGTCATCCTGCTCCAAAGCAGCTTTCCAAGGGAGGTGCCCAGGTAAGATCCTGGAAAGCCTTGCAAATGTTTCACTGCACTGTCTGCAAGCATGCTCGGAAGAAATCAGCCCAATCTCCTGGAAGTTCACAGATTTCCAGAAATTTTTACAGTCAACATGACAAACCATTAGATTGTAAATACTTATTTTTCTTTCCCAACAGAAAAATATTTCATAGAGCTTTGCCATAAGAAAGACACAACTGAAGGGAGGTCACTTTCCCCCTCACCTAGAAGTACTGCTACTGACACCTGGAACTATTACCTACAGAGAACATATTATCAGGAAACAAGTGAGTGTATTTTGACTTTGATTTTATTTTAGCAGCAAGATAAAAAGATGATGACCAATGGCTACTGGCTGTGGCAAGCACAGCTTCAGGAACATTTCAGAACCTTTTCTACCCTATAAGAACAGCAAGAGCCTGCCCAGCAATAAAAAGATGAAAAAGAACTAGGAACTAATGTAAAACAGTAATTCAGGTAACTTGGTTTTAGTTTTGCTCTAGGTTACTACAGGTCTTGTAAAAAAATCACAAGACACACATAAACTGTTTTTAATTGTCATGTACCTACAATGCCCCCGTTTTGGACAAAAGCAATTCTTTGCCTTATTCTTGAGCTGCTTGCATGGCCAGCACTGGGAGCAGACAATTCCTACAATAATTCCTGTACTAACCCTTATGCACCAAATCAATACTTTACACTAAAACATTATTTCTGTAGATGTACCCTGGACAAACACTTTAGCTGTGAGGTGAGGAAAGAAGAGGGAAATGAGGACACAAAGAAAACATGTTTTTCTCAAAAAAGTTGTATGTTAATTAGAAATATTCTTTTCTAACTAACAGACTTCTACTTGTAGGAAGAATGAGATGCTGCAAACAACAGGCCTGAACAACAATGGAACTACAAGGAAGGATCTGACTTGCCTTCAACTACAACATGACTGCTCAGGCAATCAACACACATTGTTGAGAACACGTAATCACAAATGAACTTTTTTATGTTACTTCTTCCTCTTTTCTTAAAAAGCATTTTTACATCTCACTGAAATTCTAACTGTCCTACTGAAAGTTCACGCTTCTGATTTTGCCTCTGCAGAGGAGAAAGCTTATTCACAAATAAACCTTTCAGGATGGAAAAATGACAAGGAAGAAAAGATCAAGTCTGACAAGTATGACTGGAAACTCAGATGTAAAGAATTCAAATATTTCAAAAGATGTCTTGATAGGTATATTCCCACCTCATTCCAAGCAAATAAGATTAGCACATATTACTGAGAATTTTATGCCTCTGTAGAAGGCCCTAATTATATTTCACACTGCTATGAAGATTCCTGTAATATACACACATCTTTAATGTGGAATTTTATACCCTATTTATAGCGTATAGGCTCTTTTTGATATTATTACTTTCTATGAAAGTTCCTTTGAAGTCAGGTAATTACCTTAAGCGAAATATTTAGCCTGTTGTGAGAAGTGAACCATAAGATTTGTGTAGAACAAGTAAGTCGTCATGTAGCCAAATATAAAGGTTCCTGAGCCACAAGTGGGTATGGAAACCTTAATTATGAAGACAAAGCCAAGAACACATTTTAAAAGTAATTTAAAGTGCAAGCTGATAAATCTGTTTAGTACTACACCTTGCTTCATCCATGTCCCTAAAAACTGTTTGAGCCAAGCATTAAAAGAGAGTAAAATAATTTCATTACTAGTTATTATCCTTAGTAAAGCCACCGGTTTCCACAGACCTGGCCAGAGTCAGGCTATAACTGTGAAAAGCTCAGGAGTTGCTAAGATGGCTAATAATGATCTGTAGTATCTTAACCCCCAACGAGAAATGGCACGCCATTAAAGACTTGTAAATCTGAATTCTTCCATACTAGATGAAAGTCACTCTCTCTCTCTCTGCAAATCTCTTTAGTTGGATAAATCATAGAACCAAATTATGTATGGTTACCATATATCAATATACAAAGTTATGTCACTTCTATATTGCATTCTGATCTAAGACCATTTTTTTTTTGGCAGCAGCGTTTTGAAGAAAAGTCACTTGTAGTGAGAAGTCACCGGCAGATTCCCCTCTTCACCTCCTCACACAGTTCCTTGAAAATACCTAAAAGTACGGGATGTTAAAACACCATGCCATAAGGATCTGCAATTTGTCACGCAAATGTTATCCCTCATACACAATGCATACTATAACACATGAAATCAAAGCTTCAAGATGTAACAGAGCCATACATGCACATGCTTACACTCACACACAAAAGGCAAGTCAGGACCACAAAACCAATTTATTGCAATTTTTCACAGATGGAACAAATTCACTTTGTCTACTGCATCCACACAGGTTTTCCCAACTGCATGCACTCCAGTAATCTGAGAATTGAAACTGCTGTTTCTTTCATATTTTTTGCCTAAGTGAAAGCCTAGCTTCTTATTAAGAATGCTTAATAAAACTAACACACACTAAAAGAAGTCAGCAGGGAGTGCTGCAATTAGATGCTTGCACAGTGCTTCCCTCTGTGTCTATATGCAAATATTTTTCATCTTATATGGACTTTCAGAAACTTCATCATGGTGCTGCAGTAAGAGAGACCTCCTCCCTTTTTGTTCATGTGAGATATAAGGCCATTGATTGATTGATTATCACCATTACTTTACAGAATAAAACAAAATTACTTGTAAATTGGCTAAAAATGCGAAGTTCCCCACCCTGTGTGGGATCTGATTACAGCCTAACTGAAGACACTGATACTGTGGCTTCATTCCCCAAAATTTAGGGGTGGAGGAAAGACTAGGACTAAAAAGGCAGATAAGACACGGACCCATAAGGACATAAAAAGCTGGAAGAAACATATTTAGGATGACAGAAGTATCTACATAGATTATATGAAACATTTTTCTTTACAGAATATAAAAATGCTATTGCATGTTCTTTTCTAGGGGTCAGAAAAATGTTTGGACTAGTAAGAGCAATCATAGTGAACACAGGTATACAATTCCTCTCTATTGAGTTAGTCAGATGCAAAATTCACTGATTGCTGTGGGATTCTCTACATAAAGCCAGAGTCTACTGAGTCTACAAAGTGCTTCATTTTCTCAGTGTAATTCCTTCCATCTGAGTGAACGATGCTCAGTGGTTTATAGGAGGAACTCTTCCATCTTGTAAAACTGGCTGCACATAACTTTATTACAATGTCTGCAATTCTGTGTATTCATATTCTTCCTTCCCAGAGTAACCTACTGAAGGGAGTACAGCATATACATAAAAGAAACCAAACACTCACGAGGAAACCTTAGGACAGAATAGGAAGAATGCTCTGAGTGACAGACCCACAGAAGGGCTGAGGTAAGGGAGGACCTCTGGAGGTCATCTTGTCCAACTCCCCCTCTACTCAAGCAGGGCCAGCCAAAGCCAGTTGCTCATGGCTGTGTCTGGCTTCTTCCAGCCTGGCTCTGGCAAGTGAGAGGCACTGTTCAAGGGGAATAACTGCAGCTGTCTCACCTCACCCCAAGGATGCTACAAGACATAGCCCTTTCCTAAACCACTTCCACACGTTTACAAAATGTTCAACCTCCCTATAAAGGCTTCCAGTCAGTCCGATGGCATTTGACTTAAGCTTTTCTGATGCTACAGTTTGACAGTTTGACAAAGCAGAATTCCATTTTGTTGGACCTTTGTTCCCATTGCTGTATCCTAGTCTTCAAGCACAGCAAAATGTCTTTACCAGAAGCTAGTAAGCAAACAAACAAAAAAATGCTGCAAAAATATTCAGTGTGAAGAAAAGCCACACCCAACATCCAGGTCTCTCCAAGTCTGTCTTTTTAATGTATTTATATCCTCACATTGTAGGTTTGTTGATTTATTAACTAAAAATTTGTCTGTGTGAGTGTCTTGTACATTTATTGTGGTCTTTATAAAGATATTCCTTGCAAATGCCTTGAGGTCACACTTAAAACCATGGTGTGAACTCTGCCAGACATCGAGTTTGTGGAAGAGCTTCTTCCAGGACTGTGCATGTTGTCTGCCTCTCTGCACAGAGCAATTCAGAAATGAGGTGCAACTACAGCAGGCTTTCCCTGACGCCTGGCAGTCACCGCGTCTCCTCTCGGTCACGGCTGATTCCCACAAGATGGCATGGAACAACGTAATCTGAGTTTAATCTGAGATTTTAAATGATGACTCCTTTACTGACGCAAAAGTCTGCCAGCACACTGCCTCGCTGCACATCTCTCACGATCCACTTCTCTCACAGAGTGTCTTTACAGTTTTCCCCCAATCAAAACATTGCCACTCTCCCCCTGCTGACAGCAGAGCACTGATTCTTTGTAGCTCTTCTGCAAAATAAAGCTGCAGTAACTTGGAAATAAAGGTAGTTTTCAGTTGTGTGATCCACCCGAAACACCACTCAGGCAGTGAAACATTGAAATGGGATGGAGTTGGAAATAAAAGGAAAAAAAACTTTAATGAAGAGCATGGTTTGGGTTTGGTTTAAAATTTTTCAGCTTTGATGGTTGCCAGTGCTACTACTGTTTTGATGTAAATCAGTTTGTTTCAAGACTTTGCTTAAATCTTTAGTAGAAGTTTAAACTGAAATGGAAAACTAACACTAGTTCATCAGTACAGCCCCTCAGTTACACAAAATCTCCATGATCAAGTTGGAAAAAGAAGAATAAAATGACATTTCTTGCAGCCATGCATGAAGTTGGAGAGAAAAATCAACGCTTTGCCAAAAGCCAAGCAAAAGGTTTCCCCTTCTTTTCAGTATCTTTATGGTTTCTACCACTTTTTCTGCCTGGGATGATATTTCAGCTGCCAATCTGGGAGCATTCTGCAGAGAAGCTCCCACATTGCTGGGTATGTCCCTGACTGTACAGGGCTGGGGAGAAAACAGTTAAGTTCAGCAGCAAAGCGACAACAGAGGCAGCAGCCTCTGGCAGCCATGGGAACAACAATTTCTACAGACTAGAGGCTGAAATTTCAGAGGGAAATAATCCCAACCGTCACAGTGAGGTCAGAAAGGGGCACCCCAATGGCACTGGCTTGAGTTTTAAGGCAAAACATTACCTTAGACATGCGTGGACCTGACTTTACCATCCTCTAAAGGGCCATAATAATGACAGCCACATACCTGTGAGAGGTAATAAAGCAAAGCAGGAATTTTGCCTGCACAAAATGTAAACATCAAAACAGATGGTGCAGTTATGTTAATCAGTTAATGTTTGCACAGTGCTTTGAAGATGCAAAGCACTGTAAAGGTATTAAATACTTACAGTCTTGTCTAGACATCATCAAGCTCATTTCTAGATTGCAACCTTTTCAGGCCAAACAGAGCCTCTCTGTACATGGTTGCACTGTTCCTTCTGTAATGGTCTCCAATCTCAGAGCATATTTGCAAAAGAGGAATAACAGAGGAGCAGCTCCTGTAGACAGAAAGCTCGAGCCAACAGCTCCTGCTAAAGCACCATGAAGTAGCGCAGCAGAGAATAGGGCTAAATATCACGGAATCAGATGGAAGTCAAAATGTACTACACCAGATTTCACCAGACAAACAGGTAAAGATTGAGGCTGTCACAACAGATAATTCAATACAAAACAGTTTGCCATAACAGTGAAAACTGTTTACTTGCACTAATAAGCCCTGATGAGAAAAAAAAAATCTTTCACACAATAAACTATGTATGTAGACTTAACAGAGCTGCGAGAGGTGCAGAGGCAATCTTCATCATCCATAATCCAACTATGGAATTTAACAAAGTGAATTATGAACAAAAAGGTCACAGATTTTGTTGAGGTTTTAGAAAAATCCATCCATCTAAACCATTTCAAAACTCACACTTTTTATTTGCTCTAAGGAATGTGGCATGCAAAAAAAAATTAAACTCCAGAGACTTATTCTGCAATAAGCGAGCCTTGTGTGTCAGATTGCCTTTAAACCTAACCCAAACCTTACTATTCTGACGTTAAGAAACCACAGATTTCAGAAACCTTTTCCACTCACATTTCTCTGTCAGCTAAGACTTTAAATGGGGAAAGAAGTCTGGTGTTACACAAAAGGTGCAGACAGCTGAAACACGTAATCCTTATTCATACCCTAAAAATAGACCCAAACTGACCACCCAGTGCATAACCAGTGCTACTGAGCATGGAATTGGAGTTAAGAGATTTCAGCTCAGCTGCTAGCTTGGGGCTAGGAGCAGTGTGGAGTTAGCATGTGGAGCCAGCCTCCAGTCCCCCTGAAAAGGCCCCTCTGATCCATTTTGAGGCAAAATGTACCAGACCCACAGGGGAATACCATCCCTTTTCCTTGAACAGAAGCTCAGCTCTGCTCAGGGGGCTTGTAGTCAGAATAGAAAAGACTATAGGAAGAAAGGTGTGTTTGGTTTAGGAAATTGGCCTTTTTCACCCTAAAAATAAAACTTCCACCCTCCAGGATTTGGGGAAAAGATTGTTTTATTCCTGTTTGCACTTCTGGAATATCCAAAAAATCTACCTACCAAACTCACTCTGCTAAGAGTGAGTGTCAAGGGTCTGCAACTAACTATTCCCATAAACAGCTGTATGACAAAGTCCCATGCTGTAGATTCACTTGAATACTAATGACAGGTGAAGTTATATTCTTGCTTTTGAAGTTTTTGTTTATTTTCTAGCCTCTTCACTTCAGTTGTTAAACCTTAATTTCTAAGCAGAAGAAAAGCCTTAATATCATTGCAGCTCTTATTTCTCAATTTGTTCTCAAATAAATTCTGCCACCTTCCCAAAAAGAAAAATTTAATTGGAAAAGGATTAAAATAATAAAAAAACTTTGCGTCCTTTGTACTGGGAAGGCGCATTAAAGAGCAATGACAATCCCTACCGACTTCTCTCTTTCCAGGGAAAGTACTGCACCTCCCTCTTTATTTCAAACAGCATGTATATATAATAAGTAAAATTTTCGGTCTCATCTTAACTGGGTTACCCTTTCCTTGCCCATAATTTTGCATATGCTCACATAATTATGTTCTGAAATTTGCAAATACAATTACTTGCTGACACACTTTGTTATCTGAATGATAAAGTACTTGATTGTATCCAATGAAAACAAGATTAAGATGGGGAAGCAAAAGTGTTTTAGCAACCTTAATGCACTAACTTAAGCTTCTGGTGTTTTATGGAAACATGATCCCCTAACAACATGTCTACACCCTGTAGTCCAGAGACTTTACATTAAAAGCAGGATAGCCATATCACTGCATTACCACATTTGCACTTGCCTGTTAAGAAATACAGCTACAGAGGAACAATCACCTTTTCATTTTTTTAAAAACAAGGAAGTTGGCTTGCATAAAAACCATCAAGTTAATAATGGCATAGTAATGGAGTCACGAAATAACTAAGAAAAAGGTGCTGCCAAGTTAAACTAATTTAGAATTCATATTGCATCTTGATGTTTGTAGATTCACTACATGTAATAAAACTTTCCTATTTCTCTCCCAAAGAGAAAATTTGCAAAAAGGGTTAAATCTGAACTCCTGATCAGAAGAGCACCTTCAAAAGCAGCAATCAAGACACTGACCTATAGTTTAGCAGCATTAAGAGGTTTTTAACTGAGTTTTGTTAGATTTGTCAATGGCTTCTGAAGCTACATTTATTTCTCAGTAGTTCAAATTTAACAGATCTTTTATTCCCAAAATGCTATAGGAAATCCTTAAAACTGCACATTGAGTCTATCTGGGGGCTGGCCTCTCTCACTGCAGTCTGGTAGAGTTCTTGCTGGATTTCCTAGTGCTCACCATAAATGCAAACAACTAACTGGAAAATCCAGAACATTTCAAAAACAGTTATGACATAAGACTTTCTTGGTACAGAGCACAGATGCAATTCTGGGGACATTAACAACTCATTTTGGTTAGTGACTTTCAGGAGAGAACGTGAAGTAGGGGTAAGCGGCCTATTAATTACATTCAAAGATATTATTCAGAAAATCTGAATAATTCAGAAAAATTCCCAATATACTTACAGGCATTATCGGCAGGATTATGAAGAAAAAAACTTTTGTTACTAATACTATTCTCTGTGTTTGAACATACTGTCATCAATGGGAAAAAATGCCCAGAGCCTGGAGTCATTTGTTTTAGTCTTGAAACTGGCACTGAATAAAAACATAGCAAACACACAGAGAGATATTTAACAAATGAATATTATATGGAATCAATCAACATGAGTTACCACTTCAAACTATTCAGAAATTGTGGCAGCCCTTACATCCGAAGAGCTTAAATATTCCTACATCTTTTTTCTTTAATTTTATCTAGTTTCAAAGCCTTCAGGGGTCATGTATTTGAGTTTTACTTTGTAACTGAGAGAGCTGGAAATTAACCTTTTTAACAGTGAGACCAAAATTCTTAAGTATTTCTATAGTCAGTAGCCTTAGAAGGCAGGTTTTGAAGAAAATGCAAATCAATGCATGACCATAGTGGAGACTGTAAGAGTTGGTTACTATAATCCAGCAATGACAATGCACCACAAATTGGATATTAACCTCAGGAAGAATCAAACAGCAAAATTTCAGTAAGTCTTGATCAGTGTCAGCTTCAAGCTGTAATCCAAAACATCTGCACTGTGCCGGCCAAACCATAGAGAAAACATCATACGAGTGCAGAGTGAGAGCAGCCACTGAGAGCAGCTCGATATTTACAGCTGCATTTGACAGGAGTGTATATGAGTGCCAACCTGACTTCTTTGTGTATCCAAACCCCTATGTGACCATACTACATGCTCCAGCAATTCAGGAGGAAGCCTACACTTATCAGACCTATTTGCAGGACACATCCTACCGGCACGCAGTCCATCACCACCAGGGAGAAGCACAACTTTTCCTCATGGGCTGCCAAGTGTTGTTCCTAAAACCAACCCGAATTCATGCTTGTATTCCAGACTTTTGTTCCCATTGCAGGTATGCAGGATCAAAAGCTGTTTACTCCTTTGCCTTAGTCAGTTCAACACCAACAAGGTTTCAGGAAAATGTGCCAAAACCGCCAATCAGGACTTTCATGTTGTTGTTAGAGCCTAAGGAGGGATGACAAAGTGTGTTTACAGCTCATGTGGCTCTGAACTCTCCAGTTCTCCAGGCAGAAGAAAGGCAGCACAACCACAGTCCCCTGATTACTGCTTGCATCTTTGAAATGTTCAAATCTTTGCACCCTTTCCATAGTATTCAATGCATTTTGACCACAAACTGCTCCAGAGTGCAGGCAAAAACACTTGGGAAAATATTAATCCTCTCCTTATACAGTGAGAATAAAAATAAGAAAATACAGGCTGCATTCAATATGATAAACGCCTAAGAAATTTCTCTTTGAGTGGATACCTTGACTCTACCATCTGCGTTCACAGGAGACAAATTATTGTGGCATAGAGAGATAGAATTGTGTCAGCTCAAGTTAATTTTGTACCACAATTATCAGAAAATGCTGTTTTGACCTTTAAAAAAATACAATATTTTCAGACTTCCACCCACTCTTAAAACTTAATTCAAAGTGCTGCATAAAAGTTCTTGCGAGTTAGACAAATACTTTTATTTTGCAGATGAGGAAATAAGATAAAGTTGTTAAGTGAGTTCCCCAAATCATTCTTAGACCTGGAGAAAATTTCAGAAGACTTGTATCCTGCATTGTCCATTAATCAATATTCCTAACAGAGTATGTAAGTATAAGCCACCATCACTATAAATGTTTACATTATATCTACTGAATGGCTACATAAGTAGAATAAACTACATTAAACTAATTCCTCTTACTGGGTTGCTTTCCTGTTGGGTCAGCATTGCAGTCTAGGTCACCACACAGCTGTAGGAGAATTGTCACAAGGAAGTGGGCAAGAACATGTGGCCGGAGGTAGAGAGCAAGACCAAGTGCAGACAGAGATAAAATTAGACACGGAAAGCAGACAGTGATCTAACAAAGTCCTCTGGTTTAGCCACAGGAGGGTTTTTTTATTTATGCATAAAAACATAGAAATACGGGGCTGAGGAATTCAGATATTAAGTAGTCTGATTCTCTTACTCTAAGGTCAGAACAAATACATGCATATTGCCCATGACTAATGTCGTCTTCTACCTCTTGTGAGGACACTACATTGAGTAGCCCCCAGATAGCCACTCAATGTTTTATCATCTCAGCAATGGAAAGGTCTAACAGATTTTTAGACTAAATTATCTCCGCAGCACATTAAATTGATTTCTTTGCTTCCTCTGGAACTTACGGCAAACTATTGGTTACTGACACTTAAATATTGACATTTTGCACATCAAAGACTTATGTCCCTTCTGATCTGCTTTTGTTCAGTCTCTTCTCTGTGGTTATCTATTTGAAATCTTTTATAATTCAGAATTTTCTCTGCTTCACTTTTGTCTCTTGTAAATAAGGGAACTAAAACCAAACACAGTATCCCACTAACAATGATCAGTACCAAACATAGCAGAAAAAGACTTCCATTGTCTGACTGTTAATTTATCCTTACTTGCAATAGTACACTAAAATATCACTGAAGATGCCAAATGAATTCCAACAATATATTTTTATGTGGAGAATAAAATTAAACATGATGCAAGAAAAAGTCCCTGCTCTACTTTTGAAACAACGTAATTATACACACATTCTCACATACACTGTAATCTGGCTAGCTGCCTGTATGACCTGTAAATTCCATTTCTTGTTATGTACTTTTATTTATTCGGCATTCTTCATTTTTCAGAAATGTTGTGTGACATGGTCTTGTCAATACAGTCAGCAGATTGAGTAGGAACATCCTGGATGAGACAATCTATCAAGAACTGCAAGGACTGTCCTTTCAGATGTGGCCTCTCCAGCCACAAAGTGCCAAAGGGTCACTGCTGTGGTAAGGTAACAGAAGCAAGTGTTCAGGAGCAGGTCTTCCTATTTTCATAGGGCCTCCCATATTGCATACTGCCTGCACTCAGAGAGAATTGAATACAAATCTTTTTTTGCCAACTTCATCTCTTTATGTCGAAGATGAAACTAAAAGAATTGACTGAGAACTGCAAGCTGCCACAAAAACAGGAATTTGTGGAAGTGTCTGCTTAAAGGGCTGGATAGGTGGACTGATCAGCACTGGTTCTAATGCTCTTTGCTTTTTTCCAAATTATTTTTGTACCAGATAAGTTCCCGGAAATAGCTCATAATAGTGGAAAACACCATACTGTATTTGCACAGCTCAAGACCGGAAAGAGTGGCTGGAAGGCACCAGCTGAAGTCAGCACCACTGACTCAAATGTGAAACCAGAGTCTTCAGTCCCTTTGGCCAGGCCTGAGAAAACCCAAAGGAAATTGAGAAATCAGTCCAAAAACCCTATTTTTATATCTTAAGAAATTGCAGATCCTTTCTTATTGATTATCTGACTATCACAAACTACTGTTTTCTCATGACATACTACAGCTACCAATATGTGTTGGGCTTCACTCAAATTGCCTCTCATAGCTCATCATAGCACAAGCAATCTATAATGTTTTTGCAAATTATGGCAATAGATTTTCTTTAATTTCAGCCAGCAGCTGTTGAAGCAGAGCCAGTAAATAACCACAGCACAGTTTCCAATGAGCTCCAAAAATGGATGTAAATACATTTAACAACCTGCAGCATAAACGCACCTTCTGCTTTCAACCACCACAAAATACCTTTAAGAAAGTGTTTTTCTTACATGTATATTTGAAGAGAAGAAAGGCTGTAAAGGACACAACTGAAATGCCTCCTTTTCCAACAGAGGTATCCACACTCCCTGCTGCATTGCATCTCCCGGATGAGTCAGCAATCCACAAACACCAGCAGCTAACCATCTTTCTAAAAATGAATGCAGTAATCAGTCTGATTAATTTAACATTTACGTATTTTAACACGAAAACTTTAACTTGCGGAATACATGACAACTGGTGGAAGTCACGGAAGTCTGTAACTGTGTCTTGGTTGGCTTAAGGTATTTCCATAACACACTCCCACTGTTAGTGCTTAAACTAACTCAGATGTCTGAGTAGCAGGCGTGGTGTTTGACAGATTGTGCGTATGGCACTGAAGGCTTAAAGGTCCCACTCACATGAACTCACACCACAGCTAGCCGCCACAACTCCTTGTGCCACCATCCTATAAAACATGTCATTGAATTGATCCAGTGTAACAATAGCCAGTACTTTTTCTCCTGTAGAGTTGTTTTTCCACACAAACATCTTCAGCGATGGCTCAGCAGTTCGGCCTTGCCAACAGTCGTACTGCCAAAACCTCAGTGGTGGCAGGCAGATGCCGAGCCAGAAGGCTCTTGCACTGACTTCGCCAAGGAAGCCACTGTCTTACTGAGTTACATTCTCAGGAGGCAGCAACCTCTAAAACTTCCCTTAAGCTTAACTAAGAAATGCCATTACAGTGGCATATATAACGTGCTCAGGCAGCTTCCAACTAAAAAAATATACAAATAGAAAAGAAACAGAAAAATCAACCTGAAATATTTAAAAATAATTAAACTTGAATTAAAAATGAAATTATGGTTCTTTATAGCATCAGGATACCTGATGCTTCACCAAATTTACAATTCATCCAAGTCACACTGATTTTGCATAAAATGAAACCAATTACAGTCTTTGCTATCTTTACTAAAAGTGACAGGCTTCACTAAACCCTAACCCAGTGCTTGGGAGAAGAGTCCTTAAGGAAACATCTCTAGGAGAGATTTGATGCAAACCGAGAGAGCTGGTGATACAAGCCCCACTGCCTCCTTGCCCCTGAGACCAGTCTATCACAGTGTCTGGTTAAATTAAACCAAAGCCAGGCCTTCCCTGTTGCTGGTGCTGAATGTCTCACATTAATCCCAAATACCTTAAATTAAATCTCTGAAAAAAAACCAAGATATGCCAGGGAAGAGCTGGTGTACATCTGCCTGCCATTTCAACTCCACCTCCAGTTGGGATAAGCAGGAGTCACTGGAAAGGTATTAACACTGTACTTCAGCCAGGACCATCCTACCAAGGATAAGAAATGACTAACAAAGGAGACATCTGTTTATGCAGTGTTGAGTGTCACTGGGAAAATCATGGTTTGGGCTATGTACAAATACACTTTTCAGTTTAAGATTGCAGCACCTGGGTATGGCACAGGACTTAGGGCAGGGTTAAAGTCACTGGCTGGATCAGGTAGGGAGATTCTGGCACTAATGTTTCAGGCAGTGAGAAAGTCACTTTGCTTTCTGTCTCTCTCTCCCTTGCTCTGTTTCTCCTCTTCTGTTTTTGTGGTTTGGTTTGGGGTTTTTTTTTTCAACACATTGAGGAGAAGACTGAAGACTTTTGTGCAGCTGTACAGCACACAGGTTGCCTGGCCATATCATGACTTGTTTTCTGTTCTACCTTGCCTTGTTTCACAGTCTCTACTATTGCACAGCACTCTGGTCTCTAGAGAGTTTCTGTTCCTATTTCTAATTGCAATAAAAGGTGCTAAGTTTTCAATAAGAACAGTAAATCAGTATCAAATCCAGAAAGAAATAAGAATTTGGAAATGTTTTTCCTTTAAGCAGAAGTTAAATCACTGGGGGTGATGGGAAGCAAAGGTTGATCAGAGAAAGCTAACCAGAACCCCTTCCAAAACAGAGAGCACTTACCTGAGTATGGAAAACTGCCCCGATGCCTTTGAAGAAAAGACGTGACCTAGGGCGTCCCTGAGCATACCTGTCAGGCTACAGAAGTGTCTCTGCTCACCTCTGCTGACACCTGTAAGTACATGCTCAAAGTGGAAACTCCACCAACCAAGAACAAGACACACAATTTAGGGCAAGCAGTGGCTCCACATGTGAGGCTCTGGTGGGATATGTAGGAGATCCAACAAACAGGGAATAACCTGATTCATCTCCAGTTTCACCTGCATCTAGGAAAAAAAAATCTTCTGGTAGGCACCGCTCTGCAACTCATGTTTTCTTGGTTTTCCTATGAGCTTTCAATAGGTTCAACTACCCTTGACTCCAACCCAAGCCTCCAAAAGCACATGTTAATGAACTACAGCAGAATACTCTGTTCTATTGTAAATGTTTAACATAGTCAGAAAACACCATGTAAAGAGTAATGAATCTTACAATCATTATTGTTACACTGCAACTGAGAAAAGATACCTGGAAAGAAAGGATTTTACTGCAGTTTGATAAGGGGGATAAAAAGTGCCTTAGAGCAGCATGATTTGAAATGGCATTTGCATAATAACTAACACTATTTTCAGTGCAAGTGAGTGGAAACAAAACTGTATTCAGTTGCAAACAAAAAAAAGTAATGTGCTTTGCTCCTGTCAGAAAACTTTCAAGCAAATTCTTTGTACACTGGTGAGGACTGCTTCATTCAAGGGAAGAATTCAGTCCTACATTGTGAAACAGCCCAAACTAATGCTCCTAAAACAGTGACAGAAGGAAACATGGGGAAAAATGAGTTTGTGACAGTTTCTTGATTTTATTAGCTTAGGCATTCAGCTTTTGGAAAAGATGTACAAATTACTATCTACAGTGACATTACCTCAGCTACATATTTGTTTGAGAAGCTGAGCAGGAGAGTCTGGGAAAAGTGCAAACTATTTCTCAAAGTAACCTCTTGTCCGTCTGGCACATTTCAGGGGACAGAACGTCTGGGTCACATAGGAAAAAAGCTGGAGTCTCTGTGAACCTTGACAGAGCCATGTTGCAAGCTGTATGAACTGCTTCAAATGAGACAGCTAAGAGGAGGGGAGGGGGGGAGTGCTACTCTAAATGTCTTACAAAAGCACTTAAAATTACTGTAAAGCTTCTATAATAAGAGACTCAGCATTGCCAACCCTTGAAACTTTATTGTAAGTCTCATGATACTCTATTTAAAGACAAAACTTTGGAAAACAACTGTTTAGCTTGGTATCAGCTGCCATTAAGGAAGGCCTCCAGCAGAGCTTACACAGAAAAGCCTGAAAAGCCTGAGTAGGCTACAAAGCCTCAAGAAAACAACCTTATTATTAAAGGCTCGTGATCTTTAAGGTAATCATGATTTTGACAGACTGGCTCATGACTTTAACAGTTGGTGTAAGCCATATCATAGAGGTAAAAAAGCTGCAACAAACCCTGCCTCAAAACTAAGCCTAAATGAATTCCTCAACAGCATGAGAAAATTGGCAGCAAGAACGGAAAGCTATCTCCGCATTGTCTTGCCTTCAAAAGTCTCTCAGCAAAATAAAAGAAAATAAATCTCATACTTCTCTAAATCAAAGGGTAATAATCAAAACCAGCAGAACTCCAGAACTACACTGGGTTTATAGAGCCATTCCTGAAAGGAAAAATAATAAAAATGGAAGAGAATCTCTATGTTGTTGATTCCAGCATGATAGCTGGAGCCTGGCAGTCAGCTGCAAAATAGGTGCAGCAACTTCAGAAACAGGAGATGTGGGAGCTGGTGGAAAACAGATGGATGGTTTGCCTAGTATGCCAGGGGAGGTTATTTTTTGCTGCTTCTACTTCTATCCACACAAGTTATAATGTACATCCTGTGGATGTTGACTGTGAGGGAAGTGGGGCGAGAGGATCAGGCTGTGGCCACAGCAGTGGGAGAGAACTATCAACACTCATCAAAGGAGCCTAGATGGCAAAAAAAAACAGTCTTCAAGTAGGCCAGATCAAGATAACAGAGACGTAACGCCATGAATAAACTATCACTTCCACCTTTGCTACATTTATCTCTTCCTTCATCATTATTTCTCCACTCCCCCCCACCACTCCTTCAGATTTCCATTTCCAAGTAAGACAGAAGATCGAGATGTGCACTTTAATTTAAAAGGGAAGGCAGAGAGGAAGACACAAAGAGATTAAAGCAATCAGACTTACTTCTCACTTGAAAGTTTTGTTTTTACAGGGAGGACGCTGTAAAGTTTTGTTTTTACAGGGAGGTCTAAGTCAACAGTGTTTTGTCAGGGTGTCATTGCCACAAGCACCAGAGCAGCTCCAGTCAAGAGCAGCTGAGCCTGCTGGTGAGAGCCACACCAGAGATGGGAGCAAAGAACAGGGCAGGGAAGTTCTTTTCATCCAGCCCATTTGGCAGGTCACCACGGAAGAAGAAGAATGGTGCTTTTCCTGCAGGAAGGTGGTCTGTTTATCTCTATTAGACACAGATAGGTATATCCTTTTTATAGTCCTTTTCTCTATAAAGCTGCTACCATGAAAAATACTGTTAACAATGAAAAAACCACTTTTTTTATAAAATGGAAATTAAAAATAGTTACAATCAAACAAAGAATTCCTTTGAAGAATCAAACAAAGACTCTCAATGCCTGTTAGGTCTCTTCCTCCTCAGCTTGATGCATGGAAATAATTTGAAGGTGGTAAGCCAACCAGGCAACTCATAGGAGACTTGTCATCCATTTTTTATTAGCTTTTGGTCAATGTCTTCTTTCCCATTTGTTTTAAATATACCCAGGATTCCTCCCAGACCTGATAAGCTCTGCACCGCTTTTGTTCATTCAGTTTATAATCTGTTTCACAGACACCAGAAACAAACAAACAGAAAAAACCTTCCGGGAATAGAGCACAGCTGCCATTAAGCATTAAGCTTTCCAAAAGCCAGTTTCCCTGGCCCAACACACCTCTAGACAATGACCACAAAGCAGAAGGGTAGGAAGCCTGGTCTTCCTCATCAAAGCAATTGTACACTTATATAGTTAGAGGGAAACATGGATGTTGTCCTTAAAATGCAGCCATGGACACATATCAGCCCCACATCCAACAGCAGGGCCCACATACAGCACGGAGAAGAGAGCAGGAAGGAGCAGTGGAATTTCATCCAACATTTCATTTGCCTGTCTTGTGGTAAGCAAAGTAGAGCTGCTCAGCTAAGAAGGGCTTTTACCCCTACAAAACCCATGTGATGCAACTACTCCCTTGTAGTGGTGTTGCTAACCATTTCTGAAGCTTTGGCGGATGTTTTTCTTTTGGGCAATCCTTGTCACAGGTTATACCCCATCGCCCTTCAAGAGCTGGGCTGGTCAGGGCTGGAGGGAAGGATGCAGTTGTTTGCTGCAGCCTCTGTGGAACGAGCAAGTTGGTTTGCCCCAGCTGCAAAGATGCGTCTGCTGTTTGAGTACAGCTTAGTAAGGCTATTGAAAGATGTTTTTGCTTCACTAGCAATTGACCAAGTAAGTCGCTGATCAGGCATGGAAAACTTTCCACTGTAGAGACACCAGATAAATTGTTAGTTTACTGGACCCCATAGCCATTTGGGAGAACTGGGATGGTGCCAGGCTCAAGCTCCGAAGTCAGGCTGACGTGTTACTTGCATAGTGTACACTCAAGCTACAACACTGCATAGACGGATAAATCACTGCATGGAATGTATTTATATCTGTCTGCTGATACATATACTACCAGGGTGAAGCCTTGCATATAAATGTAAATATTTAACAGCAAAATAGGAGTAAGATTGTGCGTGTATTAAAACATTTTTCACTCAGGGTCTTTATGTAAAACTTATGTAAAACTTTATGTAAAACTTTGTAACAAGCCACATAAATACTACTCCCTGTTTTACAGAATCTGTGGTCTGTTGGTGATTAGTATTTGTTTACTAAAAGACTACGCACTATCTGAACCTGAGAGTTACCAATAACTCTACATACAGAGGAAGGTGCTACCCTCTTTAATATTTCTTGAAGAATCCCAGCTCTGTCCTATGCTACACAACAGCATAGGACATATAGCATAGGTATAGGCAGGACATCTATGCTACAGCATAGGTAGAGGTAGGACAGAACAAAGTGCTGTCACACACAGTACTTACAGACATGTCATGCCCTACCAAGAACTGATAAGGCTGTAAACAATTTTCTTGTAAGTATCTCAATACTACAGATAAAGATACACAAACGCATGTGTTGCATAAAACTTTTCAAAGTGTGCAGCTAGATACAAAATCAAATTAATGGCCAACACGATATTGTGTAAGCATCATTATCAAGATGATGGGATGTCTTAAGTTAATTTAAGGCATAGTAACAGGTTCATAACTCTTGCCAGATAGATTTATCAGATTGGAATATTTTGAAAACCTCACCAAACAAGCTCTGACTTTAGAAAGAGGAAGATTAGACTATGCTGTTGCGCATCTCCCACAAAAAACAAACCAGAAAGGTCAAAGCAGTGTGCCTGACATAAATTACACTTGGAAATTTCATTACGGATTGGCACGCACTCCATTCACAGCATCATCTAAAGTTACCTTCAGCCAGGAAGCAAAAGATAAAAGCTTCCTCAATATTCAAGACATATCAAAAAAGGAAAATGGTATCTCAAGTGCAAAGCTCTCCAAAATGCTCAGTAAAACACATCCCATCTATGAAAATTAGGCTCCAGTCAAAGGAATATTCTCTTCCTAGCCTTCCCATAGGACCCAGCCATGCTTACCACACACAGATCATGTCCTAACTCAGCACATAGTTTTAGCTCCCACAATACATCTGCAACTCCTTTTAGCCCGAGCTACACATACAAAATTAAGCATGCCATAACCTAAAGTTAACAGTATCAAATTAATTCTTCAACATACTTGTAATTGTAGTTGACGTAAGATTAAATTTTGTCAGTAAAGTATCAAAGGAATTTTAGCATATCCTAGACAATGATTCAATCGTCCAGTAAGAAGAGAGCTTATGTCATACATAGTTTAGGTTAACATCCATGCATACCATTCTAGGACTTCTCTGATGCAAAAGATTTTATTCCATTCCATGTTATGCTGTCAAAAAAAATGTTTCAAGTCTTAGTGTTTACAACATTTTAAACCAAAAATAACTGAGTACGTCATAGTTGCCACAGATTCATGGAAGTTAGGAAGAACATCTACACCTATGCTTTTCTCCTCTTAACACAGCTAAAGAATGTGCCTCCTCCTGTGCTGATTAATGTGAAACAACAGGATGTCCATAACATCTAAGGCGAAACTTCTGCAGTCAGGGTAAGAGACTTTTTCTTGATTTAATTCTCCGAATCAAATTTACTTCCACTCACCTAATTTCGCTCCTCTAAGATGTTCAATAGTTCACTAATAATTACAAACAATTCTCTGTGAAATAGCTTGGGTCAGGTGTTTCAAATGATTTTAAAGGGTCCTCTGATTTGAAATCTGCCCACATCATTTAACAGACCAACAACTCTAGCTGAAAGGTGGAACTCTTTTCCAGATTCTGCTAATTCCCCCCTCCCTTTCTCAGCTTCACGGATCCAAAACAGATGCCTTTCCATATGTTGTGAGGATTAGTATTTGTTTGCTATTTTAGGCATGAAAAATACCATAAAGCATGTGTCTTTATTCTAGGTGCACAGAGCCATGCCATTCTAGGACTCTGCCATCTCTACATAGCCTGACACAGAACTTGATCAAATCTGAACTGAATCTGAAGTAAAACAAGGCTTACCAGGCCTTGAGAAATGCCGTTGACTACCTTCACGAAAGGAAACACTTTTCCCTGCAATATGTAGATGACAGTAGAATTGGCTGTTGAAGACTGCTGAGAGTAAGAATTTCACAAAGAGTATGATGACATCTGTACAGATAAAAAGGCTGTCCAGAGTCGCAACAGTTAAAAATCCAGCAAGGATATCAAGTGTCCGACTTCTGGGCTTAAGCCAATCATGATGAGAAATCAAGCTGAAGCTCAAAATGGAACACTTCCCCCCCACCCCCCCCAACATTCCTCTGAAATGGCAATGGTTCACTTATGGACAATTAGGGGAAGATTTTGATTCTCAGCCAGCTGTTTGATTGGGCCAAGGATATTCCACAAAGAATGTTCATCTCTGTAGGACCAGTGCAGGACCAATCCCAGCCACACTGAATGAAAGCATGGCAAGTGTTTGTCACTTGCTCTCCAGCAACAGGACAAGCTCTCAGCACAACGTCCTGTGGCCCTGACACCCAATAAGGAGGGTCCCACTAAACTCATAGTGGGAAAAGTTGGACCACACCACATGGATCATGCTGGGCTATCAGGGCTTATCAGCTCCTGTTCAGTGTAAGTCCTTTGGGACACTACCGTGTAAAATGAAGGAGAGGGTGGCTGTGTTCAGGCACAGTGGCCAGCCCTGGGCTGTGCTATCTTTGCTTTATGTACCTAAGGTACCAGAGCTGAGGAGGTCAGTGCACTAACACTCATGGCCCTCTGCAAGCAGTCAGCCCAGTGGCCACCAGGCCATATGTAGCTCAGTGCTCATGACAAGTGATCACATTGCTGAAATAATCTGGAAAAGAGTTCAGCTATTCCTATGCCTGTGAGCTAAAAAGATCCTTTCAAGTCAGAAGTGGCTCTGCAGGGCCAGAAGGGTCTATTATTCCTTATTCTTCTTAATCTGCCACACAGGTAGTTGAGTTGACTGTCTTTCTCTGAGTGCAGGACTCCAGCGTTCCTTTTCCATAACCTATTCATCCTGCCTCACTGCATACCCCCTCCTCCTGCCAGCACTGACTCTACTGTGTACTGAAATCTCCATCTTCTGCCTTTCTTTATACACTTATGAAAGAGCTGTACACAAGCAGTGAGCTAAATGATTTACATGACTTACCAGGGATGAAGAGGGATTTACAAGTAGAAAAGTATCATCGAGCTGGACAGATGGCTGTACTGCAGGAGTTATGGCTAAGGAAAAGGCTGCAGAGACTGATCAGAAAAGGGAGGTCCATATCAACAAACTGCCAAGGACAGAGTTGGCAGGGACTGCTGGACTAGGGTAAGATTTATGTAGGATGCCATCCAGGTAATTTTAAAGCTGGATCCCTAGGCAAACATGTAGGCAAAGGACTGGAGAGGATGCTTCTTATATAAGGGTTAAGTATACCAGTTTTGCCAATATGCAAAGTCTGATGAATAAGTCTTGTTGCACAGAGGGCTGCTAGCAAAGGCTCCTTTCTCCAGCTGTGTGAGCCCTGTAGTCTTGCAGAAGGCACAAGCTTAACACTAAAAGACAGCAAAAGTGCAAGAAAACCATCCAATGATGTAAGTCAGAACAATATCCTAACCTCATAATTTCCAGATTTCTGCAGACCCAATAGCAAGGGAGACTTCTGAGAAGGATGCCGTGAGTGTCTAGAGGATGTTTACAGAGGCTCTCAGGAAAGAACACTGGTGCCAAAAGGACAAAGCTAAGGAAAGCTTGCTCATGTCTCTCTTTTTCTAATCCTTCCACCAATTCCCCTTCCTCCGTAACAAAATCTCTAGCACATAAATTGCTTATCTTTGCTTTCATTTCTTACCTATCATATCTCACTTCTCACTCAAATATCAGCTCTTGTCTCTGATCAACCAGTGATGCCAACATTCATCTCCAACTTCAGTGACAAGCTGGGACAACAATCTTTGCAGAAGCATTTGCCATGGATATGAGCAAGACTGTATTTGTCAGGGCAAGAGAAAAGTATATGACAGTAGTTGAAACATGAAAGTGAATTTTAGTTAGATGAGAAGGTGAATAGAAACAGAAGATGTTATGAAAAAATTCTAATTTCTCTGAGACTCTTCTTAAGACTCTTCCTGCAGCTATAATTCCACATATTCTATTCCAAAACCAAAACAAGGTTGTGTTCTGAGACTCATGACTTTCCTTGCTTTTGGCTTTATGTGAAAAAATTCCATTGTTTTCTAAAGGAACGCTCAGCTACCCAATCAATTATAATGAAAGGCAGCAAAACAATCATATACAGAAAACAGAGAATCCAAAAGCTTAGTAGTAGCAGTAAATTTGCTCCTATTAAAATGAGGCTACTTACTGTAAATAAAGGGCTATTTTGATTTAACTTCTACTTTCCTTCATCTTTATTCAGACCCATACTAGGTATCAACTTGACCATGTTATTGTGAGTGCAGTACTGAATGAGCTACAGACACACTGTACGGAAACAAAAACCAGAAGACATTAGTACTTGTAAGTTGGTACTTAAACTTCAGGTTTAAGTCCCAGCTTGAGTTGGAACTTGAGAAATACTTGAGACATCCAGATAGCACTCAATATTAAAAAAGACAGAAGCCAAATACACTGCCATAGCACTCTTCATATTATCTATCCTTTTACCAAAAAGTTCTAATTTATACTAGATAGTGTGAGGAGTAAGCAAAAAAAATCATCATTTGCTCAGCACAAACCCAACTAGGCCAACAAAAGTATTTCACTTGCAGATCAAAAATTACTTGCTGAAATTTTTCCTACAGTTAGCACTTTACAGGGGTTTTTTGCCCCCAAAATCATACACATCCTGTGATAATTAATCTGCCAGCAGATCCACCAGAATGGTCCTAACATAGCAGCTATTACCAATGAAGCACAAAGCCTTTTACAAAATGAAAACCAGAAACGCTACCAAGTCAAGACTGGAAAGAAGCCAGGTAATGATGGGTTACCACATAGGTTCTGTGCAGCCCACCAAGACCTGCTGGGTCCAATCTAATAGGCAGCATTTCAGCAAATAGAGAAAACCAAATTTTTGCAATCCATCTCATAAAACTATCAGTTCTTTGATGGGCAGAGACTCTCAGACAGGCAATGAGATCCCAAGGATCACAGACAAACTGCAAGAATTCAAGTGGACTAATCACTGCAAGAATGATCATCTAATTTTATAACCCAGTCTGTATTTAAGTGCTATGCTGAAATACAAGAAAAGGCTTTAATACCATATTAACTGCAATAAAGTAAATATAAAATCATGTGTTGTTTGACAGAGGAAATGGGGGATCCTTTCCACCTAATAGAAGAGTTGCTGGTTACCAAAAGAGCTTTTGACTGGGTGGAGTGAAAGAAGTTTTCAAAACTCCTGAAGAAATACACTGCTACTTAACTGCAAGTATGCTTTTCTTTTGCATACACAAATTTAAATCAAACAAACAAACAAAAAACAAACAAAACCCCCAAAACACACACAACTTCTTGTGAAATGGTTCTATTTCTCTACATTTGAAGCACTTCAAAATATTGCTTACTCTACTATTTCAACTTGAAATTTCTCCTGGAAATAAAAGAGAACAACTATACAAAAAAAGGGCAATAATATGAGAAATCAAGTCTATAAAATTATATGACGCTGAAAAAATGCCGCAGCCATTCCAACATTCTGTTATTGATATTTTAGAGGTCAGTTTGCTGAATCTTAGGATATTCAAATTAACCAAGTATATAATGTCACTGCTCTGCATTCCTGGGTTAACCAGATCTGAATGACAATTTAAACTGAACAAAATAAAGCATGACCTGATTAGGTAATTGTCATGGTTTGACTCTGGCTAAAAGCCGAGAGCCCACACATAGATCTAAAATTTCTCAGAGAAGAGAAAAAAAAACCTCAACTTTTGTGATAAGAATTACAAGCAACTGTTTATTAACTACTTCACACAAGCAAAACAGGCTCTAACTTAGAATGTTAAGGATTTACTACTACTACTACTACTAAAATCAGAGCTTAAGAGTTTAAGGGTGAGCAGTGTGATAGTTGTTACAGACACCTTTCTCCCCCACCCCTCCCTTTTAAGATCCTTCACCTTCCCCCAACAGCTCAGGAAGGCAGGTGTGTGTGGGGGGGGGTTACAGTCAGAGGTTTTCTTTGCTGCTGTTCAGAAGAGTGAGAGAGAGTCCCATCCCAGCTTTCCTCGTGGGGTCTTCTCCACGGAAACAGTCTGTTGCAAACTGCTTCTTAGTGGATTTGTTACCGACAACAGCNNNTGACCTTGGGCTAGCTTAGAGCAGAGAAAAACTCCAGCAGCTTCTTAAAGAAGCCTCTCTCCTAGCCCCCCCAGCTAATAAAAAACTCTGGCTACTTAAAACCACAACAGTAATGGATAATGAGGTACAACTAACATCACTATATTCAAAATAATGGGTCAAGTTCTCTTTGCTATAGAATTTCTGCTTGGTTCAGCAGGAAGGAGGGTCAGAAAAACATGTACAGCTCCCTACTTATTTGTCTAGCCTTTAAATGCAGATAAGCCTCAAGTCTGCTATAACATGCAGCAAAAAAAAAGCTCCTGAAAACATACTCAACTAAAGAGAGCTGAGGAACTTAAGCTACAGCTTTTCCCTGTCTCTACCATGCCGCCTGAAAATATCCATGTCTTAGGATATGGTAAGAATGGCATAAAGAGTAACTGCCTTACAAGAAATCTCCAAGATGTGTCTGAGCAAAGCCCAATACAGGTAGCTGTGAGGACAGAAAAGATGAACAAATAAAAAAATATGCATTACATAGATAAAAATTATATTAACAGAAATAACTGGATTTTGTGGTGTTGCAACTACATTGCAGTGCAATTTGGGTACTTACAGAGTAGCACTGCAACAGCAGAAAAAATGGATGAAACATACTGAGATTAATAAAGAAACAGAAATCCAAGCCATTTAAATTCAATACAAACCAAGTAGCTGCCTGAGAAAATATTAAAAGCAGGATTAAAAACATGAAACTTCAAGCTTTTTCATCATCTGTCCTTTTTCTACTTCCAAAACCAGACAGTAATACTCTTAGAGAAAAGACAGACACATTAGGATATAAGCATGCATTGCACCAGACAAAATTTAGCTCTGGCTGCTAAATCAAAGAGGGTTCAACAGCCCATGGACAGGTAACACAGACCTGTGCTACTTTCCCCCTCAACAGGTCTTCTTAAACTATGAGGAATAGTTTTACCTGCTAAGCGACCCAAACCCGAGAAGATGTGGCTTTAATAAAACTTGTTCTTTCTTTTTTTCCTCTCAAACACAGAATAAACAGTGCCTAGCTTCTCAGTGATCTCATACACTGTACTGGGCACTTCTACAACTTATTTAAATGAAGAAAAATTAATTTATACACACACACAAAGCTACTTTACACATCTTTGGGGAGTCTCTATTTGTACAGTAGAAAATGTATAGGATAAGATCTTGGAAAAATCAAAAGACTATGCAACCTACATTTGAATAATGTTTAGACTTTCAAAGCAGAGCATTTTGTAAATTATTTTAATGAGATACATACACACACTTTGCCCCTCTTCCTTTCCCTACTGTTTAGCTTTCGTGATATATACATCAGATGCATTTCTAATATTAATACCATTCTACAAACAAAAGGAAGACATTTGACTTAGAGTCATGGTTGAGGAAACATAACCACAGTTTAAGAGAAGAAAAAAAAGGGAAAAGGCTTTTAAGGCATTGTAAATAGAAGAATCTTTAGAAAGCATAGAAATTCAGAGACCAAGTTTGACGTGAAATCTGTATGTTTAAAGGCTGTGGAAATGCCAACAGAATAGAAACACCTTAATTCTGTTCTGGAGGGATGCCATTTATCCCACCCCTCCTCCTTTAAAAATCCCTACAAAAAACATAACAACCTCAAGAAAACATTTAGGGAGGGTTGAAGGTAGTAAAGCTACTTCATTCATAGAGAATTCACAGAATCCTTTATAGAAAGAGGGCATGTAAAGAAGGAAATCACTAACATGGTCAAAAACTGTTTGATGCTATTCCCCTCCCTCCTTTATTTAAAGCTGAGGCTGAACACCATATACAATTAAGAGGTCGTGAAGTGTTAACCAGATGTATACTTTGGTATCTACTCTTTTAGATGACAGAAAATAAATTGTGCCAATAATTTGCACTCATTCTCAGTACAGAGCTTTCCCTTATCAAAGGCAACACCTCAGAATTAAAGGTGCATAAGACACTGCAATTGCCACTCCCTCATACTGTCCTAGAATACTGATCTTTAACATAAATGGTCTGTATGATATGGGAAAGCCATGAGGTTTTTTAAAAAAACAAAGTTTATCATGCAGGATAACTGGGTAGAACTGCACTTCAGTTACCTTCTTAGACAGCAAAGGAAACCAAAAAGAGGAAATCAACCCTCCAAGAAACGTTTTGCATGTTCCAACTTAATACCAAACAAGTTTAACAAATGTTTCATTTGCTTACTAACAGGCATCATCTAAATAAAGCTGCAGTACAGTAAGTTACATGGGAAGTTTGATGAAATTCAGGAGATTGCTTGATGTTTCATTGCCACTTGTCAAAAACCAGAAGCTCCACGGCTACTCCTGGAAAAAGAGTGCCCAGGCAGGGAACTCAGTGCTGAACTGCTTCTCGGCTTCCACAGCTAATTTATGCCTGAAAGGTCCTAACACTGGACCTTGGAGATGGCACAAGGCAAAGACAGATGCATCATCAAAAGCAAATCCAGGGTCAATACATCATGCATCATGTAGCTACTGAAGTGTTCCTGATGTGATTTACTCCATTTCTCTTTTTTCAAATTTGTTTCCAATATTATAATGAAGAATTTCAGCCCATGATTTATGAAGAGGAACTTGCATTTTTAAGTTTTCAAGTATTACGAACAACTCCAAAGAAACTCAACAAGTATTTTTCTAAACAACTCATCCATATCATACTGCTTATTGATGTAGATTTGCAAATGCCTGTAACTTAGCAAGAATTTCAAATGCACAGGAACCAAGCGTGTTCTCATCAAGCTGCCACTGCCAATCTGAGAGCTGGTACCTGCATGAGTTCCTTCCAAAAACGCTTAACCTCCTGAACTGGCATCAAACACTTTTCTGGCAAAGAGATACTGTCCATGACATTAGATAGCAACCACCAACCATCCCAAGCTGCCTCATCATCACTCCTTACAGGAAATGTCTGGTCTCAATGAAGACCAGCAAGGCACTGCCAACTCCCCCTGCAGTGACTGAGGAGGGGTTACCAGCTGCTGGCTCCTTTGGAACTTCGGCAACTTGGACTGCTCCTGATGCTCATTAGGAACCAGATTCAACCTGTTGACTTTGCAGGAGAAATTAACAAGCTGGCAAGAGGTCCAAAGGAAGAAGGACATCCCACCCAACACAAAATCCTGCACTTACTGTGGAGCCTGATGGAAGGCTGGTATCTGTACTAGTCTCTCCCTCAATGTCTCATGCACCAATCATTACAGACTATACATTGCTGCATGATGCATTGACCCTGGATTTGCTTTTGATGATGCATCTGTCTTTGCCTTGTGCCATCTCCAACACTTGTGTCTGCCCAATGTCTAAATGTCAGCAGGGGACCACAGCACCAAATTTGACCCACCCAGACACTAAACACCTCATCCCCAGCAGAAGTGCTGTGGGACGATGCCCTTACTAGCACTGATGAGCCTAAAGAACACATCACACCTGGAAGACTTCCAGAACAGTCCCTGAAACCCAACTGGAAATGACAAACTACCAGTATCAGGACTGCACAATCACGTATCCGGACAGAAGATTTTTACAGACGCTTGGATCTACCTGGTAATGAAGGTTCATTTTTCTTTTCTGTGAAAAAGTTGGATAATTTAAACTTGAATGGATGGATATAAGTATGGATATTGTCAGACTCAATACAGTCTGAGCCTTCATCTGTACCCACATACACAACATCGATGTATATCAGCACTATCTAATGATTTCAAAATTTAATTTTAACATTTTTTTTAATCACCATCCTCTCAGCAAATAATTAATTAATTAATAATTAAAAAAAAAATCAGGAACAGCCAGGCATTGTTTACTTATGTGAATAAAAAGTTCATGCAAGAAAATTTCAGGAGAAATGTTTAGTCATATCTGCTGTTCATGGACTTACATCTTACTCTCTCTCTTCTGCTTTACTAACCTCCAGTGAACATGCCATACCTCTGCATATGTGGTAGCATGAACCTTATGATAATGTGAACCTCTCTAAAGTCCCTTATCTTACTATGACTCAAAAACTGTTAGAACTACAAAATCTGGCAACAAAATTCCTTTCTGAGGCATTCTGTTTCCTTTCATTCCGAGAAGGGAAATGCTTCCAGTTAGTCAACAACAAAAGTACCTGAAGTTATCTTCACCATTCATAATGCATTTAACCCTCCTGGACTGCTTTCAGTATCAAGATGCATGAAATTTTTACCTAGCATGTAATTATGACAGAGATTACATCACGGTGAGTGAAATGACACATCACCTCGATTCCATGAGTGACTGCAGACTACTATGTGCCTAAGTGACATAATTTTTGTGTGGTATTGCTTTGATAAGCAAATAAAAAGGGAAATACACAGGCTATAAAGGTCTGCTACACAACTTCACTCCTTCCCTAGAACTTCAGCAATAAAGATAATTCACCATTTTACTGCTTTAGTCATCAAATTTTATTACACTTTTGCTAGCATGAATGTTTTTTTCTCTCTAACACTCCGGCACTCAGTGATTTGTAAGGTCTCTTTGTTCAGCTTTGAGCAAAAAAAAAAGGTGCAAATGTTAATACCTGTTACAATCACTCCTCTCTACTCCTTCTCCCTGTGCCTGAGACTTTCAGAGCCTAAAACACATTTAACAAACTGATGAAAAGCATTTGCAAGACATGGGGTGCTCTGAACAGCAACACATTCAAAACATTGTGTACATAAACTTGGGGCTACGGCCCCAATACTTTGCCTCTACAGTAATAGCATCAATTTTCTGTTTTCAGAAACAGAATATTTGTCTTTGGAGTTTTTTCCCCCAAGCTTTTTTTAATTGTATTCGAGTATTTTCTTTTTTTTAATTTGATATGTATGATCCCACACCACTGTCTTTGTATAAAGCGGTGCACAGGCATTTTGCAAGTAAATTTAAGATGTAGCCCTTTAATTAAGTAGATGTGCCAAGTCAAAAGTCAGGTTGGAAAGTAGTGTGCCAATATGATGTGACATTTCACCTTTCCCTCTATGCAATCTTCCTCTATTCAGGCACTAAAGCTTTATGTAACTGGATTTCAACATTACATAACACATATGAACACATAACAGTGTTCACAGCTGAATCAAGTAAGTGCATGCATTACCAAGGGTCTAACAGTAATTTTCTAATGGTTTTAGAGTTAAAAGCTCTGGAGTTCAACATTAATGATGATTACCTGCAGAACACAGGAAAACAACATTTTTATGTCTCACTCCACCTGCCATTTAAAAAATGGGGGTGAAATGATGTCAACCCTACTCTAACAGTGTTATCGTGGTAGTTAAATTGCTATTTGTGCATTATATTAAGAGCTTCAAGATAAGATGTTTCAATTAAACTTGTTAAGCAGCCACACTCAACACATCATCATTTGTCTGTATATCTGCTGTTACTCATGCAAAGAGCAGTGATTTGCACAAGGTCACAGTGCATAAAAGCTCTTGGCCTGAGATCCACAAAACCTCAGAAGGCTGGAAGTGACTCTTATTCACATAGATACATGAAGTCTCAGGTATGACCACCAAAATGCACATATCAGTATCTATTCACATGTGCTTTTTACTATATTCCTCACATCACACAAGCTGTCTTACCTACTCTCAAACACAGTACAATCCAGAAAAAAATTACTACAGGAAGCAGCTTCATCTTCCACTGAGGCTAAACTGTATGACCCTGTTCTTTGGGGAATTCATTAAATCTTCTTATAAGCAGAGTTTTATTTGAGCAAGAATAGTGATAGAGGCATTCCACACACAGCTATGTGTACATGGAGACAGATACGTACTGTGAGTAGAGTAATATCTATGAACACTTCTAAGGTTCTGCAAATTATTACTTATTAATTTTCCATAGATAGTTTATGAAAAGTGTGTTTTTCTCCTTACTTACATTCACCTTTTAATTCAGTCTATACTATTTTTAAGCATCCCCCAAGGTATACTCCTTGGCATCTTGCAAGATCAAAAAATATAGCCTAAATAATGCCATGAATCAACAGACTTGAAACGAGTCGGTGAGAAAAATAAAATCAACATTTGGGGCAGCCCTTTAGCAGAGGAAAATTCCCTAAAGCTGACACTTTTTTCTTTTTTAATACCACATTGTTGCTACTACTTTTGAAAAATACTGCCCACCTTTTGTTAGAGCAGAGGCCAACACACATTTCAGTAACCAAACTGAGTTTTCAAAATTCTCTAATATGGCAACTAAAGAGACAAAGAGGCCTTAAACCCCCATAAATTCTTACATGTAATAACAACCCCATCACCTTAATGATGAGTAAAAGCTAAAACATTCAGTACATACTTGTTGTTTCCTCTTCAGTATATCTAAGCACACAGCATATTGCAAAACCACTTAAATAAAACTCTGTATTCACTACCATAACATAATTTATCTAGCCATCCTTTCTGCCAATTTTTAAAGCTTAAGAAAAAACCCCACTAATATAACTTTAACCTATTGTCCTTCAGTATCTGAATTTCTTAAAAATCCAATCTTTGTTTTTAACTACAAGATAGAGAAATATGAAAAAGAAAAACATATAACAGAGCTTGTGAGTTGAAAATCAGTTCACCAGAACTACACCTGAAATGTCTTAATAAGAAAAAAGGACCCTTGGACTCTCACATCATTCCTCCCCCTCTTCCTTCCCCCAAACCAAAAGTGTTCAGAACACAGTCTTTTGCTGCTTTTGCCAATTCAAATCCATTTTTAACTGGTAATAACTGAAATCAATTGTCATCTTGAAGACTTTCTGGCTTATGTTGAAGAAATCCGTGGTCCAAGTCTAGCTCCTGGAGGAAAGGCGGCCACAACATGGCCCGTAACAACTGATGCAGCTTGGCAAGTTCCTTTCCTGGATGATTCACAAATAGAAGAAAAAATGGATATGAAAGGGGAAGTACCCTTCAAGCTTTTGCAGGCAGCTGCAATTCTGCCTTGCTGAAGAGCTCTGCTGAAATGTAGGCTTGCCTACACATGGCTATTACTTAAACTCCTTTGCTACCCAAGAGCGTACAACTCTGAAGATACCAACATGGCAGTATTCATTCACCCTACACGTTGTTCAAAAGAAGTGTTAAAATCACACACAAGTCTGTAAACAACAGAACTAATTACTTCTGATTTCCCAGAACTTTCCAGTTCAGTAGCACACAAGCACTAAAAAGGAGTTCTTCCAGTAGCTAAAGCACTCAAAGCATCCCCTCTCACCCAGACTGGTGCTGACTAGGCACAGGGTTCTTCCTGCAGCTTTTCATTCAATGGGCTCACTAACAAGGTCTCTCTTTCACCTGCTTCTCACTTTTGAAGAAATGTCATGGTTTGACTCT
>WEIV01002538.1:7820-34710 GCA_013390005.1 Calyptomena viridis
GTTTTCTAAAGTTTTGGGGCTTGGCAATAGATGAGCTTGGATGACATCTCAGACAAAAGATGTATCCATGGAAAGGACAAACACTCTCACTAACAACCATGTAGAAGATATAACAGCAGGACTGCTTGACCTGGTATTGCATAGGGTAGTGACACGCAGAGATATAGAAATCTTGGGTTTTATGGCAAAGGGATTGACAACACTTCGTGCATTTGATCAGAAAAGGTAAATAATTAAAGTCCAAATCCTTAGCAATAACTGAAATGAAAGCTATTGTCATTTTATGTTCAAACTGCTTTTCTTCAAGTCATGAAGCGCATGGTTCTTTTCTGAGTTTTCTGCATATATTTCTCTCTTCTCAACTTTCTCCTCCCAGTAAAGTTCAAAATACTTTCAATAAGATTGAAAAGTCGCTAGAGAAATGTCCAATATCCACACTAGGACAGTAAAAACACCTAACAAAACATCCTGTAACTATTTGCTGTTGGTTGAGGTCAAATATTAAAAATCAAATATTTAAAAAAAAGCCAGTGCATAATTTTAGTTTTTTTCTGTAAAGTTAAAGATTCATCTCAAAAGGAGATCAGTCTAAAGCCATAGATCATACCTTTAACTGTTTATTAATATTGATATACTGGAATTGGGATACTAAATTAGCATATATTATACCAGAAATGCTTATGTTTAACCATAGGCATGAAGTAGTTCATCTTAATCCTTCTGCTTTGAGCACATATTTTATCACAAGAAGTTGACATGCTGTATGAGCTTGGAAATCTCAAAGATATTTTGCATTCAATAGGATTGTAGTTGAGTTTACATTTTAAGCGCATGTATAGTACTGAAAGAGAGATTCTGGGCCCACATCTTACACATATGAATAAATAATGTTAAAGCTAATAAGATCTCTGAAAGAAAATTATGATTGTCTTTAATCACTAACCTTAAGCAGCAGCAGACCATATTATCAAACACCTTCATTTCTTATAAAACTATCTATCACACACAATATAGACCTGATGAAAAGGAAGGTGGAAGTAATCAGGACAGAATGCCAATTACCTCATTACTTGTCATAGCACATTGTAACTGGAAATTGCTTCTTTCAGGTTCTGTTTGCTCAGGCAATTACAATAAACTCTCTGCTTGACATGTTGTTTGCACAGATGTAGTGCATTAATAAACATGAGGGCTAATCTGAATTATTGAACCAGCCGCAATAATTCCAACAAAGGATTTATAATAAGTCCAGGAAAGCTGAGGTATCACTGGAATTCCCTGTAAGCAACACTGACATACTTTATCACATGTAAAATCCTCAAATTTAATGTACAGTACTGGAATATGTCCCATAGGTATTTTATATTTTCTAGTACTCTAAGCCCTTAGCAACTTCTATTATGAAGGAGACTCAACACTGCTAAAGGAAATGGCAATATCACAGACTCACTGGAAAATTACTTTATTTGCCGTATGTTTTATACACCTTTCAGACCCTTATTATGGCAATTTGTCTCCCCACCCCCTAATTTTGCTAAAAAGAAATATGCTATGCAGAGAAGCATGAAAGAGTCTACATTAAATGTTCCATATTGTCAAACAGAAGAGCTCTAATGCTTATGATAAGAGAAGAACATTTATTTATTTATATATTTATTCCTTAAAAGTTTGACCAGAGAAAATGATCTCCATATTATGCTCTATACAGAACAGAAATTAGAGTACAGCAGAGAAACCTACACCTTGATAGGGAATGACTGTTCCACCCAGATCACTGAAGACAATTTTTTTATTTGCAAAAGAATTTTTTTCCAAGTCCTGTGAAACACTACAAGTACACTGGCAAGTGTTCTATTAAAGTCAGCCTCTTTATTGACATATATGTGCAGATTTGATATTCGTTTATCCAAGTAGCTGAGTTCCCAAAGTTTTTTTCCCGTTTGAAGAGGGGCATGATCCTGTTTACCTGGCCATATACTGAAATCCAAACTCAATGTAATTATCACTTACCTTTCCAATTTACTTGCATTAAATCTGATTTAGAAACCACTGAACAAATAAATTTCTCTGCTTCTATAGCCTGCTGCTGGGGGAGATTCCCACACTCATCATGACACTCATAGAGTACCCAAATGGCTGATTCTACTCAGCTACTTCCCTTTGGCCCTAGAATTCTGTAGTTGCACAAAAGAGTGCATGAAGAGAAGGCAGAATGGACTAAAGTGGGTAGTGCCAATGGCATATACTCCTGACCTCAACAAAAAGTCTGATACATCAATGTGTTTGTCACAGAAATCCTATTCATAATTCTCAAGCTGCTCTGGTTCTGATCCACTTAAGATGTTTACAGGCTTACACTGAATATACCCCAGGCAGGACTGTTGATGTGATGGAGGCTTACAAGCTTGGATGTGGAAAAAACACAAGATAAATTTGACAGAGTCATTACTCAGTCTGTGGCTGCCCTCTATGATGTGGATTCCTCCAAAAAGCAGTAAGGGCCATCTGGGAGTATGGTGGCAGAGGAAGAAGTCTCAAACCTACCTATGGATACAGATGAAAAACATTCTTTTCAGTCTGCAGGAATTTTTGTATCACATTCAGAAAATAATGTTAATAAAAAAGTAGTCTTGTGCTTGATTAAATATGTTTCATTCCCATATGTTATAAAGTGTACTTTAATGCAAGGCTGAAATACAGATATAGATTTCTTATTAGTATTCATATAATTATTTAATATATATCCTCACTGCCTGTCATGTCAAGTACTATTTTCATGTAGAAGTGAAAAGTATATCTTCAAAGAACTTCCAAATCCCAATGCCTCTTCTTTATACCTCATATTAACATCTACTTGGTTCATAAGGAGCCAAAACTTCATATCTGAGCTGGCAAAGTAAATGATAATGGAGTGGTGTGTGAAAGGCATGAGTCTACTGCTACAGTTTGATAATTCCAAGTTTGCATTTTATGGCTTCAAATAAATTAAAAAGTACCTACATGATGGAAGGCATTGATCTAACATATACTCAAATTCCTCATGGAAATCTGCCCCAAATAGACCATTGGGTTAACTTTGAACCACTAAGGTTCATGTAGTGACAAGGGGACTATGTGCCCCCAGCTGATCTGTATCAAAACTGTAGTGCCAGGTGATGAATATGTCATAGAACCATCACAATGCAACAATGGTATTTACTGCATTGTCTTCACATTTGAGGCACTGGTGTTAAAATCAAACACCTTGACCCTGTGTAAACTAGGGCACACAGGAGTAACTCTGAGCTCTCAAGTTCTTGAAGGCGTCTGTCTCCCTATCACAGTGGGATACAGGCACAGTCCTTGTTACTCTTCCTCCCCTCCCCACTTGTCTATGCCCTGACACCTGTGATGTATGCAAGCTGGGTGAAACCCAGCTGTGCAACACTGAGTTTCGTAAAGGTCCCCAAATAAGATCACTGAGGGATGAGTGGTTGAAGACACACCACCATAACCAATATTGACAGATCCATTGGACACAGGTTGTGAAGAACAGACAAAATATCTAAGGAGAACAAACTCAGCAGAACACATGTAACTACCATCATTCTGCATATAAGAGATTTCTCAGCTCCTGGTAATTCATACCCCAAGTTTCTACTTCCTACAGATATTCAGTTGCAATATTTTTATTCTTGACTAAAATTCAAGTGAATTATCAAAAAAAAAAACCAAACAAAAAACAAAATCTTTGATGTTGTGTTTTGATCATCTTTAAAATCAGTATTGATGTCTTACACCACAATTCTAACATACTAATGTGCATTAAATCACCTTTGTTCTCATCAGCCTGAGCATATTGCAGATTTTTTGATGTAACTCCATGTATTTTACTTATTAAAAATCTGGCATCAAACTCTATTTTAGTAAACCCTATTTTAGTATTTTTTACTAGTGAAAAAACGAGGTTCTGGCTTCAATAGGTTGAAGAACAGCAACGAAACCATCTGGTAATTCTCAGGGCTGAAATGAACATTCCTATAAAAACAAGTACATCCAAGACACCATTCAACCTTTTGAAACGGTATAAAGGTTGTCAAGTTTCTGTGATTCATTCATACATATGGAGGTTCTTCCAGCCTCCACACAGAAAACAGTCGAGTTTCATTTAATTTCTAATGTATTTCTCCTTGTTTCATCATCTGATGATTGAGATAGTGGATTAAGATTCTGGAGACAGTTGGATAGTTCTGGCCTTCATCATGAACTTTCTCCACCATCTTAAAAGGCATTTGCAGAGAGTTCAAAAAACCATTTTAGGTGCTTTCTGTACACTAAATGTTACAAGGTGTTCTATGAAATTACCCTTCATCTCCTTCCCACACTTTCTGAGAGATCATAATACTCTTCAGTTCATTTTTCTAGTCTGCTGGATGAGTTCTTGATTAAAGTGAGTTATCCTAGCCATCAGGATATTGATCAGCCCACAGCTGTTATATAGGGAGAGGAAGATGGGTGGGGACCACTTGCTATTGTTTTTCTGAAGTTGTGCAAGATATAGGGACAAAGGGGAGCAGAACTAATACATTGGCGGTACCTGGCAAAGAAGCACTTATTTGCTGTATTTCAGTTTTGTAGGGGAAAGGACTCCTTACGCCTTCTATTGGAGGTGAATAAAGCAATCATATCCTTGAATAAGTGTTCAAGGCACATCCTTTTCCTCTTGATACCTCTGAATGACTCCCTAAACAGAGACCTGATTTTGGTCATTTCTTCCCCCAGACTCCTCTCATTGCACAGAGAGCCAAAATTAGGCTAAGGCTTTGGATGCCAGCACAGGGAATGCGTAATTGAAAATACATGTCTGAAACACTCAGGCTTGCACTGCATATTGTCAGATGCAAACTTGAGCCTAGGGGGACTAATCATCCCAAGATGACTCCACCAAGTGAGAAGAAGAGAGAGAAACTCCAGGGGTTGATTCAAAGCCCATCTTCAAGCACCATAAATCATGCTCTGGAGATTTTCTTTTTGTTAATAGTCCTTCGGTACATTTCTAAATTTAGTCCTTAATTTCTTTACTTCATCTCTGTAAAATAGATCTAATTGTATTTCTTTCCCTCAGAGGAATATTACAAAGATATCCTTATACATGCCCAACAATCAGGTTTTCAAAGTAAGTATCCATATATCAATAGATAAATATTATATATGGGTTTATCCAAACATAATTCTTCTTTTTACAGATGTAAACATGCATAGCTCTGTTAAGAAGATGTACTATCACCGAAAATAAAAAATAAACTAGGGCCACTGAGTATGCGAAACCTTTAACTCCACAATAGACCCAACAGATAGACAGTGACTCCATGCAGGGAATATTTCTGTCGTTAAGATAAATATTTTGTCCTTGGATATCTGCTATGAGATTATTACCATACAGGATGCTTTCTTTCTTCCCTAAACAATTAAAAATTCTATTATTAAACAGCAAAGAATGAGATCACTATCCACCTAAAAAGGTTTTTTAACCATAGTTATCTACTAATATGAAAAAGTCACTAAGAAACCAAGTCAAAACATGTCACTTCATGATACACATGGGCTTTATCCTCTATACACAGAAGCAATGGCAAATATACAGTTGTCTCTAGTCTTTCAGGGCCGTGAGCACTTCATACACATTTTCTTCAAGTCTCATTAGTACCAATAGTACTAATATTCTCTTTAATATCTTCATCAATGATCTGGACAAGGAGATTGAGTGCATCCTCAGTCAGTTTGCAGGTGACACAAAGTTGGGTGAGAGTGTTGATCTGCTGGAGATTAGGAAGGTTTTGCAGAGGGATCTGGACAGACTGGATCAATGGTTCAGGGTCAACTGTATGAGATTCAACAAGGTGAAGCAACAGGTCCTGCCCTTGTGTCACAACTCCATGCATCACTACAGGCTGGGGGAAGAGCTGCTGGAAAGCTGCCCAATGGAAAAGGACCTGGGGGTACTGGTTAACAGCCAGCTGAACATGACTCAGCAGTGTGCCCAGGTGGCCAAACTGGACATCCTGGCTTGATGATCCTGGCTAGCAGACCAGGGCAGAGTTTGTCCCCCTGTACTCAGAACCAGTGAAACTGCACTTCAAGTCCTGTGTTTGGTTTTGAGCTCCTCACTACACGGAAGACATTGAGGTGCTGTAGCAAGTCCGGAGAAGGGAAACAGAGCTGGTGAAGGGTCTAGAGAGTAAATCACATGATGAGTGGCTGAGGGAGATGGAATAGTTCAGCTGAGAAAAGGAGACTCAAGGGACGTCTTACCACTCTCTACAGCTACCATGATGGAGGTCATAGCCAGATGGGGATTGGTCTCTTCTCACAGGTAACTATCGATAGGGCACGAAGAAATGAACTCAAATTGCACCAGGGAATGTTTAGATTGAATAATAGGAAAAACTTCTTCATGGAAAGGGTTGTCAAGCATTGGAACAGACTGCCCACGGCAGTGGTTGACTCACCATCGTGAAGGTATTTAAAAGACGTAGATGTCGCACCTAGGGACATAGTTTAGTGGTGAACTTGGCAGTGCCAGGTAAACAGCTGTACTCAGTGATCGTAAGGTCTTTTCCAACTTAAAATATTCTATGATTATATGAGTCTGTAATAGGAGTTGCAGGCTCATGCATTGAGAAGGTAGTCTGTGCCCTAGGGAGTTTTGAAACATCAGAATAAAATTGAGAACTGTTTTCTCCTGCTTAAAAAAAACCAACTTCAATCCTTGTTGAAAGCATAGAAAAGAGTACAGATATTACTTACAGAGCCAAACCACTAGCCGAGAAATCAAAAGGTACAGTATCTCTAGTGATGTTTTCTGATTATTATTGCATTTTGAAAAACAGCCACGGAAGAAGGTAATCCAAGAATTAGAATTTTCTTTATATTTTTTGAAGTGAGTTGCCACTGTTTCACAGCAGTTCCTTATGTCAAACCGGCTTTCATTATCTTACACACAAGAGGAAAAGGTATGGTTTTACAGCAAGATACTGCACATATATCTGATAGTCTAGCTAATTTTTAAGCCTCTCAATAGACAACAAATTGCTCAATTATATTGCAAAGAAAAAAAATTATCTTTTTTTTCCTTATTTTATAATTCTTAAAATGCTCAGATGTAAACAATTCCCTATCCTTTCTGCCTTTCTTCTCAACTACTACCTGCAGTCATTGTAATCACATAAATTAAAAAAAAAAAAGAGAAAAAACTTCAATAAGTCTTGAAATCTAAGCACTGTTACTTCAGTTAGTTGAGAATATAGTCTATAACCTGTAACCTTGCATGTGATTCTGGGCATATTTTTTTGGTCATTGTTTTGAGATTTACTTGACCAGAAAATGGAAACGTGACAACAAAAGTAGAGTGGAAATCACTGAGGCAGACATGAGCTAATAATTTGCTATCTTCAGGTTAGCCTGAAGGTTAGGTGATAAAAGTTCTTTTTACAGTCCTGTTACCTCTTTCTCTTTGTACCATTCTACTATAGGATAATCTTTATTATTTAGCAAATTTTGTTTATTCATATGGATGGATGACCTTCTTGAATGGTGATCTAAGCAAATCACTTACAGAACTCTTACTGCACTGCTCAGTTGCAAGAGTCAAAAATTGGCAGTCTTTCACCAGGCTAGGCAAGTGTAGAGCTGATTTTCTGTTCCGATTTCTTTCATTTGTTCAAAACTTATTTCAGTTTTATTCTGATCTTGTAATTTTCTTCCAGAAGTCTTTGGATGATTAGCATCTTTTTTTGCAGAGCTGAGATGCTGAACACATTCAAAGCCCCCACTGAACAGCAGCACATGCTGGGAAAGATTAAATAATACAGCTAATTGCACAGCTAGGATACATATCTCCTAAGTGACTATGACAGGCTTTGGTAAGTTAACAGTTAAAGTATATAATGTGAACTCTTTTCTGACCCTCTGGGCAGTGTTTTCTGAAGTCAATCAATTTGCAAACCTGTGGAAATTTGTATCCCTATAGAGTTTCTTCAGACACTGAAGGTATTCACATAATGTAAGCAAATACGCACAGAAATTACTATTACACTTCAACTTATTACTGTTAGCAATATTAATCATGACTTTACAGCCTCTACATTCTATATTCCATAAAATGAAATGTTGGTGGTATTATAAAAGGTCTAAGCCTATTTAAAAAAATTAATACCATCAATAAATATCACTATTTCCTCATAAGGCTAAACACTATAAGTGCTAAGTTCAACTTGTCACTTGATTATGATAAGCTTCTTCAGTTTCAGCTTGCAACTGAGGAAAAAGAACCTTCTTCTCAGTTTGTTTTCTCAGCTTAATCTTCAGTTTAATACTCCTTTCAGTATTAAACCTGATTAGCTTTATTTATGTTTAGAATATTTGGGCCTAAGCGATCCATTTGTCTGAAAAAAGGTGTTTCTTTTTAACATGAACACAATAGTGGACAAAGGAAAATGTTTTCAAGACTTTATAAAAAAACCATATCAGAGCCCATGATGTTATTTATAAATACATCTAAAAGTGGTTTGCATAATCATAATAAAACAAGCAGGTTGGCTGCTGAAAGCCAACAACTCAGAGTTTGTAACTTCTGATTTCAAAATCAAATGTTTCAAATCTTTTAGTGCCTTGAGGCAGTGTAGAGTGTGTACTTCTAAGACTTTTCTTACTGAAAATCACAATACCTTGTGGCTGCTGACCACAAGGGAGAATTCATTTAAGGATATGAACTTGAATGAACAGCCTGTAAGCAATTGCTTTACACACTTATAAACAAGCAATCCAAAAATCAATATACTGATTTACAGACAACTAATGGACTTGTCTGAATGCTCAAGTGATCAAAGTATGTTCCTTTATCTCCAGCAAATGCAGATAATCAGAAGTGTTATACCAGACTGTTTCTAGAATCTTACAGTAAGCGGTGAGCAACCCCAATCAACTGGAAATTGTGCTGTTTGGTATTCCAGTATCCCATGCACCACATGATACTTTCCTTTGTATGACAGAGAATAGTGCATTTTTCATGTAGCTCTTGTCAAAAAAATAGTGATAAGATTAATAAGAAAGAATTTCCATAAATATTTTGGTGAATTTGGTTCCCTGTGACATGCTAGCCTACTACATCTGATGTGGTTGAGCATTTGGATGGCTGCCAGAGAATAATGGAAACAGCTGTGAATTCTGGAGGTTTCACATGCGTGGATCTCCACTGGCACTGTCAAAAACAGGCTGTGAACTAACCATGCCCCACTTGACTGAAATAATTAACACCAACTGTAGTATGTAAATCACAAGGAAATCCCCATACCATCCTAATGCAGCAGAATCCAACCAGCTCATGTAATTGACTCCACCCGAAGTAGCCTTTTCATGCTTAGGAAAAAAAAAAATTAAAAAAAAAAAAATTCAGGTAACCTCCATCCAGTAGGACACAGGCACATCAAAAATCCCCCAAGCAATCCACTAAGTTCGTATAAATAAGTAAGTTGTGCCTCTGTAGCTGTGCTTGGAATGAAAAACTTGTCTAAGTATTTGCCACTTACAAAGTCCCATGCTGGATTTTGGGTGAGTTGTTGCTCCTAAAAGACTTCTGACACAGGGAACATGTAGCGGAGAGCAGTGGATGTTGTTCATCTTGACTTTAGTAAGGCTTTTGACACCACCCTCACTGATAAGCTGATGAAATACAGACTATACAATCAGTTAAGTGTATTGAGAACTAACAGAATGCCTAGTCCAAAGGGTTATGATCAGCCTCATGAAGTCAAATTGGAGGCCAGACAATAGCAAGGCACCCAAGAGGTTGACAGTGAGATCAGTACTGGGTGACATTATCATTATAGACAAGGAAACTTACAGATGATACAAAATTGGTAGGAGTAGTTCATACACCATATGCCTGTGTTGCCATTCAGCAGGCTGGAGAAATGGGCTGACAACAACTTAATGAAATACTGAAAAGAGAAATTACAAGTCTTGCACCTGACTCTATGCCCACTACATGCTGAGGGCTGACTGGCTGACTGAAAAGAAGTTTTGTAAAAAACACAAAAACCTGGGGTGTCCTGGTGGGCATTAGGTGGAATGTGAGCCCATAGTGTGCCCTTGCAGCAAAGAAGGCAAATTGCCTTCTGGGCTGCATAAGGAAGAGCATTGCCAGCCAGTCAAGGGAAGTGACCCTTCCTCTCTGCTAAGGCCTGATGAGACACTTCTTGGTCTATCTCTGCACCCATCAGTGCAATAAAGGCACAAATATACTGGAGATAGATCAGAGAAGGACCACAAAGATCATTAAGGGAGTTGAGCATCTGTCCTATGAGGAGAGGCTGAGAGAGCTGGTATTTTTCAGCCTGAAGAAGAGAAGGCTCAGGGGAATCTGTGTGTATTCATACCTGATGGGGGAAGTAAAGACTATAGTCAGGTTTTTCCCATTTATACTCAGGAACAATACAAGAGGTAGCAGGCATAAATTGAAATTTGTGAAATACCATAAGAAAATGTTTCCAACTGCGAGGATAGCTGAACAAAAGGACATGTTGCCCTGAGAGTTTTTCAAGTCTCTGTCCTTGGTGATTATCAAAACTCAACTCAACACAGTCCTGAACAACCTGCTCTAGTTAATCCTGGTCTGAGCAGGAAAGGTGGATTAGATGATCTCAAGAGGTTCTGTTGGACTTGAACCATTTTGTGATCTGTGATTTTGTAAACAGATTAAGATAGAAGACCATCTTGTCATTTTGTAAGTTTAGATGAACCTGTACCAAGTCGAATCACTTTCAGATGCAACACTTGCTTTGCAAACACTATTTGATTATCATTTACATTTTCCAGCTTGCCTAAACTTGATCACATTCAGTTCTCACTGCTCTTCTCACTCCTAAATTCTGTTGATCTTGGAAATAATAGTTGGGAGTATGCATTCTCCAAAAAGAGAAGAGTACATCCTCAGGTAAATCAGACAGTAGTATCATAATCATATTCTTCAAACCTTCTGGCTGTATCTTTTTATTATGACTCATTTTCCTTTTATACTATCCATTGTTGTAATTGCCTCATAGTATTTCCATGTTTCAGTAAATAAATTTCAGCAACAATTAATTAGAACTCTTTGTAACACTTAGCTCTTACATTGTACAGTTTTTTTTCTTTTTAAATCCTATAAACTGCTGGAAAATTATAGTTGTTGTGTTTATTTGTATTTTGCCTAGAAGTTTGTGCTAGCTTTTGTTTAATGACTAGGTCAGTTCCATCCCTGTGAACATCAAAAATTACATTGATTTAAACTCTTTCAGAAAGAAGCATCTCCTAAGTAAGACTGTCATAAAAATTGGATTTAGAAACAATAGACTATTTTTTATTCCTTTTGACATTTTGATCAGAATATTGTGATGTCCCACCCTCTCCCCCCAAAAAATCCCACTACAGCCCACCAATGTCAGTATGAACAAAAAAAACACTAAACAGTTTAAGAAGGTATTCAATTGAAAAATTTACTGGCTATATAAATTTTTTTCATTATTGTGACCTTATTAAAATCATCTAAGTAAATACTTCTAAGAGTGTTACTAATTTTGGAGGGCACGGGAAGTCCTTTCTTGCCTTGTCTTCTGGCTATTGTATGAACATCTTCCCCAAACCCAAGACTTAACTTTGCGACCATTAGACAATAGTAGAAAGTTTTTCCTTTCCCCATTGGCCTTTACTTCAGCCTTTGAGTTTGGCACCAGAGATAGCTGTATGTAATTGTCCATTTGCATCATGGTCATTGACTCAAAATAATTTACAGTGTTCAAGGGTGGATAAAGATTGTTCAAGTAATGTTGTAATGCTAATGACTGTCTTTACATTCTATCTTTAAGGAGGGGTTATTCTTCAAATCAACAAAGGCTCTAGCCTACAGAAAACAGACTGTCTTCAATAAGAAAACATCTGTATCTCCATAAGGTGAAAATCTACCACCTTCCGTTAACGCATTGTGCAAGTGTAAAATCTCTTCTCACTAACAATGGTGATAAAGGACTTTATCAAGATGTAGACAAATTAGAACAAAAATGTTGCAACCAGGAGTTTCATTTTTTTACTTGCTATGACCGTAAAGGACCAAACCAAAGAGAACCATCATTCTACCATCATCTACTGGATACGAGTAGATATTTTCTGAATTAAGTTTCTTAATAAGAGAATGAAGAGGAAAAATGCTGATAAGTGTACATGTGACAGAAGAGCCATGAATAAAAATAGAACTCTGCTCATAAGTTTTTCAAAAGAAAAGAGAGATATATGGATAATTCAAAGTGTTTCTAAAGATTTTCATAACACATTTTTGTATAGTGAACACTGTTATTTTTTCGTCTGGGTCTCAGAAGTGGTGGTTGTAACTGCAATGTCCTCTGTAAGTAATTTTTGTGATTCAGTTTTCCATCTATGAAATAGGTGTACTACTAGTCACCCAGGGATAATACAAGCTACTTTGTTTGTAAAGCATTCTAGGGTCATGGCCGGGAAGTGCTACAGAAGAGCAATGCACTTCTCATTAATAAAGTCTTTCTTACTTTATTTTTTAAAGGGTTTCCACTTTCTCTTGTGCTGCCCCATTTTTTTATAGCATGAGCACGTATGTAATTATTAAATATACATAAGTGGAGTGAATTTCAAGTGCCAGGAGTGGGCACACACTCTCCTTATTCAGAATTTCATAAGGGGTGTTAATATGCAGAGTTGGTGTGTGCACTTGGCAGCTGCACTGACATGATAGAGTGTCAGCTTCTTTGTTAATGATCCGCATAGGAAAGTATCCCACATAGGCCTTGACAATTGACACACCATTACAGTCTATTGCACCAATAATCCATGCATTCAAGTGCTCCCCACTCTTCCATGCAAGCCTGACACAATAGTCTAAAATAGCTCTGTGCAGGATGAGAACAGGAGGCCTTGATATTAGACCGTGATAACTCTGAAAGAGACGATATGGTCTAATGTGTAAATGATCCATGTATAAGTAAGATAAGAAAGATAAGATAAGTAAGATAAGAAAGATCCTCAAGGATCTTTCGATCTGATACTATTTCAAGGAGAGTCTTCTTAAAAAAAAAAAAAAAAAAAAAAACACAGAACATTGGTTTTTTAAACAAAACACCTTTTTTTTTNCAGGATACTTGGATTTTAAAACAAAAGCCCTTCTTCTTGAAAAATTACAGCAGAAATGTAGGCTGACATCCCTAACATCTGTGCAGGGAACTGGAGATGGAAAATGGTATGAAGTCCTGTTCCATCTTGATGACATTAAAATAGCACCTTCTTCCTTAGTGACAGCTCTCTGTGGATTGAATCACACAAACTGGCTTCTCTGCAAAAACAACCTGTGACTCTTTTAGTGCTCCACAGTCAATGAGCCAAATATTTCTCTACACGACCATCAATGCTGTGACCACAACAGAGGAGACACAACAAGTTTAAGTCAAAATTCCTACCAAGAGTATTTTAGCATCTCCACACAGCATGGAGCCTTGACTGCCAGAAAGTTGGGTGAATTTCACTTAGAAAGTGCTTGATGAGCTCCCTGTTGTTCCAGCTGGAAGGTTTGTGTCATCCAAATTAGCTACATTTTAAGGTAGCTTTCATATTTTGACAGCATATTGCGGTGCTTACGGTGTGGTCATACACTAAACACCAGTGGTATGACAAGGCTCTTTTACTTATGTCAGCTCTAAACCAATAGGTTACTAAATTCTGGATGTTATTTTCCTAGAAACAATAATAAACACTCAAAAGAGTGAAAAAGAACTGATACACTGATGTTGACTTTGTTACAGTATCCACAGAGAAATACACAAAGTGGTAACACCTAGTAGCAGCTCTTAGTCAAGCTCAAAATTTGCCGCTTGATTTCTATCATACTACAGCAAGATGCCAATTTACTGTTTTTGCTGGATTTTCAACATAATTCATTGGCTGTTTTAGCTATGGTGCTATTTAAGCAGCTATTATATTCACATGGTGCCTTAGAAGCTTTCAGGGGGCATCAGACCTTGATTTCATTGAGTGTTTATGTGTATGTGTTCATTTGTGTGTGTTCAGCAGTGACATGGTCCTTTACCACGAAAACCAGTATCTGAACATGGGTCTTTGGACAACTATCAAAATTCACACTAGGTAGGAGCAAGCCTTTAGACCTTTTCATGTATCCTTTAGTGCATTTCTTTTCTGTCATTGAGCCCAATAAGATTATAGTCATTTTACTTGTTTACTAACTGGTTTCATAAAGTTGCTGTTTCCTGACAGGTTGTTGTAGGGGTTTTTTTGTTTGTTTGTTCTTTCAGAAGAAATGTGTTGATTGGTCATTCAGGCATGCACTCTATGGTTTGAATACCCAGGAAGTAGAGAAAAGCCACTGTTAAAAACCATTTTCCTCTTTCTCGTCCCCTGTTTTGTTTGAGATGGGCCCTTTGCCTACATGTTCTCTGAAGAAGGACATTCCTGTAACCCAGCATATACAGGAAGGAGGTCAGGAGGTTTCTCTCTCCATTAATCCTTCAAACATTTCCTTTAGTACTTCCCAGTCACTGAAAGAAAGATCTTTTATTTGTCAGTTACTGTCAGCAGCTTTCCTGCAATGGAAAGAAATGGTGCTACAGGACTTATATCTTATCCGTGGAGGTTCAGGGCATATGTTCCTCTGTTCTTAAAAAGAAAGCTGAGAGAAACCAGTTTTGCTGTCATTTAAACATATGCAAAGTGTATGTTATGTGGTACCACTCTGACTCGTACAAGAAAATGGCAATACCTATTATCTACTCAAACTGACTACCTTATTACTGTAGCATTTATATGATCATTGTTCAGCAGTCTTTGGAAACAAAGGCTATTTTTAGTTAGTGACTTTTGACATTACTTTAGTATGCATCAGGGCCAGTCTGTGCATATTTTGTCATTTGTTGTAACAAAACTGTAGTTCTAATCAGTTTCTGTAGGGTTCAGCTCACCTGACTACAACTCCCCGAAAGTTGGGTATCTAGTCTAAGCTAACCTTCTAATCTCTGTTTACAGTCAGCAGAGAAGTAGGCACTTTCAGGGGACATTTGATACTGTTCTAAAATAGATATATAAGATAACTAATTGGAAATTATTTCTTTTACATAGCTATATTTAGGGGACAGGGATTTAATGCAATTTTTTTATGATCCATACATAACATTCCAGACCTCGATGTCCCAGCCAGGACTGACTTGTACTGAATGCTGTACACACTTAAATAGATGTATGAGTCATGTCATTATGGTTTTCAATACACTTTGGGGGTTTCACACTAATTTTAGGCACATAACTTGAGCAGTTAAGTGCTTCAGATCAGTGCCTAAGCAGAAGATCTCACTCATTGGAGGAACTTGTCCCTCTCTGCTTATTGCGGAGGGAGTCTCTTGAAATAAGTGTTTGTAATTAAGCAGTGTGAATTCATCTTTTTTCTTCCCTTTAGTAGCTACTCTGTAGAAGAGATCTTGAAGTTTGCTGTTTATTTATCTTTGGATTTGTTTCTTGGTTTGGGGTATTTTCGCATTTAAATAGTGTAAGTGGCTTTATATCTTGTTCAGGAAAACAAGCTAACATTAGTCGCCTTCTGCAGTATGTGGATAAACATGAATCGCCATCAGAATAGCCTTAATTACTGCTTGTACTGAAATGTTCTGCTGTATCAAGGCTACTAGATATCTCAGGTTCCCATCTCAACACTATCCCAAGGAAGATCAGTAGCACCACAACCACTCTCTGAAGAAGAAAGGAGAGCTCATTTGTAGTGCAGAAAAATGATATATAAAAGAGGACAAAATCAGTGAGAAACAAATAGTTTACTTTGATTTTTTCCCTCTTTACATGTATTATTTCATTCAAATAATGAAATTAATGCTATGCTTAAAGTTGAGTTTATAATTGCAGAAAGTCAGAAATTTCGAATTTAATATTCCTAATAATAATACAATGGAATATCAAACCCAAAGTGACAAAACTCCCTGCAATTGTTGATCCTGAAATGAGGTATTATTAGCTGATTTATCCTTCTTTTTCTATGGGAGTCACTAAGCTGTATATTCAATGTTAGTAGACCAGCTTGTTATCTGTACAAAACTGGTTAAAGTTCTTCCAAGGCCAGCCTATTCTCAAGAGATTCTGCAGCTGGACCAGAATCCAACCAGTAGAATATAAATGGAGATGAGCTGGGAAGGGGTGTGTAGGGGAGAGAAAGAAGAAGGAGAAGAAAATGGCCATTGTGAAAATTCAGTCAAATGGAATGGAACTGAAGATTTTTGGTGCACCCTTTCTGTTATTTTTACTAATTTATGCTTCAGTGAGAGTGCAGACATTAGTGACATGATATTATTCTGAAAGGATTATTAAATTAAGCATAACCATGAACTGACATTTTTGGAATGTACAACTTCTTGGCATGAACCTTGGGAAATTAAAATAAAACACAACACATATTGATGCTAAGATGAGCTTTACTCAGCTTTGAGCGCAACACATGTTACTTCTTTTTCTTTTGAATCACGTGGTGGCAGAGTGCTAACAATGAAGGAAAGATCAAAATTCAATTACATTCAGTAGCATGGAGTTCTTATACTTAAATATACAATAGTAAAAGGTAACCATCACAGATAAATATGTAGTTACTGTTCAGTCGAGAAACATAGAATTTCCCTAGTACTTTATATTTAATGAAGCTTCTCCCATCCATGGATTGCACTGTTTCACTGTAAGGTTTACAGTCTCATGCCAGATTCAAGGCATGTGTCAAAAAAAAGTTCAATGACATTTATGTGATGGTATTGTTGATATCTTCCCATGACTTCTCACTAGGTACGCATGATATTAAGTATTATTATTTCTAAACCAATAAGCCCTAGAAAATGGTAGAAGTAATGGTTTACAATTAGCCCATAGCTCTGTTACAAGTGCCCTAAACGATGTTAACATGAGCTCTTATAGATAGAAAACTAAAAATTACTTGGTAGCCGATAAGCAAGTATAAATAATTGTTGTGAGTTACACTTGAAGCCTACTACTATAGACGGAGTGGTATTCAAATTAATAATCCTCTCCAGAAAGATGTGTTGCCCTCATGAACTATGATCCAAATTCTAGAGGAGTAAACAAAAAAAAGACTGTCTTTTCTGTTTTCTCTTCATGGTCTTTCCAGAGTAAACCTGAAAGTATGGATGATATGAGTAACTCTAATTCCACGTATATCTGTCACAATGAGATATCATATTTAGATGAGCACTAAACCTGAGAAGTTAAAATACAGAATTGAAACTTATCCTGGTTCATGTGTATCTGCATATGAGGATTTTGTTGTGTGCTGATCTCTACAGATAGTCTGAAGAACCTGTTATTTTCCTAAATTGCTGCCATATGTTCAGTGGTATGGTATAAAGCAAGCTGAAAATTATTAAAATTAATCTGGAATAGCGCATGACTATATGGCACATGCACACTGATTGTCATCATCTTGCTGATTTTGGAAACATAGTCAGGCTAAAAGGCTCCTATGTAGTCATACGAAAGGATAAGGCATAGCAGGATTTCAGTATTCAGTAAGAATTATTCCTATAGCATAAACGGGGATTACAGCTAAGATCTGCTTTGAAGCCATAGTCTGAAATGCTGATATTTGTACTTAAAAAGTACTTATTTGCTTACATTACATTGTGGACTTTGACAAAGTCCATGCCAGAAAACTCTTACTTGTATAAGATGTATTTATAATCTCTAACATATAGGAGATGTCAAGTAAATAAATACTGATGAAAAAGCAGCTCTTCTTCACCAACACCACTCACTGATCTCAAGTCATCTGATATAATTTGAAATGACAACTGTATTTTTTACAACATTCATTCTAGATTTCTTATCCTTATGCTGGTTTTTCAGACACTAACCTCTATTGTGATATTATATTAAGGATGCTGCTTCATATAAACCATGAAAATTACTTTTCATTTTATTCTGAAAATGTCATAGTTTTTCTTGCTATTTATTTGCTAACTGCCCACTAGCCAGAGTTTTAATAGCAAAATATGTATGTACACCTGCACAAATATGCATACATGTGTATATTTCTTTATAAATATTAAGACTATATACATATATCTTTTTTCAAAAAAAACCCACACAGAAAAACCACTACAACAAAACCACCAACAAAGAGAATTAAACATACTGCATATCCAAAATAGTTTGGCCTAACTGTAAATATGCTAAGGAGCACATAGGATTAAATTTGAAGTAAGTTAAGTGTAGTGTAAAACAAGCTGTGGATTGAATCTGGGCTAGAACATAAAGACATCCAAATGGTGGCTCACTCAACACACTTTCCTTAGGCGTACGCGAGGTTGGTTCCTTGACAATTGTTTACTAGCAGCTTTTAAGACACAAACAGCTGTGAGTGACAACAGTCTGTCACAAAATTTGTCTAAGTTCATGGCAGAGAGCTGCAAACTCTGACACCTACTGAAAGAGGTATCGTATTTGCAAGCAGTCAAAAGTGATTGAAAACCAGATGAATCTGTTAGGATACCTCATGCCATTGAACACTGTTGCCTATGCCAAATATGCATTCGTAATCTACAATCTGTTATCTACTAGTACTGATGCTATAAGGTAGTATTGTTAAGAGTTTTTTTTTAATATGGAGATATCTATTCTGAAATAAAAACTCTTATTTAGTCAGAAAGACATACACATGATTCATAAGATTCAACCAACATATACCATAGATGTAATATTTAGAATACTCTCTCCTCTAAGTTGCAGAGTTTTGTATGATTTCTAACAGAATATAGAAAAAAAAATATCAACAGTAGGATTACACATCAGGGGAATATGCTGGAAAATCTATTGCCTTTAATTGTATGGAATTATGCTCGGGATAACCACAGTTGTAATTACTTTACATGCATAGGTACTCTGCTTGCATACCATGATGGGCAACAGATTTGGTAGTACTGTTTCTGTTATTTAATTATTAGAGTTGGCCTGGAAATGTTCCTCCTTGATTGTACTTAGCTTAATCAAATATGACTTGAGCATCTGAGTTGGCACAAATCCTGCAGGAACTCACTGAAATGACAAGGAAGTGAAAAGCTACTCTTTTATTCCTTTGCATCTTAATTTGGCAATTTCTGGAAGGACCAAGGAACCAGGACAAGTGCCAGGAAGAGATGAGCTCTGTGAGCTTCTTTAATGGAAGTGTAAGTAATGCAGCAGTGTCTGCTCCAGGGCTTGTCTATATGTTGGAGAGCAGTGTCACCACAACAAGCCATACAAATCCCAAGTCTTGCTTCTGCTGTTGTAGTCAAGGCTCCTGTTAGGATATCTTGAGAGTCCCAGAGGAGGTCATCTAGGGACAAGGCTGGTGGCAGGCAGGACTCCCAAGCACTGGGACAGTAGGCAGCAGCCCCTTTCCTCGTCCTACAGGCCAAGTGAGCTCCCACTCAACTACCTCCAGTTTTACATGTAACAGTGACAGTGAGAATGGAGATGAGGCAAATCTCCTCCACCTCTGATTACTCTTGTTAGCTGGTGAATGTGCTGTGGAGAGGGCATGGGTGTCCCCATTGTGTACAGCGGCCACATTCACTGAAACACCTGAGAGCATGACTACATCACAGGGTTGCTCCTGAGCATTGTGAGGATGTTGTGCATCTGTTGAACTTGCTCTCTGTGGCACTTTATAGGATGTACTGTGGCAACTTTGCTCCCTTTTCTTGCCAAATCAGCAATATTTTGTTTACAGTCTTAGGTCCATTATGCCAAACACAACCATTACTTGTGAATTTGGGGATTTAAGGTGAGTTGCAAAAATCATACATGAATTTAACTAAAAATGAAAAAAAATTCTTTTTCAATGTTTAGTACAGGACGTCAAACAAAAGGCCTTTATTTCTCACTCCTTCTTTTCTCATCATTTTCTCTTAAGTTGATTGGCAAAAACAAATTAGTGTTTGCCCATTACTACCTATCCATTACTATTATCTGTGCAGTACTTCAACCAGGATCATCCTCATGGTCATGGACTCACTCTGATAGATGCAAAGTATGCTATTAAACATATAAAACCAGATATAACAAGAGAAAACACGTTTGGTCAATCAAGATCAGAATAATAAATTCTTCACAGGTTAGTTTTACATTTCCATTTATAGTATGTTATTTTACTTCCCACAAAAAACAAGCAACAAAAGAAGCTAAAAGAAGAGTCTCTAAAAATTTTTCACTTACTGAACACATCTGCATTCTGTGTATTACTTGAAAAATATTTAGTACCTTTTATCAATATTCATGACTGGATTAGCTGAGCTAATTTTGGTTTTTTTCCATTATATTTCCTGAAACTTTCTAAAGAAAATAATGAATAATCTATAATAATACTGCGAAGCTTCCAGGATTATTGGTATGTTTAAAAAACAATATAAACATTTTTACAAATAAGTCATTAGACAGTTGTCAAGAAATGCCTTTTGTGGCACTGGAAATGCCTTGATTGTTCATGTCACATTTTGTTTATTAATAGCTCCCGACTGCTTGCTCAGGATACGCTTCAAGACTGTATACAATCTACTCCATGTTTAGCAGGAATAAAAATTCTGTGAGAATAAATGCTGTCATAAACAATATTTGGGATGATAAGAAAAGTCTGATGAGTGTAGTCACTAATTTTTTGGGGATGAGTGTTGATGTAATGGTAGTTTTCTCACTGTTTAATGATAGCGCTACAAATTAATTTAAGGTACTAAAAATTTGAGCTTTTTTTTTTTTTGGTGAGTCACAAGTTGAAAGTAGCATATACATTTTTAACAATATTTTAATTAATAGCATTTTTATTAAAACTTAGGGATTTAAAATATGACTGTTTTTTAGTGGCTTTTATACTCAAACTAACTCAGTCAACCTCTGGCATAATTTTGCCCTATCAACAGTAACATGACAAAGATACACCAGGTATTAAGAAAACTGTTCTTTTAGTTACATGTCTCTCCTTGAATATTAAGTACTTCCTAGATCACTAAAAATATGACATTGTCTCAGAGCTCTGAAGGAGCTTTATTGACCTGAGCCAATACTTGCAGCTCTGTCTCTGTCTGTTACTGTGGAAGCATTGGATTTGTTTGCTATAACTGTTGTTAAAATAGAAATGAGTATTCACAAATATTAAAATTTTGTTTAAAAAAAACATTATATAAAAATTTTGTCCCCATCTTCTCACCATTCAAAGTTTGTTAGAGCAAGTTTTCCACATCTTTATTGTAATTTGTAGGAGTCCTGACTGGGTTTCTTCAGCGCCTTTGTGCAGTTACCAGTTTCTATTTTGTTTGTAAATACCTACCTGCTTGCACCACCTGCAGATCAAACTCCATTTCACTGCAGCATGAATGTTTCAAAGGCTAAGTGATTGACTCTGTAGCCTTCCTATTAATTTCTCCCTCCAATCTTCACAAGAAAATTTTCACTCAAAAATAGTTTACTTGTGCAAGACAATCTTCCATGAAGAGTGAGGGCTTTGCACAGCTGGATTGACACAGGGTGCAAAGCATATCTTGGGCAGTATTGCCATTGTGAAAACACTGATAGAATATAATCCCATCAGACTTTTTCAACAGAACATTGAGATAAAATTTGTTTAGTGTGAAAGAAAATATGCACATTACTAAGCACCACAGCAATCAGGGTTTTTTTTATTCTCGTAATGGCTACCTACAAAAATGGATTCTTCCAGGTTTATCCAGTTAGAAAAGGAAATAGGCAATAAACATCCTTATCTATAGTTTTAAAATGCCTTTGCAGATTCAGTTGTGCTTCTGTTTCTGTCACTGACATATGCTTTCCTTACTGAGAAACTCCAATTATTTCATATATCCCGATCCTTCACAGAGCTTAATGATTTTTTTTTTTACAACTATCTGAAATGCAGAACTGCAGTTTAAATCCTCAGTTTCAATGGATTATTTTAGACAACAGACTCAGGAATCAAGAGTAGGCATGAGGAAAAGTCCTGTCAGGTAAAAATTTTCCTTCAGTTTTGATTTCTGCTGCTTGTTTTTAAATCATTGCATTTTGTTTTAAAAGTATGGGGAAAATTAATTTACTTGTATTCACCTGTACTCTCATTAGAGGATCTACTGCTAATATTACTATCAGTTATTATATGCTTAGTTCAATACTACCTAATAAAAGTGATCTTATGAATGTATCTCATTCAGTACATACCTACATGAAGGTGACTGCAGTATAATTTGTGGTGAGATGCCTGATTCAGCTGAGATAAGATTAAGATATATTATACAGTTAGGTGTCTTTGAACAACTTGAAAATCCCTTTTTATAGACCTGATGTTAGTATGCAGGGTCTCTACATGAGAAGGGTATGTCTTGTATTGTTAGAAGACATTTCATTTTAAATTATCAAGGCTAATATTCGAATAGATCAGAATATTAACCTTAATTGGCTAGTTCTGCTATTTGAGGTAAAAAGACAGATGGTAACCTTCCTTTCCTCCTTAGTACAAGACCCAAAAGATCTGAATCACTAATGAATTTCTGAGTATAGGATTGTGGATCAAGGCTGAATATAGACTACAAGTTGCATTATTTGTATTTGGATGGTTTAAAGTCCCTTCCCAGAGCTTCCTTGACAACTTGCAGACTTTTAAAACTGTAACACCCAGAAAGAGAAATTATTATTTTGATGAAAAAAAAAACAAAACAAGAACAAAACCCTCAAACAACTAATCAATCAAAAAACCCAACCAAAACTACCTGACCCTGAACAAAACCAAAACGATTAACTTCCTTCTTGAATCTCTGAATGTTTATAATGTGACCTTTGAGCGATGGGAAAATATAGTCCTTGTCACATGACGGATAGAATAAATACAATAGAATTCTGTGAAACCTGTGGCATAACACTCTTTTTGTACAATGATTATCTTTCCTGGTTTAATAATCTTGTCACCTGCACAGCAGTTTATAAAATGTTTAAGCTAATGTTACAGAATAGCAAACTCAAATAATGATACTGCAGATACATAATGCAAAGTGTACCTCCGTATGAATAAATTATGGGAGTCTCGGGGAGCACCAAATAAAACCATTTTTAGGAGAAAAGGGTCTAAATAGTTCTGAGCAAGAATATGTTCATCTATTTGCCCCAGGATGATGTAACCAGGTTAAAATGGTCTGTTATATCCATAGCACTAGAAGCTCTAAAATACAGACTCACATTTCTCAACTCCTCCTTCGGATGAAAATTACAAGCAGAAGGAAAAAAGCTACCAAGCAAGACTCAGGGTTCAGGGTTGTGTCTTGATGCAAGTATTTCCTTACCCTAAGGACATGAGCTACATCCTGCTATCCTGTTTTACAGACAGAGCTGTAGAGACAAACTGCAGGGCTTGGATCAAATCAAACCATCTAGCTTCAATTTTTCATCTACATTACAAAATACAGTTTAAACTTGTAAAGTGATTTTACTTCACTCCACTTAACCCAGATTCTGGCCAACAGAAATCTCACTGTCAGTTCCTTGACAGGATGAACAACTTGGAAATATAAGTAACGTGCTGTAGCTCAAATTTCTGAGCCTACTTAGCTCTTTTTTCTTTGTTCTCTTGCCTACTTGTGTGCTGCACATTGTACCTTGAACTGCCATCTGTTTGATGTGTGTCTCACATTGTATTAAATTTATTGTCAAGCCTTTACTAAAAAGGGCAACTTAGGCCTGGTCTGGCCCAGGAGTGGAAGTAACTGTGTCCTGACTCCTTCTCTTACTCCCTTGTTGTTGCCGAAGCAAAATAATATGCTAATGATTTTGTGCTAAATGGGTAGCACAATTTAGGTGCCGAGGAGAAAGCTGGTTTTCTTTTTTGATTTTTTCCTGATTGCTCATTCTCTCATCTCTTGGGATGTATAGGTCAAAGTGGTAACCTGACATGGTAATTCTTCACCTCTGCATTATTTGAATAAATAAACAGATCAAATAGATCTTGCTAATGTGGAGAATGAATCTATCAATTGGCAGAGACTGAGAGAGTGTATCAATCTCTGCTTGCAATATTATTTTCTGAAAGAGCAGTACCAGCCTCTAGGAGAGACAGGGTAGGAAAATTTAGGTAGACTCTTGATTTTGAATGGCCATTCAAAATGGTTGTAGTGAGGTGTTTTAGTTTCTTCTCTCAAGTAANCTTCTCTCAAGTAACAAGTAATACCACAGGAGGAAATGGCCTCAAATTGTGCGAGGGGAGGTTTAGATTGGGTTTTTGGAAAGATTTTTCACCAGAAGTGTTGTCAAGAATTAGAACAGACTGCCCAGGGAACTGGTTGAGTTGCCATCCCTGGAGGTATTTTAAAAAGTGTGTAGGTGTGTCACTTGGGGACACAGGTTAATGGGGCACTTGGCAGTGCTGAGTTATCAGTTGGATTTGATGATCTTGGAGGAGTTTTTCAACTTAAATAATTTGATTCTATGATTTCTATGAATGATGAATTCTATGATTCTATTGTCATGTTGTAACAAGCCAGAGAAATAATTATGGAAGAGCATAATATATCAAGGGTTCTTTGTGCCGGGACATCATTGCTTCTTCATTGCTTTTCATTTGCTTTTTTTTTTTTTTAAATTTTTGCTTGTACCTCTTTGAAAACTTGTTTTAGTTTATATTCTGCCTGGCATACTGAAATTCTAGTCCAAGGGCCTGTTCCCCCTCACAAAATGAATTTCAAGTGTGTAAACAAACTCTGTAAACTCTTTCATGGCTAAACACCACTGAATTGAGAAGTAGGAAATGAAAAAGGCATGAGGAAAATTGCTCAGCTCCTTGGGATGAAAAGGGTCCAGCACTAATCATTGTCCAGTTAGTTTACACACGTTTCTTGCTACGTTGTTATTATTTCTGTTCTTTTTTTAATGAAGCAAACATTAAAGTAATATTATTTCAGTTGAGGGTTGGTATCTATAGCTTATACCTTGTGATGTTAATTAAAAACATAATTTTTATGTACTTATCACAAAGGAAATATCATTTCATTAAAATCCAATTAGATTCAGACAATATCTGTAAAGACTACTGAATAACTGCTGTTTGAACATAGTCTGCTTTGTTCTATTTTCATCACCCGAATAAAAGCAACCACAACAAACAAACCAAAGGATTTCTTTTATTAATCTCTGAGGTTACAGATCCACTCACATTTAGAACAGTGTTTTATGGGAAAAACATACCAAAGATTTTATGTTTCACAGGCTGCTGCAAGAGTGACCTTATTTTAGAAAATTCTTATTTTCTTTCCCATATTAATAAAATACAATATATTTATTTTGTAGAATGGATGCCTTTGTATAAACAATTTGTCTCTGATAAAGTAATTCAACATTTTCACTAATATTACCAGAACGCTGTATAGTTTAATGGATTACTGCCTGCAAGGTAGTGAGGACTCAGGATAACAATGGTAAGAGAAATACAGAACAAGAATTTTTCCTCCATTTTGTCTTGCTATAGTTAGCCATCTTACTGCATAGGCCATTGTCTTGCCATGGATNAGAAGTTTCTTTTCCTTCTGTTACCCCCCAAAAACCCCAAACCAAATCATTCTAAGGGGAGGCGTGCAGCTAGTGATGAAGTCTAGTCTGTTTCAGAAAGGTGCTTCTTCTGATTCAGCAGTAAAGAAAGAGTGGCACAAAAAATAAGATACCCACACAGGAATAACAGCTGCAGTGTTTCCTATTAGGAGTATCTGTAATCACTGAGGCAGGAATGCTGATTCAAGAGGTTTGTAAAGAAAGACACTGATGTTGATAAGAGCTAAAACAAAATGGTTTTGTTTGCGCTAAATAACTGAAATTACAACCAAATAAAGGTTTGAAGAAAATCTACAGAAAGATCAATGCATATGTCTTAGTATTTTGCAGACAACCAATATGATATTTATTTGAAGTTTTCCTTATCGGTACTAAAAAAAAATTAGTAATTCTATTTGAGAATAGATAGTATTTTGATGATCTAGGTCATTGGGGAAGAAGAATAAAATGCTGCTCATCTGCTATAGCAGGACTATGTAATGAAATGTGATTTTCTAGTTTTGGAGGCACTAGTAGCCTGATAGGAATGAGATAAGAATACCAAAATTGATAAAGGACTAAAAGGGACGCCCATGTATGCTGAGGTTAGAGAGAAGTGTAGGATTGGATTACATAGATTTTAGTTAAGCAAAATTTTTATGAAACCAAATGAGAATTGTACTTTACTGTACTTTATAACCAGTACAAAAAATAAGATGATAATGAAAAAAGATATGTTTTAATAGAAAAGCAAATCAACTTAAAATTCTACCATAAGATATTTTGATTGGGCATGTATTTATTTTTGTCTTGACAAAACAGGAGCAATTGATAATAAAAATAGACCCCTCCTTTCCTATAGTATGCCTTACAATTTCTGAAGTTAGAATCCTTTTCCTCTTTCTTATAGTATGCCCCGAATTTTATAAAGCAGCAGGTGTTTTGATTCTGGCCTCAGTTCCTAACCCTTAACAAACCTTGAAATAATTCAGCTCTAGACCTCAATTTAAAATCCAATGCTTAATCCAGACTATGAAATTAAGTTGATAATGGAAAAAGGTTCATGGACAATATCGAGAACAAAATGGGATGCAGCCATGGCAGACTCTGCTTGATGTTATTTAAACATCATGTGCAGAGACAACTTCAATGAATGAGTGTGATAAATAGTGTCTTGTTGAAAAGAAGAGCAATAGAGAAATAACTTCTCTAACTTCCTACTCACACTGGGGTAAGGGCAAATCCTGTGCCTGAT
>WEIV01002539.1:8455-20467 GCA_013390005.1 Calyptomena viridis
AAAGGAGGCTACAGATAAAAGTGGCAAGTGCTGGCACAATGCATAAAAGAAAAAACCAACTTTTTGCTATGGTATTTTATGCCACAGCAAGGAATATTTTGTAACTTTGTTCTGCAGTCGGAGTTTTAATCAAAAGCCTGAAAATACACAAATTCTGTCCTTAGTCTCCTTAGTGCAAATTCAGAATGATCATTTACTGTCAATGAAGCTGCTGTGACATTTGCTTTAAACTAAATTACTTGTAGCCACCAACATTCTGGCAGACCCATTAAATTTCGAACAACCCACACAGTTCCACTGGGATCACAAGTGGATTATGACAAAGTCTGTGCCTGTCTTTGTTTGTGGTGTCCAAGACTTGGGACTTTTTCATTCCCTCATATCATTGGTCATTAGGATCATACAAAGCAGTGGCAGTCAGAGTGTGAATGCCAGACACAACTGTGCCTCATGAGGCCATGTGCTCCACCAGATGTGGGGGAGAGAGCTGTCTTCAGGAAAAGTGAGTTACATCATGGTTCATTTGACTTTAAAAATTCAGGTGCTGCTCTTCTGGGACTACTTCCCTAAGCCCTGAGTCCTTTACTATTGACTCTGAGCAACACAGGCACACAGAGATTATTTTAAGTGAGAAAATATGAAAAATCAGAAAAGGCTTTGGGTGACAGTATGAGAAAACTTATCAAGTCTGAGATTGTTGCTGACATTCAGTTTGAAGGCTTTACCAGCATGTTAGGCAACATATCAGCCTTCTACTCTCAGAAATCTTTTCAACTTCAGTGGCCTAATAGGTCATCCAGATCTGCTAGCCTCTGGTATGAGCAAATTTGCTGCCTTGCAATTCTATTATGCCAGAGTATGAATATGTTGCTGAGGAGAGTTCTCTAGGAGTTTCCTGGAGGATGAAATAGAGGATTTGCAAAGATGGTCATTCTAACACTCCAGTAAAAAAGTCCTGTCCTACAGAGTAGCTTTTTCTACCTTCTGGTGTTTCAAAACAAGACTTTTATGCTCAAAATTCATGCAATATTTATACTGCCTTTAAGCAAACAAAACCATATCATATTTCCACATCATCAGAAAGACAGAACTGGGATTAAAACATCTGCTCAATGCATCTTATTAAAATAGGAGGGATAAGAGTATAGAGAATAGGGCAGAAAATAGAAGTGAAAGTAATTGTAATTATATCATTCAACTTTGCAGTATGTTCTTATCATGTCCCTCCATCTTCTCATATTGACAGTCAATGGCTTGTTTTTGAAGATATCAAGCTCTTCCTTATGAAAGGAAAAAAAAAATGAACTTCTTAGGTCAGAGAGAAGCAAAAAGGGGTGTTATAGAAGAGGAAAAAAATGAACAGGGCAAAGTAGGTAATTCTGGTGTCCTCTTTGAACAACCTCGTAATGTTGAGGTCAGTTAAATTGAAGGGTAGAACATGCTTGAAAATTTCACAGACTGAAAGTTTAAAATGGTACCATGAAGTTAGCCTTTGAATCTTGCTGCTACAAGCATCGCTGTATAAACAAGCACTGCAAATTTAAGAAGAGTCTGATGTTACCATGGGAAAAACAAGCATTCATCATCATTGCAAAATGGAATAAAAATTCCATGATAGCATTCTTCATACCTGAAAGTGCAAATTCCTTAGGTTAAGGAATTAAGAAAGGTTAAGCTTAAGAAAACTGTCCGTGGGAGCAAGGTATCTCAAAGTGCTGCAAGAGTGTTGTGCCTTGGCAATGTCTGGTAGAGTCCTTGCAATGTCCCAGACCAAAGGAATGCTGTTCTGATAAGGAAACTGATAGTCCTGTGCTTGATAAGACCACTATTTTCATTCTCCAAAATACCTGATTTTAATTCTTGCTCAATCTTGCAGGCCTTTGTGTGTTATGTGAGCAGGAGAAGTGATTTGGTCTGTGGTCAGCCATGCTTCTGAGCTCCATGAGGGTCTCAAGGACAAATTCCTGCAGCCAAGTCTCTACCTTCAGAGAGCAGAATATCATTCAAATTCAGGCTTATATTCTGTCCTGAAGCTTTAGATTCAGACTGTGTTCATCAGCTAAGTTAGCCATGGCAGTTTTGACTCACTGGTTGTGACAGCATGGCATTTATTCCTGATGAATATCACATTGAAGACTGTGTTGAAATCCAGAGACTTTAGATTTGCTTTTTTTGCCTTTTTTTTTTTTCTTTTTGTCCTTCCCATCTCCCTTGATGTTTGAAGACTTCCAGCTGCTCAACTCTCCTTTAAAAAAAGTGGATTTGCAAACATTGTAAGGAGGATTGGCTGGGATGTCAAGGGAGAAAGAAAAAGTGCTGAAGAGCATAATTTCCAGTACTTCAGTCCTCTGTGCATGTTCCATATTTGCCTATTCCATCTCTCCCTCCTCTTTCCCCTCTCAGTTGCAGACTCACATCTGCCCTTTGGCTCACCTCACCCCCTTGCCTCCCATCCAGGAGGAGAAGTGATGATATCATTTGGAGCACACCAGTTAGTGTGCTGCACAGACTCTGCTCACATGGCTTCATTGTCTAAAATTTATGTACCTGCATGGCCTAAAATTCCAACTTTATTTTCTGGCTTTTTTTTTTTTCCTTATTTAAGACTTACTCTGTCAGGTAAGTTTGTGATACAAAGGTACCCTGATCATGAACAATAAATGTATGCAGTTAAAATAGAACCTGACTATATGCAATAAGATATTTAATAACTTATCTATATCTCTCCAGAAAATCAGCTCTGTGGTGGACATGCAACCGCATGTCTGATGATCAGGCTTCATAGCTGTCTCCTCGGTTTTTGCTTTATTGAAGTATATGTGATATTGTGGGGGCAGAAGAAGGTTTGTGAGTACTGCCTTCTTAAAATTATTTTTCCTTGTATTTTGAGTAACAAGTATAGAAGTCTGTTCATTAATTTCATTGGTTCATGGAGACGACACCACCAACCTGTGGCTTCCTCCTCCTAGTTGAAGGTAAATGGTCATACATCAAAGTACTATTTTGTGGCTGTGGGTGTTTTTTCTATGGTAGCCAGAAAACAGGCTAATTTGGCCTACTTTTCTGATCCTGCAGATTTAGAATCCAAACTCACAAGCACTAAGATGTCTAGGGTCAGTGTCGGAATTATCATTATGGATGTCACTTGTCTGTGGCAAATTGATTCATTTTATGCTGGCATCTTTATTGACATCTTCCTAGGGAACAATCTTACCCTTGTTGCTTTTTGAATATTGCATTTTGAAGACTATTTTTCCCTATGCTAAAAAAAGAAGAATCTGTTACCTGTTTCTCATAGCATGCATGGTGATCACTTCTGTACTCAAACTTTTGGAACATGAAAGCTGAGTACCAGCTGCTTACTGAATTAAATCTACATACTTGTTTCTAAGATGTAGTTGAGATAAGATATTTCTAAAAAAGAATATATTCCAAGGATTAGAGCTTTCTAGTCTGAAAAGTGCTGCAGCTCTTTCATTCTGACTTTCCTCTATGAACTTGTCAATGGACAGAGAGATACTTACATCTAATTGTGACAGCCTTGACAATTTTGTTGTTGTTGACTCACAGCAGTAGAATAAAAATTATTTAGGAACAAAAAACAAGCATAAGCATGATAAAAACTGATCATGGAGTCACTTTTTCCAGATCTCTAGTATCTGGAAATAATTCTAGTATCTAATTCATGTTCTTATTTTTACTTCAATTTTTTTCCTTAACTGGTGGGTGACTCTGATCAAGTGTTTCCAGACATATACCTTTGTCAGTTCATTGGGCAAAACCTTGAGTGTTTGTGTGGGTGCATTGGAGAGCCTACTGGCACTGTTTAGAGTTCGTGTTGTCCTGAATACACATCCTCTGGAAGCCGTGTTGAAATGCAGGCCTGATTTCATCAAGTGGGTGAAGTGGACATATGGAGAATGTTCACCTTTTCTGGGAGCCAGGTTGATAACAACTGACAGAAGTAGTTTCCTGAAGTGCTAACTGAGGTGGGACCTCTGTGGCAGTCTGTCCCGGTCCTAAGTAATGTACACTGAAAATTATGTTTAAGGGACTGAGATACAGAGATTGCATCCCAAAATTTTTATTTGTCTATATGACTCTACCAATGCCAAGTTCAGTGCATTACCGGGATCTGGGGAGTCAGCAGGAAATTCTTAGATTCTCTGAAATTTTGTGCTGGTGCCACCTTTTCCATGTGATTATGCCAAATTTAAGGAAAAACAGTCCCTCTCTCCTCTCCTTGGCCTACACCCTAGCAGCCCCAAATGCCTAAAACCCTAGCCCCTGAGCATCTTAAAACTGCATGCTGGCTCTTTATTATGGAATATTTGTCTGAAAGCTTCTTTCCCATCTTTGTGATATGGTAAGGTATGAAGATCACAAATGATTAGAAACAGCTGTTTTCTCTGAGCAGTTTTGCTGTGTTCTCTTCATTCGTTTTTTTTTTTTAATAAAGACTGAGAAAACACTGAAATTGATAAGACTGCATAGCAATTGTCTTCTACATATGGAAATTACTGCAACAGAATTGAATTTCAAGTCTTATGAAACCAACTCTTAAGTCAGTCTACAGAGTTCCCTCTAATAGCCTTTTATTAGATTATCCTGTCAAATTCTCTCAGGTTTTTCATCCTTTCATAATGTCATAGGATTTCCTGATAGAAGGATGTATCTGTTTTTGCTTTTTTCCACCCCAAGTTGTGTCTACAGCTCAAGTAAATAAAATCCGAAGTATTGCAATGCTTGCTTTCCCTGTAGCCTTTCTCAGAAAAATGTCTCTGTTGGTAGAACAGCCTGATTATTACTATCCCACTGCCCATAGAATTGAAAAATTTCTGAAACAAACATTTTACAAAGCAAAACAAGTCTAATCTAAGCATTTTGAAGGAAATACTTTAAGTGAGAGTGATAATTCAAATGTCCCCTAGATCTTTTGACAAAGGTGTTTCTTCCTCTCTGTTCATCTTGCAGGACATGGCTTTCCTTGGTGGCCACTGGAGTCTCGGTGCTGGAGTGTGCCATTGTGGAAGGGAGCTGTCTACTGCATCTGGATTGCAATAATCCTGATCTCTCTTCTTCTCAAATAATAAGTGAACTGCTATGAACCATGTAATGTCTTCATTGTCTTCAAAAGTGGTCTTTTACTTGTGCCCTGCGTGTGTCCCACTGCAGGCTGCCTGTAACAGCAGGCACTCAGCCACATTCTGAAGATACAAGAATGTCAAGGGATGCTAATGTGACATTTAACAGTGCACATTACTGACAAATGCCATTTTGTTGGGGAAGATTTCATAAAAAGAGCAGTTTAACAATAATCAGGAAATGAACATACATTATAATTTTAAAAATTAGTACACTTCCATTTTGTGGTATTTTTTGTCTGTAATTTCTGCAGACTTCAGTACTAGTTTATTTGTGACAGTGATAAAGGGAAAATGAAGCAAAAAATACTCCAACTTTTATTGAAGACTGCTGCAATTCTGAAATTTAGAATTAGTTTCATCTGTCAAGACAAATATTTTATCTTCTGTTTTCAGTCATTTTGTAATATTAGTTTGATGAACAAGAGGAAAAGTGGTCTGGCAGTGATGCTACCCTATCTTTTAAGCAGTAGCCTACTAGTTTTGGAAGATACTTATGTTTTCAGGATGGAACCACAGTACTGGAGACTGCAAATTCGTTATTTCAGTCCCAAGTCCAATTTATATGATTCTTGAAATGACCTGAATTCTTGTAGCCATACCCATTTTCTTTTGTCATTTACCTATTCTGATGTATAAGTGGGAGACAACTATGAGCAAACGATCATTCATATCTCACTTTCAGGCCAAGATGACCTACTAAAGAGAGGGAAGAAAGAGGCTTTGTTAAATTCATGTTTAAACAGGCTGATGTTCTTGTCTCTGCTTTTAAGCACCTCACTGAGAAAAGTTGATTTGCTGATGTGTTTTTGAAGCATAACATTAATCAAACCACACTATCCTAACAGGCGGAGCAGCTACACTCCAGGCATACATAGAGATCGGGAATGGTAATAATATGAGTAAAGATCACGGCTGATATGTTGTCAAAGGGGAAATCATCTTCCCTATCCCTTTAAAGGACCTTATGATTGTAAAATTCAACCACAGGCAAAAACATCAGGAAGATGCCAATTGAAAACACTGGATCCAATTTATTCAGCAGACACATGTTTTCAGGAAGGATTAAGAGGGGGAAAGTGGGGAGGAAATGAGAAACACCCTTGTCAAGGTCAGATGTAAAGCAGAAGGGCATTTCTTTTTTTATATCAGAGCATAGGGGAGAATGGCAGGACCTAGAAAATGGTATCTAATCATGCTCAGGGTCCCCCAATCAGGAAGGAAAAGTAACGGTCAGACAAATCTTCCTCATTAAAAAGTTGGCATGAGAGAACTCACAGATGGTAGCTTATTAGAGGATTTCCGGTTGCTTCAGGATTGGTTTTTTTTTAATTTCTCTTAAAAGTTGGCAGCTCTGGGCATCTTTCAGCAGGTGACAGGAAATGTAGCCTGTCTATTCAATAAAACACACCATTGTCACTTGGCTTGTGTGCTGTAAACCCAAAGAATCCTTTTAATCTTGCATGTTTAATCACTGAAATGAAGTGTGATGAAAATTACTTTCTGCCTTCAGTATTCCCACTAGCATTGCCACCACCATAATTTTAGCAGTTAATCCTGCAGATGCCCCAAAACACAATCCCGTGTCCACGTTGTTAATAATTTCAGTCAAATGCTGAGAGCACTTAGGGGGAAATGGAGAGCTACATCAACATTAAAAAGCTGGAAGTTGTAGAGGAAGGTAGGCAAAAAATATAACCCACTAACACACAACACGTATCTTCAAGGGTGCAGAGATAAAGAAACATTCAGTAATTAGTGGATACCATTGAAAGCTGGGGAAGAGGACAAGGAGTAGTCTCTTTTCATAGAAAATACAGAGGGAGAAAACAAAAAGCCAGAGATACATCCTTATGATCACAAGCTGCTCAGGGAGATAGTTCTGTGCAGAATTGCCAGACCAGACTTTGGTCTGATGGTGCTAATGGACTTTAGGGGACTGGAGATCTTTGGAAATACAGACATGAGCCACTTACAGTTATATCTGAGTTTCTCTCTGTCCAACTTATATCTCTGTGCAATGGACATGGCTAACAGGGTGTGACAGGTTGACCCTGACTTGGTGCCAAGTANCTGTTGGCTGGGGTTAGCTAGATACTACCCAAGTGTAGCTTCACTCATCCCTCTGAGAGTTTAGTGATTCCTAGGTCTTTTACTGTTTTTTCTGAATGAAGTGAATTTCATGGACCGTGAGCTCAAAGGAATTTTGTTGTGGGAATTGATATTAGTGTATAATTAGGCTAACTGGTACTAGCAAAAAAGAAAAAAACCTAATTAGTAAAGAGAAAGGTTTGCTTTGTGATCAGTGGTATTTACAATGAATAGTGGATCCTGTTCTCATTAAAGGGTATGTACAGAAGAGCTGGGAAATGTGGAAGTTTTACAGTACTTAAAAGCTGTATGTAGCTTTTAAAAAGTGCATGATAGCGTGACCGAAAATTTTAGAAGTATAAGAAATGTAATAAGCCATGTGTCAGTGTAGTGATAAATTGAAAAACAAAAATAGGGAGATATATTAGGTGTACTTACTTAATAAATGGAGGTAAACCCATTTAAAGGGCATCTCAAGTAGAAGGGATACAGTAAACTAAGTTATTTTTCTGAAATTAGAGCTTGGTAAACCTTGTTTGTCTCATTCTGCTGATTCTACTACTACTACCTTTTTTGTAGTTTAGGCAGCCCCAGCAGGTTTCAGGTCCTGCACAAATCTAAAAGTGGCTTAAAATCACAAAGCTTCTACTGATTATAGTATGTCCTGCGTGGGTTTATTTGCTTTCTGAACCACCAAACTGCAGATGGGTCATGTTTTCCAGCATGAGCTCATGAAATAGAAGACATGCATACATACACACATTGCTTTCATGCATAAAATGAAAGACCAAAGATGTTATGTTACTGCTTTTGCCCACTTTTTTACCTTTCGAGGAAATATACTAGGCCTGCATAATAAACCCAGCTGAATACTTGGTTTTACACCCACATGATTTTCTGTGACAAAAAGTGGCACTGGAGTAATTTTTCACTGATGCTCCTGTTTATGTCTGGTATTATGTACTGGTATAGCAATTAGTTTGCTTTTATAAGAACATACATTTGCAACTGCTACCTTGTTGGGGAAAAAAAGTGATTCGGAGATAAGTAACATAGTAGTTCTCCTTTTGTTTCCCAAAGTTTTACCTTTCTTTTTTCCTGCTTAATTCCTCAACAGTGATGTCTTAAAGACACAGTAGAAAACTAGGCTCCAGCCAAGTAAGTATTCATTCCAAGTAATGTCAAATAAGCCCATCTAGTCGGGTTTTGAGAACCCTTTTTTCCTTTACATTTTTTTGACATCAGAGGTTTAAAAAGCTTTATGAGACTTCAAAAATGGTGTTTTTCAAAAGAAAAGGTATAAGATGCTTGTTTTTGACAATTCTTTTATGAAATTTACTTAACTGTTTTTTAAATGCTACCTAAACAAGCTCCCAGTTTTCAGGAAAAAATATAGTTATCCTTAATGAAATCTTCTGCAGTGAAATACTGTGTATATAAATGTCACATGGTAAAATTTAAGTAATAAAGCATAAAAAATAACAAAATTTAGAAATTAAAAGTTTTAAATACTGATACCAGAAGTAGTTTGATTTTTTCTTCAGAAAGGGCTCTGTTTTTGGCTTGAGCGGCCATGTAGCAGCCTTAGTTTTGTAAAGGGTCTTGCATATATAAATGCAAGAGCATTGCTGTGGAACCTCTACATGCAGACTCTGAGAAATACTCTAGATTACTGCTTAGCATCTGAACATGACAACTAAAGATGCTTGTGCTGTCAGCCTTTCAATGGACCATGTTACTTGCCCATGGACTAATGGAACAAGGCTATGACTCCACTATATAGATCACATTTACAGCTTATTCAACCTAACCCCATGCTAAAACCTTCATGTGCATGCTTGACAGCGTGCAATGGAAAGTGTTTGCAATAACGGAAGAACTCAGATCAAGTTAAAAAAAACAGTGTTGTCTGATCCCTGTCTTATTTGGTATTGTGGAGGACTTAGCAGATTTCACCACTGGGTACTTCTACCATACCAAGTTAATCATTAAATCACAAAATCACAGAATATGAGTTGGAAGGGATCCACAAGGATCACCAAGTTCAACTCTTAGCCCTGCACAGGGCCACCTCCAAGAACGACACCATGCGCCTGAGAGTATCATCCAAATGCTTCTTGAACTCCATTAGTGTTGGTGCTGTGACCAGTTCCCTAGGGAGCCTGTTCCAGTGCCCAAACACCTTTTGAGGGAAAACCCGTTTTCTAATTTACAGCCTAAACTTCCCCTGACACAACTTCAGGCCATTGCCTGAGGTCCTGTCATTGGTCACCACAGAGAAGAGATCAGTGCCTGCCCCTTTTCTTCCCCTCACAAGGAAATTGTAACTGCAATGAGGTCTCCCCTCAGTCTCCTCTTTTCAAGGCTGAACAGACCAAGTGCCCTCAGCTGCTCCTCGTAAGATTTCCCCTTAAGGCCCTTCACCATCTTCATTGCCCTCCTTTGGATACTCTTTAATACTTTAATGTCTTTCTTATATTGTGGTGCCCAAAACTGCACACAACATTCAAGGTGAGGCCCCACCAGTGCAGAGCAGAGCAGGGCAATCACCTTCCTNCAGGGCAATCCCCTTCCTTGACCAGCTGGTGATGCTTTGCCTGATGCCTCCCAGAACGCAGTTGGCCCTCTTGTCTGTCAGGGCACTGCTGACTCATATTTAACCTGCCATTGACCCCCAGCCAAGGAAAGGTCCAGATCCCTTTCCTGTCACTTTTTTCCAGTGCCTCATTTCCCAGTCTGTACGTACATTTGGGGTCACGACCTCCCAGGTGCAGAATCCAGCACTTCCCCATGTTGTACTTCATGTGGTTGATTAATGCCCAGTCTTCTTATCTGTCTCTCTGAGGTCTCTCTGCAGGGCCTCTCTGCCCTCGAGGGAGTCAAGAGTAATGGGCCTAAGATATACCTATACTGCCTATTGCCACTAATAGATTTGAAAAAAACTCTTTATTGTCTCCCACAGTTCTGTCTAGCTTCAACTCCAGTTGAACTTTGTTGCAAAAATTTTCTTTCTCTGAGGCAAGCAGCATCTCTGAATTCTTCCTATATCACTAGATCTTGCTTCCACTGGGCATGCACTTTAATTTTTTGCCTTAAGTAGGATCTGTTATCAGAAATTATGGTTTTCTTCAAAATTTCTCTTAGCATCACTTGATACAGTTCTGCTGCAAAGTGGAAGTATTTTCTAGGGTGGATTTTACTCATTAGTTCATATGGTATAGAAAAAAATACCATCTAAACAAAGAAAAATCTAAGAGTCTGTGACCTGACTTCATAGTTTTGCTTAGAGATGAAATATCTCTGAAAACTAAGTTGACATTCTTTTATGATTTGCTCTTTAACAGCTAGTCCTCCATATGGAAAAACTTTAGAATTTGTCTGGAAAATGTAACACTTTTTTAAGACCTTTGAAAATTTATCACAAAACTTGCTATTGTCAATATTTTTACACAGAAAATTTTAAAAATAAGTGAAAAGGGTTGTTGCTAAATTCTAATATTTGAATTATTGTAAATAGCAGAGCTACGCTAAAAATAACAGAGGTCTGGATTTACACCATATAATAATATGACCTGAAAAGATTTGAAAGTGACTAATCTCTATAGATTTCCACTAATTTCATCCTTGTCAAATGCTAACAAGTTTGTCTCAGATGCTGGCTTGCTTATTTCCCAATATGTTTATGTATCTGCAAGCCACCCTGCATAAAGCGTCTTCTATAATTTTGCTTCCAAAGGAAATAAGACTTATATAATTGCATTGTCTGTCTGTTTTGGAAAGAAAATGAAAGAGGAAAGGCAGAAAAATATTGTTTGAGCTTGGAGGTTGATTTCAGGCAAACTTGTGAAAGGAGGTAGAGGCACGCAGTCTTAGAGAAGCTGACAGCAAACTGCAGAGCTGCCCCAGTGAGATGAGCCGGTGTTTTTATGTATGTATCTATAAATGTACATTCTAAGAGTAGAAAGAAAGAAAGATAAGAGTACAACTTTCCAGTCAACAGAGAAGAAAAGATTTAAATAAGGACAAGATTTGACATGACAGTGCAGAGGTAACTGCAAACAGTATTTCTTAAAAAAATGAGTGTTGCAAAACAGCTGCCCAAAATTCCAGATGTTTAGTCCTTCCCTCACCAAATTCTATGAAACACGACATGTAAGCAATACAGTACACTCTCTAAAGAAATAAAATAGGTAAGGAATGTCCAAGTGTGTGGCTGAAGAGTTGTCAGGGTATGAGAAGGATGGATAGGAACACCCTCTTCAAACTTTCCATTCCTTTCCCCTTTTCTCTCACTCTGTCTGTATTTCGTAACATGATGAGTTACAGAAGGTTGTGAACCAGCACGGCATGACCTTACCTCATATTCCTGTGAGAAGGATGAATGCAAAGGCTATGTGCCTAATTCCCCAAGTACAGTGTGGGTCATAACCTGTTATTGTTGTTTGGTTGTAGTGGTGCCAGAACAGACATTTTTCTTGTCTGGATTCCAGTAATGTATCTCACAGCTTACTTTTTTTTTCCATAACTTGACTAGTCTACCTTCTCAGCTTACATTTTCCCCAATATAGTTGGTCACTCTGTTGGCTACTAGACTGTTGAAATCTGTTGCAATCATTTCCCTCACGATGATATGGGAGAATATAACCTTGTGGCTGGAGAATTAGTGTATTTTAATACACTAAAAGAGGGAAAGAATTACACATACTTTGTGCAAAATGGATCATTGGCTCACACACTGTTACTATTTCTCCAGAACTTTCCCCTTGCTGTCCCCATA
>WEIV01002539.1:32051-54430 GCA_013390005.1 Calyptomena viridis
TGAACTACTTCAAAGCATCTTTATGTGTTACTATCTACCTAAGTGGCAGGGACCCAGTACTGTTTCCTGACTGATTGACAAGCTTTGCATATATAGGAGCAACAAACAGCCAGAAATGAATAATGGTAACTTGTGTTTGTTCACAAGTGTCAATTGTGGACACTTTTTTCCCAGCAGAAATCACAATATTTCTGTATGTGTAAAGAAAAAATAAAAATGTTGTCCTGGTTTGGGACATATATGTTCAGAGGGATAAATATTCTCTGATAAAAAGGAGGCCGCAGCTCCCCCTCCCCCACGTGGTTCAAGAAAAGANCCATATGGTGTCATGAGATTTTACATTTGGATTTTTACAATTTTTACAAATTGGGTTTTACAATTGGATTTTAAGTACAATTATAGAAACAAAACACCTCAGTGATTAAGGCAACAGCTTGCTTTGTGAGCAATCATGAAATTACCACTTCAGGTTGTAAACACTTCTAGCTTCCTGCTTTGCTTCAAGGAATTTGTTAACTTCTCATTGGTTCAAAAATATTCCTTAACTGCAATGCATCCAGGATTTTTCCATGCCTTCTAGATAAGAGTCATCTCCAATGAACGAAATGGTGATAATACCAGCAGTCAAACTTCACAGGAAGTTTGTGAGGGAAAACCCTTGAGACAATTGCTATGTGCTTTTATAAGCCATGTAAATACCTCCCTTAGTTTATTCAGCAAACTCTATTCAGTATGACAAAATAAGGAATCTTCCTGGAATCTTCATTACATACAGGTAAGGTTGAACAGAAAAACCTCCAAGTAGTTTGAACAGGTGTCTTGGCTTCAGTTGTCATTGAGGAAGTTTCAGTCAAAGGTAATATACTTTCCTTCTCATGTTTATTGAAGGGTAAGAGCATCCTCACAGATGGCTGACATGAAAATACAGACAGAGTGTAAGTTTGTACACTATCTTATTTTGCAATAGTCATCTATAAATGCAAGTCCAGCGCTCTGCTTCTAGGTGAGTAAGGCTGCAGGATCTGGTCTTAAGTCCATGGTCTTTGAAACTCACATAACTCAATAAACTTCTCCTGTGTCCTCCTCCACCATACATTTCTACTGTTGGACTGCTAGGTTGAGATGAATGTCATTGATAAAAAGTTAACTTGTTAGTATCTGTGTGACATCTTCTTGCATCACTTAAAAAAATAACACTCTTAGGACTCTGTAACTGGGAAGAAGTTATGGGTGAGGAAGTAAATGTAAATGGCTTTCAGTACTCCCAGGCTCCATGAATGTTACCTGTATTTGGGGATGTTGCAGTTCAATTCTTTGAATGGAGAGAACAAGCCCTTTTGAAGGCAACAGCTGTAATTTCACGTATGTGGACTGGGCAGCTGTAGCAGGACATTTCATCATCATAGCACTTTCTTTTTCCCTATCCCTTTCACTTGCCTGCCCTGCCTTCCATCCTGCCTCAGCCTGGTTTATCTGATTTACTNTATCTGATTTACTGCAAAGTCACTGGGGAGGCTCAGGTTACAGCTTTGAAGTACTCAGTGACTTCAGGGTCTTTGACAGGTACACACTTCCCCTGTCTAAGCTGCATCAGGCTTTGCCCACTCTCAGAGAGGCCCTTCTCCTGAGTAAGGGAACAGACTTCTATAGCTCTTGATCCTTACAAATTACCTGTTGGCCATACATTAGACTGAGTTTTCAAGTATTCGGGGGTTTTTTTTCTTTCTCAGACAAAAGGTATGCATGGCAATGTCAGTTTTTTTACAAAACTAAAAAAAAAAACCCAGAGTTAATAGTGGCTGAATTTCATGCCAGTAACACAAAGTTATCCAATTAACATCCTAAGCAATAATAAAAAGAAATATACTATGCAAAGCAATGAGTAAAAACCTGCATTGAAAATTTTTCTTCTCTACTGATGGGCACATTTATTTTCAAATTCACCAGTGTGACTTTCCAATAACATTATGGAAATAACATTGCAGAAGCTGAATGTGAGTGTTTTATTGGACACCTCTGCCAGAAAACCAAAATAAAGATGTACAACCATTGTAAAATATTTAGATACACAGGTCATCAGAGCCATTTGAAAGAGATTTGCACCAAACTAGACAACAAGCATAGAATTACCATCATATCATATTTTTCCTATGCTGAAGTGGTTGTTTTGATGATTTTTTTCCTATTTTATGTAGTGCATAAGCAAATCTTTCATGGACAGTGATTAAGTCTTGACGAAATTGCTCACAATAAGTCATATAAAGGATTATTTTGTTGTCACTTTAAATTGTATATATGGATACTTTTTTAAGCCATATAAATATCTACATCTTAAATTTACAAATGTAAATTCTATCTCGCTCTGAAAAAAGGTATCATGGATCAGTTTTTTTTCTTTCTAGGAATCTGTGATAGATAAAGTTGCTTCATAATCTTGCTAACCCATTGGAGCTGATCCTGACATTATTCCCTTGAAACCTTCTCTTGAAAGCACAAAAAACTAATGTAGAATTTTCAACCTTTTTTTATAGCAATCAAGATGTTTTGGATGACAAAATTATCTATGCTGATGTTTTCACAAAAGCAGAAGCACAATTAGTATCCCTTTGTTCTGGTTAGTTCGGGCATCATGTGACACATGAAGCACTTGTAGGTTGGATACCTAACCAGGTTCCAGGCTGGATCAGCATCTGTGCTGAGAGAGATGGAAAGAGTAGAAGTACATAAGGTTTCGAGAAAACCTATTGTGGTTTTCATGTCAAAATCCTTAACCTTAGTGTAGTGTAGTGTCTTTTCTTCAATAAATTGCCAGTGATATAATACTAAATTGCCATCTTATATATAGATTTGGATATAAAAATTTTAAGCTCTTCTCCATTGAAAAGTATGAAACATTTGGAAAATACTTACAAATATGTGAGCTAAGCTTCAGCACTTCTAGCCAAATCATTAATGTTTCTTTATGTATTTGTTTCTTATGGTGTGCAAACTGCGTAAGGAATGATGGGAATAGCAATGTTTGACAAGAACACTTGAAAGCGTAAAATCTAAAGCATGCTTTTGAAGTGCTTGAATTTGATGTAAGGCCTTCAATAACTGCTGAATTCAGCAGGCAGTTTGTTCTGAATCTCAACAACACAGGAACTAGCCCACTGTGTAGCTGGTATGTTATACTTCTGCTCTGCCTGTAATGTGCTCTGTAAATGCTCAGCACTGTGGATATTTGAACCTATCAGGAAATACTTAGCAATGAGGAAGTTTGCTGCTGAAACCTTGACTTAATGCTGGAGCAAGTATTTTGCTATGCAGTGTATGATGCTCCCTATAGGTTAACATTCAAATAGCAATAAGCCTGTGTGGAAAAGTCTAAGTAGTTCAAGTTCAGAAAAAAAAGATTGTGTGTTGAACTCCAGACCCTAACTTTTATTTTTAAGATACACATTACAGTGCATGGACAAAACTGACTTCAGGAGAACTTTTCTGACAGAAACCTATAGCACTCTGGTGTACAAAGCTACCGCTTTCAGACATAAGTAACTGATGTCTCTGAGAACCAGTTTCTGAACAAGTAATGGTTCATTGTGCGCCACTCCTTGAATTATTGAAACACAGTATGTCTGCAGGACACATTTCAAACTAGTGCAAGAAATTATGAAATAGGCCATGTAATTCTTCTGAGCAGCAGTTTGAATGCCTCTGCTAATTTCAGTGTCAATGAAACCTCTTGCATTTCCTTACGTGTTCAATTTGAAGGTTTGCATGGGTACTGGTGAATTACAGGAAGGAACTAACTAGCATGGTAAGATAAAATTTAATAAAACTAGAAATAAAGCACTTAGTTATCAGGATGTAATGACATGAATAATAAAGACTGGTGAGATACCTTTTGTATATCTTCAAGATAGATTTAATACTGGAAAATATTATTTTCCTCAAAAGCATTCTATTAAACTACTGTTAGTGTCCATCGAGTTCTGTGAAAGCCAGTGAAGATGATTATTGTCCTGTTTGATCTTCAAGATCTATGAACTTCTGTTTTATGTAGCAAGTCTTTCTACTATTATACTTATATCTAATTATTTACTTATTTACATTTATTAATGTATCTTCTTTGAAAGAGTACTTGGTTATGTGTGAACCCATGAAACAAAAATATCTCCTGGTATGTCCAGTCCGATGCTGCAATATCTCTCTTTCCATGACTTTCAGAGTTGCTATTGAGGGCAGACAGAAGGAAAATCGTTGGCTGCTTTTCCTAAAGCTGCCTAGCTTGGATTTCTGTGCCAAGAGGCTTGTAGGACACAAGCTCTTTTTACGGAGGGAAAGCATGTGGTATTAATGAGATGCACAGTAATACATTTTCAATTCCAAAGCTATCCCAGAGGGAGGTGCTTTGAGGATTAATGGAAAGCAAAACACTAGTTATCTTCTTAAAATTTCATTTACTGTGCAGTTTATCAGGACTCACAAATATGAAAGTTATTTATGCTTCCAGGATGTGTGACATTTCATTCTGTGGTGTGGTTGTTACTTGAAAGTTTGCCTGATGAGGTAAAAAACAAAAGCTAAATAAGAGAAGAAAATCCCTTTATTTAATGTCAGGGGCTTCATCCTCAGGGCTTGGGTAAGAGTGAGAAAAGGCAAGGGTTGTTCCCTTAGTTGAAAGGAAAGCTCATTTAGTTTAGCCCTGCATTTCTTGAGTACTCCAGGAGAATTCTCCAAGTTAGATAGGTCAACCAGAAGGATAATAAAAGAACACAGCTGAGTTGCCTATCATTTCCCCTGCTGTTACCATGGACAATCTTATATCCCCTGTGAGATAAGCTAAAAGACCATCTCAAAGCATGCCTCAAAGCCTTAAAAAGTCAGCAGAGGACTGCTTTCCATTGAAACTTGCTCTTGGCCTCAGGCTTCAGTTTAGCAGAAGAAAAAAGATTTTTTTGTAATTAAAGATTTTTACTAAAACTTTTCAACTTGACTCTTTCGGATGTGTACTACTGCTAGCTGAGCAATGCAGGATCTTCTAAATCCAGCTTTCTTTAAATTATGTCCAATGAAGAGATCTGTCAAAAATCAACCTATTGATGCAGATGGAAACAGTTTTCTTCTATGAGAATACGCAGAGGCCCAAGGGCATTCTCAGTTACAGGGAAATTATTTGCAGTTGGTCAGACAAGCTGTCTGACTCAGGTAATCTATGGTTCATCGGGTCATTTGTTGAAACTGAAGTCCAAGATGAGATGCTCTTTTCAGATGAAATGAATTGTTATGATTTTGTGTGTGTGCATGAGCCAACGTGTGTGTTTTTGTGTGAGAGAATCTGGAATTATTTGCTGAACATGTGCTAAGGTGTCTGCAAAACTTTTGGACAGCAGCAAATGAAACTGAAGAACAAAGCAGATATTTCATTCATCCATTTATTTTAAGGGGGGGAAAAGACAAATTATTTCAGGAAAGAAGACACAGATGTTCTACATTAAAAACCAAGGGAATTAGGAGAAATATTCCTTTAGCAGATGGACTAGTATCAAAATACCTAGCAAACTGGTATTTAAATATCTACTGGTGAACAAAGTCACCAAACACCTCTGCTGAAAGAGGGTGAGAGATGTGTTTAGGTTTCTTACTGGCAGTCACCAGTAGCTGTCCAAGTGTTTTCTCATCAGCAGAGCTGGGAGAGGAAAGACTCTCCTTGCCTTTGCTTGTTTCTGGAAGATACAGGAGAAATTTTCAATGATTTTTTTATAGTGTAGGTGTAAACCACATTTCCCCAGTAGAAATCAAATCCATGCTCTGTTAAGCTGTATGTCAGCACAAGGTAGTAGATTATTCCTGTCCAGAGATTTTACCTCTAAATGAGGTTTAGAGAGGTTTTTTTTCCCTGCAAAGACAGGGAAGAATATCTGTCCCAGTTGCTGCCCTATGACTAAGTGTCTTGGTTTCTCACAGATTAACCAGTGCCCTCTCCAGCTGTGTTCAGGTGCTGAGACAAAGCAAAGTGTAAACCCAGTCTAAATATCATATTAAGCTAGGTAGGAAACTATGCAAGACTGTTGTGAAGTAATCAACAGAGCTGACTTCTTCACCAAAAACTAATGTTGGCATTTCCTCAGCAGCAACCTGCATCAAGCCACAGATCAGGGCTGGTGCTGGGTTTTGTTACTGCCCTGGTAGCAAACTGACCCACACTGCTGTGGAGGTGGGGGAGGAAGAGGGCCAGTCCTTAAGCTTCAGGGATGCTGAACTATTTTTTCTCATCTCTCTCCTCTAGACAGGCAGCCTTCCTGAACTTTTGCCTACAAAAAGGTCCAGCAAATCCATAGTTAATGCCTACATGTGCTTCTGATTACCTTTTCCTTTTCTTCCCCACTCCACTGAAAACTGTTCTTGTCTGCAGCTCAGAGTAAGCAGTTGGAGGAGGTCAAGGGCTGTTTTAAGGAGCTGCTGATTTTCTTCAGTTGGTCCTGATTGTAACAAATAAACAATTCTTCTACAATTCTTACTTTTATGTAAATTTACTGAGCATTTTTTCCTGGACAAGAAACTAGAGTCACCAGGAGAAAAAAAATACAGTCACAGCAACAGTGGCATCTCTTCAATGATCTCTTCCCAATCCTTAGTCCAAGACTGATGACAGTTTAAGCCCCTGCCTGTATACCACTGTCATGGGTATCATTTAGAAGCTCAGCCCTGAGTCTGATCACACATTGTCTTTTCACTCACTTGAAGAACAGGTATTTTGCTTCACCACAATATCAGGACATACCACTTTCATCATGTCTTTAAAAATTCTTTAATATTTCAAGAATTTTCTTTTATTTTCTCATGTGTACTTGTGAAGTCTCCACTTGACAGTTCATCAGACTTTTGTGAATTAATCAACAGAGCCAACTTCACCAAAAACAAATTACATAGCCTGCTCTCTACTGCTGTTTGCAGGAGTCACTACTACCTGGGAAGAACCACCAGATACCTAAGTCCTGACTAATAAAAAGCAACATTTGAAGACAGAACTGGCATGGTATTCATTCACAGACTTCATGCTAGCTCTTTAGGAGGGGGGTTCTTCTTCTGAGGAAGGGAAAAATCACCTTTGTGACTGAGGCAAGGTTTGCTGAGAGAGCAAGATTGATGGGAAATTATCCTGTGTCTACAACAAGCATCTTGAGACCTGGAACAGAAGTCAGAAGACTGGTGATGGTGTGTTTGTATGTCCTGTACAATAAATTACAAAACTGACTAAAAGCAGGTTAAAGGCCATGAATGTCAAAAAACCACTTCCAGTCCTCCCCTCCTACCACATTTCCCCTTGTTCAGGGAGTTTAGTAGCTGGTCCTTATATTGCAAGACCAAAGTACAGGAAACATCCCTCACGGGCAGTCCTGCGTTATCAGATGGGATTGATTGGAGATAGTCTTCAACTGTTGCAGCACAACTCCTTCCAAATGGATGGAAGCATTCCCTGTTATTTGTATTATAATAGCATTTTATAATATATTTTCAAAAATCTTGTAGTTCCAGCCAACGTAAGATCCTTACCATATTGTTTGTGTGGGTGGGGAGAGAATATCCTGTGGTGTTTAAAACCTGCATATTAATAACACAAAATTCATTGGTCAGAGGTCCACACTCTTCCCATAATATGTTGATAGCAGTGTTTTCACTGGATATTTTGGGTGCAATTATAAGGAATTATATAAATAAGGATTTCTAATCCATCCCATTATTTTTCTGAATAGTATCATCCATAAGCACCACAAGCCGGCTTGAAATTTCTGATAACTTCCCTTGAGAGAAAACTGTGTTGATTGAAGCTGAATTCTTTGTAGTTGTGGTTCTAAAGAAACCAAACAAACAAAAACAAAAAACAAAACAAAAAATTGACAAAACAAACAAACAAACAAAAAACACAAACAAACAAAAAAAAACCACAAAAAAACCCCACCTCTCTACGTGACCAATCTGAACTGAAATACCTCAATCGAAAATTGTGCTGGTTTACACAAAGCATAAGGCTTGTCAGGAGCTTAATTATTCTGGGTTTTTATGAAAGCGAAGGAGGAAATCATTATATAGTTTTTACAGAAGTAATACCTTTTTAAAAGCTGTGGCTCTGTTCAGAATTGTACATGAAACTGTCCCTGGTAATTTTCAGAAAATACCCATCTGCAAGTAATGTATTTCCTAGCAGTGCTGTCCTGTCTGGAGGGAGGGAGAGAGGGAATGGCGTGAACAGGAGTGAAAGGAGAGCAGACATACCCTTCTCCGCTGCTCACCCCTGTATTTGCAGTCCTAGAACTCAATGCTCAGCCCTGCCTTGCTCAAACCTTGACATGTGCTGGAGCAGAGCTTCCGGACAGCCTCATGAAGGGGCCCGCCACAGCATCTCCCCATCTGCTATCAATTACTGCACAAAGTGCGCCAGCCTCCTGTTGTCAGGGACCAGCACCCTGGTGCTTCTTCTGCTCAGCAGTAATACTGACTGATCTCCAAAGCTGGAAGGCATCCAGGTTCCTAGAGGGCTCAGAGGAGTATTCGTCTTTGAAGATACTGCAGGTCCAGTGATGGATCCTTGAGAATTGCACTGTAATATTTGCTGGCTTCTAGTGGGGAGTGATTACCTAGTGGAAGCTTTATGGCATTATCAAACAACATCAGGGGAATGAAGATAAAAGGTGAGTTTGCTCACATACCTGAAGTCTACCTGCATCTTGGTGATGCATTTTGAAAAGCCCATGTACATCATGTGTGAGTCATTTAACATTGCAGCAAGGAATGGAAGGGAAAGGAGTATTCCTGGCTTTGAAATATTTGTTTCTAATCACCTGGTCTGAACTACATGATCAAGGATAGGAAAAATTAATATGGGTTAAAAAGTCTTAGTGTGTTGCTGAAACAGTTACATTTACTTGACAGCTACTGGCAGAATGAGAAAATACATAGTGGTGACTAATTGTGTTATCAGTTAAGTGAGAACCTGGAGCATGACCAACAATGGGCTCAACCCTTCTAATTTACACACAGTCTGTCTTGTTTGGTACACTGACTTGCCTGCCCCTCACAGTCTTGTTTTTATAGCTGAATTGCAAACAATGATTGGCTTTGCATAAAGCAACTGGAAATCGCACTGAGCCAGATATAAGCAGATTACACCAAGACTTTGCTACTTGAATTCCTGACTCCCCACAGTGACCACGGTAGCATTTTTCAGCAGCACAATTCTGAGGCTCTTCCTCCCTCTGTGAAGCTGGGAGAAAATTAATATTGAAAAGGTAAAGTTATAACAACAAATGAACACTCAAATTCTGCTAAATAGAAGAAAATAGATCATTAAGAAAGATAGGCTGATGTATTTAGTCTGAGGATGACATAAGTTGTCAGAGCACCATCTCATCTGTTAAACAGTCTTCATTTCCATTTCTGCCTACGATTTCCTTTTTGAGACTAGGTACTATAGTTTTCACAGTGTTATTGTTGGCAGAGATCTGTCAATTGTAAATATAAAAACATCTGATCATCCTAATTATTAGAGTTGCCATAATCCTGTTCTTTATACATCGTAGAGCAAGATGTAGACACCTCTAATGTAAATCTCCAGTACCCACTGAATCCATGGAAGAATTAGAAGAGTTTGATGCTTTTAACTATATCAGTAGAGAAATTAAAAATAAGATTCAAACCGCTAAGTACCATAAAGGAAAACCCAGTTGCCAGAAACACATGTTGTCTGGCACAATCTCCAGCAACTCATGTTGACATATTTTTTAATATTTTAAAATTTCCAGGCATGTCCAACTTGTCTCAAGTTTTAACCTTCTGCCGTTGTCAGTACAAAATCTAAATTTGAGGCAATATGAAATAAGTAGCTCTTAATCACTGGAACTAATCACCAATAGCCTCCCTTTCAGATGACTTCAATTTTGTACATTTTGACTTCATGCCTAAATACAGTCAAGACTACTGCGCAGCGCATGCTATGTGGAATCCTAACATCTACGTGAAAGATGGCTACTGTGCATAACCTGCAAGGTTGTGCATTGTCGGCAAGGAAGCCTAAATCTAAGCATAAGCCTTAGAGAAAAAACCTTTGAAAAATAGAACATGACCTATGTTTAGTTTTTGTGAGCATGTGAATGCTCAGAACCATGTTTTGCTGTTGACTCCCCTCTGTCTGAGGGGCAGGTGTAAGGGAGCAAATTAAGTTGCTCCTTTTCCCTTCAAGAGGGAATAAGTAGAGCTTTTTTTTGCTTCTACAGGCTGCATCTTTCCATAAAACCTGCAGAAATGGAAAGCTCTATTTAATTTAGCTGAGAATGGATGACAGGCTTTTAAGCTGCTGAGGGACAGAAACAGTCATCTAACTGTTCCCATCATGCACAGAGGGGAAGCATGTGATTGGATGCAGTCATACAAACAAACAAACAAAGATACATGTTGCTTTTATTTGTGCCAGGGTTAAAATGTTTGAACTGAAGTTTGAAGTTTGAACTGAGGCTACCTCTGCCAGTGAGGCCTGTACACTATGGAAATAGTATCATTGCTACAAATATTAAATACACACAGGGAAACATTTCTTATTATACTTGATAATACAACAGTTATCTCTTGTCCCTCCTTGTTCACGTCTGACATTGTGCAACCCTGGAATTAGTTCAGTTTGTTCGAGTCTGGTGCTAATAATGCTGGGGTTGTGGGTTTGATCCTTAAAAGTTGGACTCAGTGATCCTTGTAGGTCACTTCCAACTCAGAATGTTCTGTGATTGTTATTTTAGGCAGCAATAAGAGCTGAGAAGACAGTATAACAAAGATTCCTCAAGTATTCAGATTTTAAAACAAATTCACTTTGACTGTCTCCAGCTTCCCATTGTATTAGTAAATATTTTAGTCCAGATTTCGCAAAGGACTTAGGGACAAGCTTAAAGCAAAGAGTATGTTTACTTCCCAGTATCTTCAATGCTGTAACATCAAACATGTTTACCATTAAGCATAGGCATGAGCCCTCCGTGAATGAGAGGCATTGAATTTGCTCCAAAGGCTTGTGGAGTCAACAAAAATGATTAGTTTGAAACCCTTGGTTTCAAAACAGACCCTTAAACGGAAAGCTTTGCTATTTCAGCAAATTCAGAAATTTGCCAGAAGGAGACTTCAAATTGCATAACAACCAAATTGCAAGTGTTGGACAAATATCTTAGCATGAGTGATTTGCCTGGATCTAATCAGAGTTATGTTTCAATGAGCATGATGGACCAGATCTTCATCTGGTTTTTATCAGACCAACTCCACCAACTTGAGAGAAGCTATTCATAACCAGGATAGCCAAAAAAACAATCTATTATTGGTTGCATGGTTGTTTCCAGAGGGTATTTGTCAATGTCTCAGAGTTGCGATGGATCTCTTCTTGCAAATATGCAGATGACACTAAACTGAATGGTACAGTTTGACACACTCAAAGAGCAGGATGTCATCCAGAGGGACCTAGAGAAGCTTGAGAAGTGGGCTCATCGAAGTCTCATGAGCTTTAACAAGGCCAGGTGCGAGGTGCTGCACCTGGGTCAGGGAAACCCTCAGCGTCAATATAGGCTGGGAGATGAACTGATGGAGAGCATCTCCACTGAGAAGGACTTGGAGGGGCTGGTGGATGAGAGGCTGGACATGACCTGGAAATGTGCACTTGCAGCCCAGAAAGTCAACCATGTTATGAGCTGCATCAAAAGCAGTGTGGCCAGCAGGTCAAGGGATTCTGTCCCTCTGCTGCATTCAGCTCCCAGGTGCCCAGCACAGGAAGGATATGGACCTAGTGGAGACAGTCCAGAAGCGGGCCACCAAGTTCATTAGAGGGATGGAGCACCTCTCCTACAAGGAAAAACTTCAAGAGAATTGGAGTTGTTCAGCCCAGAAAAGAGAAGGCTTTGGGGTGACTTAATTGCTTCCTTCCAGAACCTGAAAAGAACTGCAGGAAAACTGTCTTTTTTTGTATGTAAATACAGATAGCTATCTACATCTAATCTGTCCTCAATGCACAGCCCAGGGCAACAGAATAACTAAAATCTCTGAGGCTCTCTAGGGAACCTTGTTTTGTTGTGGGGGTAAGATTGCCTTATTGTCTGCTTAACTTTGCTGTCTTCACAGTCCTCAAAAGGTGAACCTAAACCACAGTACAGTATTTCTGGAAATCCAGTCTTTATACCCCACGACAATAACTGGTTTACACTTTCCTATAGAGACAATCCACTAGAGTGCAGGCTATATCCACAACTAGAACGAAAGAAATAATCAGGACCTATTTGTGTTCCTCTGTTGCATGTAGAACAGCCAATAATTTCCAAATTACTCTTAACTCCACAGCAGAGAGGAGCACATGGAGGTGCTGTGCACTTCCAGTTTCACGGAGATGCTGCTGCTGGAAGGTCCTGAGACTGCTTACATGGCTGCATGCCAGAGCACAGATCAGCATACTTCTCTCACAGTGTCCTCTCTGATTCAAGCATGTTGTTACAAGTTTTCCATGGGGTCCATCTTTGAGTCCAGTTCATTCATACTTCACCTACTCTTGTCCCTCTTGCCACAAATCATGTGAAAGACAGTGTTAGCTATAGGTGTTGAAAGCTGGGATTTCTGATAAAGTTTATTAATACTTTTTGTCCATTAGCATCTTTGAGAAATGCAGCTTTGTGAAAACTCTCTTTTATGAAAGAGCTTCAAATTCAGGAAAACATTCCTTTTCTCCATTTATAAAAGAACTCTTAACTGTTTGTTTGTTAGGTTTTTTAAATAAAAATCCACATTTCGTCTTTGTTCTTGTATTCCTTCCCTCTTTTTTAATGCAATTATCTCAGAAATTGAGTAAAGAGCATCAAAAACCAAGAAGTGTTGGAGTCAACAGAGAAAACAGAGCAGGAATTCTCTCTCTCTTTCCTCTCCCTCACATTTTTTTCTGACCTGTGTCCTATCATGGGGAGGAAGGCACACCCTCCTGCATGTTTTAAAATTGAGTCATCTTCCAAGAAGTGAGTGTAGGCCCCTTTACCTCCTTCTCCCTTCACGACCCTGTCCAGCTATGCAGTGGGGGGCTGCCAATCCCCCTGTCAGCCCCCTCCATGCTCCCTCAAGCATGTGAGTGAACACTCCCAGTGCCCCATGTGCCTTCTAGGCACTTCAGGATGTCAATTCCCCAAACTGGTCCTCAGCCACAGCTCGCTTGCTGTCCAATACTCACTCCTCCTCACCTAGGCAGAGTAAGGCCTCTGAACTAATCCCATCAGGTTTTATGTAATCCTGTTAGACACTTAGGCAGGGTACTGTGCTGCCCTTGAGAAAAATATGAGTGATTTTGAATTGTATACCCATGACCAGGACTTGTAGAATTTTCAGGCCTTCTGAACACTCTTGTCTGGCAGTTAGTAGACCCAGAAATAATACAATATTCTGTGAAGCAAAATACCATGTTTTACCTATGAGAGCTTCCTTCCATTGTAAATTTCAAGGTGATCAGGGAGCGTGATTTAATAGAAGTCCCCAAGCTCATGGCAATGAAATCTCATGCTTCAAGTAGCAGTGGAATAATTACAAACAGCTGTGGGTGAAGGACTTGAAGAGGGAACCACAACATGGCAAAGTTACCTCTATGCTTATGAAAGCAATTGAAGTCAGGTTATCACTACTGGCAGTTTATGAACTTGGTATGCAATTGCATGTACTTTCATTTGATAGTGTTGAGGTTTAATCCTAGCAGGGAGTAAGTACCATGCAGCCATGTACTCATAACCCAGCCCCCAATGATGGGATGGGAAGCAGAATCAAAAAATAAAGGCAAAACCCATGGATTGACATAAGAACAGTTTAATAATTGAAATAAAATTAAAGTAATAATTGAAATTAAAAGGGCCACACTGGTGCAAAGGGATTAACTTTCAAGAGGTAGACATGGTTGTAGATACAGGGTTAATAAAATACTTGCATTTAGCTTATTTGTGTCATTAATTTCTCAACTTTTTTGCTGCTTCAGCACTTTAGTGGCTGCAGATGGTACCACTCACACATCATCCTACTGATCCATGTGATTTTGAAGCTCCATAGATGGTAGCATTTAGACATGGAGCAGACCAATTTGTGGGTGTGGAGTTGGCAGTGAGATGTGAAGTACTACCATTCGGCAGCCATCTCATGGAGACCCCATTATTAGGAAGTGTGTGTTAGGAACCTTTCTTGGAGCCTTTTCTTAATTTCACATGTTGATTTTTTGTAACAATGACGGTGACTTTCACATTTCATAAAGTGTATTCTCTGGTGGTGTCACTGCTCATTTCAGCAGTTGTAGATATATATAAATAATTTCTTGAAAAAGTGCCATTACTTTCAGTTTCGAAAAAATCCATTCCTACCATGAACATTCATTGACCACATCTGCTGGATTTATTTCTCAGTTGCTTCCTAGATTTCCATCATCTGGTTTTCAAGATCATAGCTTTATGTTTGACTGTCAATGAATATTTTTTACTTTTTTTCCTTTGGTTGGGGTTTTTGTTTGTTTTTGTTTGTTTTATATTATTTTGTTTAATATTTTATTTTACTGAACTCCCAGGGTTGGGTTTGATGTCTCAGTTCAGGTTTCCTTGCTTTGCAACTTCTTGATAGAAGGCTGAGAGAAAAAGCTGCTTCTGCTGACAGAAAGGGATGTCACAGGAATGAACTTTGCCACAATTTCATTATTTTCCTTGTCTCTGATTTTTAAACTTCTGCTCACAAGCAAATGGGACTTAGACCTGTCTTAAGGCTGTTTTAAGGCAACTGGCGTGGACCTCAGGTACCCATAGCATTAGGAAGAGATTATACTGAAAATTGCCTTTGAACACTTCCAACTGCATTTAGTGCCCTAGCAGAGCAGAAGACTTGCAAAAACAAAGTATCTTAACATTTACCTCACCCTCAAAGACTAATGAAAATGAAATGTTTGCGGCGAGCGATGGATTCACAGACCCTCTTTCAGTGGAGAGAATCTGGAATCATTTTATTGTGATACAACATTATTTTTATACTATAAAATGGTTTATATTTTCTAAATGTTTATTCCTGTTAGATATCTATAACTCTAGCCATAGGTTCCTCTAAAGTCAGTCTCAAACCAATCAACTGAGGGCTAAAGTGTTCACAAGGTGTCCACGTGCCTTCCGGTCCAATCACAGCTGTGGTCATGCGCTATTCACACACATTTCCCAAACATGGTGTATTTCCATTGTCCTGTTCTGGTGAAGGCCTTTGTCCAAATATGGATTTCCTTTTCCTGCATCCCTATTAGTTACAAGCCTGCCAATAACTTCAACGTATTTTCTTAAGCCATCTTATCCTAAACTGTCACAGGCTGCCACAGTTCTGCTCTGCAACTTTTTACAGAAAAGCTAGCAGTTTCATGTTTTCTGTGAATGTAAGGTGGATGGATGGGGCCCCAAACCACCCCAGCTGAATGCAGATGACCAAAGAGTGGAAGCACTGCCACTGAAGGATGCACCAAAAGGCTTTCACCAGGCTGTGTGTAAGAGTGTGTGTCCAGACAAGAGTCTGGAAAGGAACAAGGAGCCTGCATGTCTGTCCTTATCCCCCTTGCTGCCTGTCCCTCAACAAGTGCTGAGTGGTCTGATGGTGACATGTACCAGCCAAGTCTAGCAGCCAAGGCCAGAGCTCCCCTGCCTGCCAAACCTGCTGCAAATAACGTGTGTGCACATGCACTGGGCTGCTGGGCTGTTGGGCTGCAAAGAGCTGCAACAGCAGCCAAAACAAACCTCTGGAGAAAAGAGTAAAATTACAGGTTGTAAGGAGGGTGATGGAGAGGGTAATAGAGGGAGAAGGCAGGGCAAGAATGCCTTTTTATTTTATTTTTTTTCAAATGGAAGATGTTTGTTCTATGCTCCCTCCAGCAACATAAGAGGTGCTGCTGAGGTGCTGAAAGGTAAGAAAGAGGCATAAATAGAAAGGTGAAAGGGGTGCTTAAAAAAGAAAATTCAGACCAAGGAGAGAAAACCTGGAATTCTTCCAAAGCAAATCTTCCCTTAACTATAGGGAGCAGGCTTGTGAGTCTAAACAGGCTATGTAATTTGCTGTAGCTCGTACTTTCTAATTTAGCCACTAGGTGTATTTGTACAGAGACACAGAACTAAAAGCAATTCAGAGCACATCAGGAAGTGAAGCTGAGTGCGTGTTTCTTGGGACTCTGTCTGGTTGAAGTTCACTTAATTACCTGTTTGGGAATACAGGTTTGGCAAACAGGAATACGGGTTTGGCAAACAGCCTAGCCAGAAAAGAAAAAAAAAAATGTTTTTACTTCAGAGCTCCTCAGTCATTAGCGAGCTGTGCTGGAAGCATTACCAAATTATCATTTCAGAATCTTGTTCAGAAGTTGTCACCACAATGCAGCACTGGTACTGTTTGAAAACCAGGGAAAAAAATCCACTTTTCAATTTAGACATAGTCAGAAGAATATTGGAATATACCTGTAAATGCAAAATCTTTGTTGTAAGATTTGCATTCATTTGTTGGGCCTTTTTTTTTCTCTTAAGCACCCTCATCAATCCTATTACTTATAGTGGGGACAACATCTGTAGACCAGTGGGACTAAAAGCGTGGTTATCCTGCATTTCCTTCTGCAATCAGGAAAGAAACCTGAAACATTGCATTGTCTATTGGGGTGTGAGCCAAAGGGTCTTCTGACCTGACACTAATTTCTCAGGGTTTGCAGCAGTTTGAATCAGCAGACTGCTGCTGCAGCTGGGAGTTATTTGTATAAAGCCCTGGAGTCTCTTTCATGAGCTAGATCCACACAATGTGCAATACTGGATAAAGCACATAGCAAAAATCACAGTCAAGAGACAAAAATGGAAGTAAGAGATAAGAAACCGCAAACAGAAGAAGATTCCAAACCAGCAAGACCAGTCAGGATAATAAGTGGTTCTTTTCTCTTTTGGTCCCCCAGTTTTACTGCTCTCAGTGCCATTCCCTGAGAAGGTCAAACTTCTTTACATAAGACACTTCATTCTCACAATGTTTCACCTGCAGGTGTTGCTGGTGCTTTCCACATGGAAATGAGCACACTGAGCTTCAAAATAAGGTCACCCACACTAGCTGTCACAAGTGTGAAATATCAAGCACTGTTGAAGTGGTAAATTTGTTTCATTGAAGCCCGCTTTGGTTTAAGAAGATTGCACCTGAAAGAGTTACAAGCTTTGAATTGGCTTATTACTGTGAGAACAGTTTATGCAGGAGTACTGTAGAGGATTTTCATGTATCTATACACACAGGAATGGGATTTTAAATTTATAATAGATGCAAGAATTTTTGTTGTGGTTGACTGTATTATTTTGTAATTTTGCTAGTGCTTGCAAAGGGACAGTGTTATATGCTGAGAGGTTTTATAGAATTTAAATCCAAAACTTGTTGACAGGTTATCTGTCCATATACCAGATTGGACAGAAATGGACATATAATAGATAATTCTTAATATGGTTAATATATTGGTCCAAATTTAATAGTTATTAGTCAGTGGTTTATAGGCCATAGTTTTTAGTTAGAATAATTAATATATTAGTGTATAGTTAATAAATAACTGCCATGGTTACAGTATGTCTTACTGAGAGGAGAACATTTGCAAATATTAAAGCAATTTATATAATGCTTTAATTTCCTTCATGTCTGGACCAAATATAATCAGGAGTCACCTGATAGGTGACTATTAGTATATCCCCTAAATGGGGATATACTTTGTGAACTCAAACACACAACTTTGTGAAGACAGTAGGTGGAGAGAAAACTGATGCAGCTCACTGAGAAATCCATTTCTGGCTGCTGTGTCTACTTGTCAAAAATTCCCAAAATGCTGAAAGGCAATTATCTGCCATTGGGTTGTACTGAAAATCTGTGGTGATTTCCTGTCTGACAAAGCCACTAATTCATATTTAAGAACATGGGGTCACTGCTGTGGTCACTTCCCTGAGCTTTTCATCAGGTTTGTGAATGGAGTGGAAATTGCTACAATGTGATGGATGATCTGAGGCTGCCACAGGAGGGACAAACCTGGCAAACATTACAATCAGGGTCTGAATATGGTCGTTAAAATGTAAAATTTTAAGTACTTCCATGCCACCAGCAAGAGACTAATGCAAAAATTGTGACATGGTTAGCTTTGCTTCTGCCTGTGTGGAGGTGGAGACACAAAGAAGGCATAATCAGCACGAACGTATCCAAGCAAACAGAAGTGACCAGCAGAATTACTCCTTTGGTTTTCATCTTCATTCTTATCTACAAGTCTGCTTGCTGAAGATCTCCTAATGACAAGTTGAAATAGTCATAATAACAAGCACCTATCCCAGCTTAAACATGTGTTCTTGGGAAACAGAGCACTATGTCTCCCATGCAATACATGGAATACGGTCTGGGAAAAACAAAGGGTCTCCCCTCAGTTTAACTGCACATCAGATGATCTGCCTAAGTATGGCCTCCCTACCAATGCTATCTGGTTGTCTTATTGGTCTGACACAGACTATTCTCAAGGATTGATATCTCACACCCTGGTTTGCTTTACTGAGATTATGGGATTTTGCATTCTGTTATGAAAACAAGCTGCCTAAAAGACCATGAGTTTTCTAAATTTAGGTTCCATTCTCAGTTGTGGGAATATTCTGATTCCTCTACATTCTGACTGAATTTCCCCTCTAATTTACTGGTTTATGAAAGCAGGATGGCATAAAATAATCATGAGAAAATTAGTCCTGGCTGACATGGAGCTAAGGTCTCTAGTCCAAATTTTAATGTAGTTAGCATTCACCTACACCTTCTCTCTCTCCAAAATTTGAAGATCTGTATCTAAAAACTCACTTCCCATAAACTTGTCTGACTCAGTTGGCCCCTTTCTAGTGTTTCACATCCCATGGGACAGTTCACAATTATTGAGTTTGCAAAACAGCTGCTTATTGCAATTGTTCAAGGTAAATATGTTCCTGCTCTATGCACAATTCTTCAGTGATACACCTGCAGCCTGAGCAAGAACATCTTGGTACTCAGTTCAGTCATCTCTGTGAAAGGTCATTTAGAATACCAATTTTACAGCTAAGGCTTGCATTAGGTTAGACAGTTGATCTGCTAGAGGATAGAAAGGCGCTATGAACCTCAGCACTGCTGCCATTCCAGGGAAGACCTTCTCACTAGGAGTCAGTGAGGGGAACATTTTTGGCAGGTGTTAAGAAAGTTAATCTGGTTACACTCATGAGGAGAGTTCACAGGGGTGAATAAGATAGGGTTGGAGTTAGGATATGCCTTTTTTGTTGAGACAAGTAAGGTTCAATTCATAAGAAACAACAGTTTATTCAAAGTCATGTTTCAGNNNNTGTCTCAGCTTTTCTCTGGGCCTCTGGGCTTAGATACTGAAAGCTGATCACACTGAAACCCTCGTATGAATATCATATCCAGCTACCCAGTGGTGCAAAGGCCAGTTCTCTACACATCCTGATCTAGCAGCTGCTGTTCCCAACAAGCCTACAAGGAACTCCCTACTGTTGGCACTTTCACCATTGTTTCCTGGGGTTGAAAGAGGACTTGATTTACANGAGTGTCCTGACTTCATCTGAGAGGGAAGGTCTGACAGTGAGAGCCTGGCATCACAGCAACAGAAATCAGGTCTCAGTAAGTGGTTTACAAATGCAGCCTAAGTGTTTTGAATCAAAACAGCTCTTTCAGTAAATTCGGAGGGATACATCTGTCATCCTTATCGTTAGTTTTTGTCTTGAAAACACTGAAATATCACTCATATTGAATCCACTCTGTGGATCACAAGGAAAAAAAAGGTTCTCTTCCTGAATGAAAACGTTACCAGTAGGTTTTTCTTGTTCTTTTTTTGCCTAGTATTACTTGGAGAGAATAGTAATCTAACCAATAAATGTATATACAGATTATCTTAGAGAAACCTCCTGCAGGTTGTATTGTACAACATGAGAAAACGGAACCTCTCCCTAGTGCATGCTTTTCTCATTCCACATGGAGAAGAGAAGGCTTGCTCTGCACAGTCTTTACAAACAGCCTTAGGACTGCTTCATGCCCCTGAACAAAGAGCTTATGCAGAGGCATCCAGTGAGGACCAGATGTCTGACTCACAAAGTACTTCGCTGAAATGACAGCAATATATGAGTTTGCTGGATGTTTCTTTTAGTAAGTGGGCTATCTCAAAACTGGCAATGACTAAATTTCCTTTCAAAGCTGGAAGAACAGTGTCTTTTTGTGATACTGGCACACCTATTGGCTGCATTGGATAGCATAAAACAAAGACAATGTTATAAGGACGGAGGAAGGAAAATCCACCAGCTTTTGAAATAAGCCTTTTGTGTTATTGGGCATCTGAAACTTCTTGGAGTTCATGTATATAAACACAACAAGAAGAAGATAAATAATGCTTGAATAAATATTTTGTATTACAATTCACCCAAACAGCAGAATTATTTAAAATCCAGTCTTCATTCAAGCTTGACTTTTACAAATGGATCTGGGATATCTGATCAGCTGAACTAAAACCAGCACAGCTGTAACACAGGAGCTGATGCAACAAGGGTACAAAGGAAGCACTGTGCCTCAGAGCAATCTTGTCTTCTGTTCTAAGGAACACTTTCAATAAAATGAGGTAAAAAATGAAGACCAAAACCACAGAGGTGCTTCTGTCTCTGTCTGTCATTGAAACCCTTAAGAGCTAGACAACAGGGCTTAATTGATGAATATGCAACTAAATGCATAAGGTCATGCTTGCAGCAGACCCATTGCCAACCTAGAGAGAATATGTCTCCTGAACATGTGCAATGGCGTGCTTTCTCCAGGGCTGCACAGAAACCTGAATCTCCATTTCACAGAAATATGTGAGACTCCAATGGTCTTTGTTTACATGCTTACACAGAATGGAGGCAGATTTTCCCACATGCTGTGCCAAAAGGAGAAGGCTTACAATTAGAGACATTATTTTCATCACAAATGGAAAGATGAGATCTACTCTTCCCCATATTAATGAATGAGCTGGATAAAATTTGGTTTCACTCTACCAAACTCCTCTTCAATTTTACTCTGACAAACAAGTCTATATAGAGTCTTATAATTCTCATCCAGAATGAAATTTCCTATTATCTCTTCTCAAAACACTTCAGATTTGGTAAATTCTCCTTGTCAGTTTCAGCTTATCTTTTCAAAATGCGAAAGTCAAACAATACATTTCCTTGAACTTTACAAGAACTTGAACATGAACTTGATTTACAAGAGAGCCTCCAAACAGAAATGAATTAAAAAAAAAACAAAAAAAAACCATACAAAACCAAACAAAAAAACAAACCAAAATTGAAAAACAAACACACAAAAAAAGTCCCCAGACCAGTCCTAACTGAAACTCTTTTTTTGCGCAATGTTGCCATTTAAAAAAAAAATCACATTTTTTAACAGCTATAAGGCAATATCACGATCTTTTCACTGTGGTGAAAAAACCAGTCAGAGAACTGTATCTCACTGATGATGTAAGTGAAACTGTATAAATATTCTGTAAAGTATTCTTCACAATAAGATGTCTGTCTAAGCAAAAGCTTGTGTTATTGTCCAGGCAATACTGAGAACTTTCTAGCACTGACCTCAGAGAAGACATACTGCACAGTCCAAATCCAAACACGACCAAGCTAAGGATAAGTAAATCAGAGGTACTTTCCTTTCATTAGACTTTCTCCCTGACCTCTGGATGACAAGGGCATAGGAAAAGGAAGCAATTTTTCTTCTGTCCTTGGGGAAAGAACATTTGAAAGAGATTTCCTGTAACTGGTCTACATCACCTCTCTAGTGCCTGATGTGAAACTCTGAAAGACCACCTTTTCTTAGCATCCATCGCAACTGTTTATTCACTTTTTCCCCAAGAAGTACCATGTCAAATTCACAAATTGATGAGTATTACAGGTGATTATTGTATGCGGCTGAATGGGATTGATCAAAGTATTTCATCATTTCAGAGGAATGAAATGTCTTACTGCGACAATAGTTCTGAAGTCAATTCTTCTGATCTCCTTTTTATTTAATTTTTTAATTTAAACTTTAAATTCTTTTCCAGCTCTCTTTTGCCACAGAGTGTATGGGTCAACTGATACAGTTCAATAACATATCCTTCTTTAAGCATTTTGTTGAGAATAGTAAAAGAGAATTACTTTTTTATCCTTGATGAGTTTAAAAATGTATTTAGAATCTCAATTTTTGTGATTTNGATTCCTACACCAAACAATTGACCAAAAGTACACTGCTGAGCTCTTTTGGATATGGGGTTCTCAGATACTATGAGATTAATTATGAGACTAACTTGGTTAGTCATCTTTCTCAGGGAAAGAGGCGTG
>WEIV01002539.1:56939-76211 GCA_013390005.1 Calyptomena viridis
GGAAGAAAAAAAAGGCCGAGAATAGCCTAGCAGCCTAAGTTAGGACCTTGTGTGGCTTGGTGCATATTTTTTTCTCTTAGGGTTGTGGGCTGGGTGAGGCTGTATCCTAGATTATTAGTGCTACTCTGTTAGGAAAAGTGAGACAGTGAGGGACAACATGAAAAGCAAAATCAGAAAACAAAAAAGACAAGGTTAAGCAGCTTATGGACAGTGCTTGAACCTGGTCTAATGTTTTTGTCTTATGCATTCTCATACCTTCAGTACTCACCACCCTCCCAGCAGTTCTATAGCTCTTCCTAACTCCTTCCTGGTGCTAGTGGCCCAGGCAGGGATGATCCTGGGATCTTCTGAGAAGCAGATGTAAGGGACATGGGGAAANCACTTTTCTTCCCTGTCTCCTATATCCAGCCCCTGCTCCGCGTCCCCTTTTATTCTCCTCTTTGTAAAACAGCACCTGCTGTTGCTGAACAGCTGATTAGGATCCTCATAACTTTGCAACTTCATTTGGCTTCACATGCTCACTTTCTCACACAGTCAGTGGCCACCTCTCATACATACCACCATCCATGCCTCCTCACACTCTCTCTCAAAACATGGGCTTCAAGGCCAAAGATCTTTTTCTGTCCTAACCAACTGGGCTGCTGGTACAGCCAAGTTAACTTGTTCCCACATGCAGTCATGATCAACTGCAGCTCAAAGCATGCTTTAAGATGGGCCTCTGCTCTCCTGAAGTTGTGTAATGACTCCACCTATGGCTTCTCCAGAGCTTCAGCTTGTTCCAGTCCAATCCTAAACATATTCCATCTCCAGTTGCAGTAGCAGCCACTGACTCCAATGACTAAAAGCAACCTAGTGGTGAATGCTGGGGCCAGCTGTGCTTTTAGGCTGTCTGAATAGGTGCACTACTCAGGTCTAGACTCTGCTGTTAGCTCTTGGTCTTAATGAAAACCAAGTTATCCCTACAAGCATCTGGCCTAGAACCAAAAGAGAAACCCACATGTAACGGCTTGATATTGGCTAGAGGCCAAGTGTCCCCTCTCTTCCCAGCCAAGTAGGGGAAAGAGAATAAGATGGTAAACAACTCATGGGTTGGGGTAAGGCAGTTTACTAAAAGCAAAGCAAAGCTTGTGTGCACAAAAAGCAAAGCAGAAATCTAATCTCTACGTCCCATCCTCAGCGATGTCCAGCCACGTCCTGAGAAGCAGGACTTCAGCACGCTTGGTTGTTTTTTTAGTGGGCAGCCATCGGAAACAATGAAGGCCCTCCTTTCCCATTCCTTTCCCTAGCTTTTATATCTGAGTTGATGTCATATGGTATAGAATATCCTTTTGATCAGTTTGGGTCAGGTGGCCTACTTGTGTCCCCTTCCAGAATCTTGCCCTTGCCTGAGGCTGTGCTCAGCACTACTCAGAACACTGATGTGTTATCAACACCCTTCTAGCTACCTATATAGAGCACAGCACTGTGAGGACTGCTATGGGGCTCAGACACAGTACACCACGTTAGAAGTTAACAACAGGGTGGGATAGCATCTGTGCCGAACCCTCTTATGGGTCTCTCTTGGCCCTGATTGTAAGCCCCTCCTAATCCTTATTTTACCTCTGCACTATTGTGCCTGGAGACCTTTGGGAATCTAGAGAGCTGGTCTTGCACTGTGGTCTCATCTAGGAAGTGGCCTGCAATGAATGTCCTTTGTGGTTTTCTCCACTCTTTCCCTTAACCATATAGCCTTAACTATAAACCAATTGCTAAATTAGTCCCTTGATCCCCAAATATTTACAGATTGAAAGTGGTAAGAGGACCAGCTCTTGCACTATTCCTTAACTCTGCCTAATTACATGATCTTTGCTTCTAACTCCAGTTAAACATTTTACTTTGATTTCTGTTCCTAGGTGTAAATTAGCTAGCCCAGCGTTAATTCAAAGATATGTAAAAACACTGAAAAATGGGTGCTGAAGGAGCTTTTATTTTAATTAAATAGCCGATAGGTGTGATGTTGATGACACCTAAAATTTTTGTTTGTCACAGTCTTAATCTAACACACAATTCTGATAATAGCCCTAGATACAGCTTTATTATCAAGGCACTTGGGCATCAACAAAGAGCCTTGTGGACATCCGTCCACAAATTCTCATCGCAAACCACTTACAACATTTTCATTGCCAGAGCCTTTTAATAAGCAGAAAAGCTTCTGAAAATTAGAATTATATTAACATAAACAAAACATTCTCTATGGAAAAAGGATTTAAAACAAATGCTGTGAAAAACTTCCTATTGTGCACCCTTTTCCCTTATCAGAAATGTACTTGAAGTTGAATAATGGTTAGAGACCCAAGCTTTGCCAATGAATGACAAGTTTAAAACTGAGACCCGTGTTGTGATCAGTCGCAGATTTACCTCTTTGATATCTTCATGCTTTATGGGAACATTAGCCCCTATCTGAGTCTCATAACATAAGAAATCAGAAAGATTAAACTATTGCAAGCACTGTTGTTGAAAACAGCCCTCAGGATATTACTGGTATATCTTTGCATTATAATGACTTCTGAAAAACAGAACACCAATCTAAGGTCTTTCTTATCTCTTCCACATTATAATAATACCTAGAAATTCTAAATTTAAAAATTAATACACATACCTGTTTTTCAAATGAGGATTTTTTATAAGACAGATGTTGCACCATACAGGTAGCATAATTTGGGGATTTCTAGTAAGGAGGACTTATTTCTCAGCCTACATTTAGATGGAAAAGCTGTCTAAAGGGAACTTCAAAAAACCAAACGTACCAAAGTCCATGCATAAGCAAGAGCCCTAATTAATCTTTTTTTATCCAGCACTAACTAGAACTCTAGTTTCTCAGAGACTGAATCCTAACTCTAATATGAAGTTTAGCCTCTATAAACTATCCTCTGAGACAATTCCTAAGTTTCAGAGTACTGCACTAGGAAAATCAGATAACATGGCAGACTATCTAGTAAACAGCAACCTAACCAGCCTACCAAATATCAGGGGACCAATGTGCCTTGCCGTAGTGAAACTGACACATTTCCTAATAGGACAGTGAGGTGTTAAATGTCACCCACACTTTTGCCACAGCTGCTTGAGATGTCCAACATGGACAGAGACTGAAAGAGGACAAAAAGGTGTATAATATTCCTATGGCCATGCTAAATTGCCATTTCTGTGACAATAGTCACAAAGTTGTTGGGGAACAAATCTGTATTTAAAAATATTGAACTTGAAAAATAGTAATTTTCAAGACACATTGATAAGACTTCAGGAAAGATTAGCCTTCAGTCCTCTCTCTGGGAGACTACTTATGAGAACATGAAGGAATTTTGTAGGGCCCATAGCCAGCTGCTGCTGACCAGAGAAACCTTATGCATGTCCTGGAGATTCTGAGCCTCTGCAGGAAACGTTCAGATTCTGCAGAAAATCAGGGTGACTGAGAGCAGATATGGCTGGTTTTGGCAGCAAAATAGATTCATACACATATCTCTTCATGAGTTATCTGAAGTTGCATCCTAGCAGAAAACTAGTCAATGTCTTTGGTGACAGAGACTAATAACTCTGTTTGGCATTAACTCACTCTAAAAATATATTGAAATATCTCTCTTTACTTCTATATTCTATGTGACACTCAAAAAAGATTTTACTAATGGATCACTACTGCCAAGATGCTGTGGAGTAGTTTTAGAGTATTGTTGGTTATTCTCTTCCTGTAATGCTGCATTTCTTTATTCACCACATTTCTTCTTTAGTTTGGGACTGCTTTTTGAAAGATCTTAGTCCAATATTTATTGTTATTGAAATGACAGGTTGGATCCCAGACCAAGCCTATCTAGGAGAGAGAATGTTCTTGGATGATCACAGAAAGCAGGAGAGACAAAGCTGGGACTTGCATCATGAAAGGAGTCTTCCCCTACTGCAGAAAAGCTGTAAACTCTTTTCATAACTAGTTATAGAAGGGGAGGATCATGGAAGAAAAAGCAACTCAGAGTCCCCAGTGGGAAAAAAAGCAACTCAAAAAGCCATGCCCGTAAGGTGCATGCCAAGAAGATGTGCAGAGATGAGGGGAAGGAGGAGAACCTGGCAGTAGCAGGTCATTCAGCCCTTGTGTTCCTTGCTCTCATTTCTGTCCAACTACACAAGTGAGACTGCCACTGGGCCCCATGTGACAACCAGCTTTCATCCTCCCTCAGCAGGGGAGTCCCAAACTGTTGGCTGCCTCCATGGGTGATGCATGCTGTGAGCAGGCATTCTCTGCATCCTTCTGCATCCCCTCAACAAAGCGCATTCCCAGCTGGATTACTCATACTCCACTGGCTTCTGTTTTTCTTCATGTGCACTCATTTGCAAGCCATTAAACAAGAGACACAAAGCTGTCTGTAAAATTTGGTCATGTGTGTGTTGCTGCATAAAGCCATTGGGCTTGCCAAAACCAGGATTTTCATGCCATCACAATGGAGTTTTGAAAGCTCCAACCATGACAAAATTAACAAAAACAAGACAAAAGGTGGAGGTGGAGGAAAGGAAAAAGGGAATAACTTTACCCACACCCCCAGTCCAAAACCTGTGGTAGCAAGAAATAAAGATGAAGTTAGTATCTTGTGAAACTTCTGTGAAATACTGAAGTACTGTTCTTCGATGTGACATTTAATTTCCAACACAAGTTGATATTTCTTACTACAATTAACTCTCTACTAGCTAAGCTACATATGGAAAGACAATTCCACTTTATACAGAATATTGTTCCTTTTCATCTTGTGGGCTGAACATGAACTGAGTCCTGAGATCAGAGAGTAAATAAGCATTTACTCAAATCAAATGTCAAACTGGCCAACTGGTGACATTCACCTAAGACTTCAGACATAGTATGTCCAGCACTTCTTCCTTTCCATGAACTGTGCATCTTTCCTGAGCTCAAAGGCCTGGCTATCTTTTGGGAAAAACATGTGAAAACATAATGTATTCTCTGAGGCAGGATAATCTTAAAGGGAAGCCAGGGAATGACAGGTTGCAGAAAGGATGTTGTTTGAATATTTCTGTTAAAAAGCAGGAGTCTACATCACAATCCCCTGATAACACGGCAAATACAGGCAATTTGGCTGTGAGCACTTCTAGGAGAGTAGGGAAGTGCCTCTTACAGGACAAAAGGAGAGAGTTGGGACAAGTCAGAGGTTGTTCTGAGCCACAGCTGGGAATTTCACTTCAAGGTGAAGGAATACCTTCAAGACAGGGGCAGCCTTGCCATCCCTGTGTGAGGAAATCGTGTGTTAACAAAAGACAAAAGCTTAAAAAAAAAAAAAGAAAAACTTCTCCTTTCTACTTTGGGTTGCTGTCATCCTGCACCAAGCAATTGTGAGACTAGAGGTATTGTGGGAGCACTGCTTCTGAGCAGCAGGACCAGTGCTGTTTTTCCCACCTAAGGTAAGGGCAATAAAACTCTCAGTCTACTTTGCTCTGAATGGTTACAGTCTCTGTGCTGGCTGTGTATAACACTACAAAATTACTTTAAAGTGCAACAGTCCAGAACCCTAACATTTTCAAATGTGTGCCTGCTGCATAGCACTGAAGTCTTAGGTCTTCTCTGCCCGTCTGTTGGGTCTTCTGCAGCACCAAATGTAACAGGAATACCAGACAGAAACAGGTGAGGTCACAAGTGATTTATTCTTCCATTCTATGGCACTGCATCCTAGCTGCTGGGACCAACAACAGAGCATGCTGACAAGGTCTCCATTGTGGGCATGTTCTGGAGAACCAGAGCTGGATGTTTCACATGAACCTGGGCTGGATCACAAACACAGGCAGAACTCATCTGAAATCTGAAAAGATATTTTTCATAACTTTGATGAGAGATTCAGATACACGAAAACTGAAGGTCTAGCTTAGGTCCAAAGTGTGCATGTGAAAACCTGCATTGGCCTTATCCAATAAAGAGACAAAACAGCACCACCAATTTAGTTTCACTCCTACCAGAGAAGCATAGGTCAGTGCTCCTCCCAGAGAGGTGAAGCTGCTGTTGAGTAGGCATTTCAGCCTAAGCAGTGGAGTAATAGTCTGTTTTGAGTGTCATTTTAATTAGCATTAATGTTTTTGGTCTTCACTCTGTCAGATGTATATTTTCTTTTATAAAGTAAGGACATGAGCTCTGAGAGATCTACATAGCAGGACACCTGGTATATGTTATCAACTCTGGATTTTGGACATAATTTAGTTTCAGCTACTGCAGCTCTGCATCCATTGATTTTGGTGAAGTTATACCATGAATGATCTTGAGTCCGTGTTTTTAGCAATACATCTAATATTCCTGTATTATTTGATGGCTGGGGCTGGAGGGATAATACAAGACATTCTACTTTCTCATTGGTTATTATTTCATAGCTTTCCTTTGCTAGACAGAAGTCTGAGGGGAAAAGCCTTTGGCAGGGCTGGACTTACTCTGAGTTCTAGCTCTCCCTGGATTGAGAGTAGCCCTGAGGAGAAGGGATTTGTGTGTCTTGATGAATAAGTTCAACATGACCAAGCAGTGTGCATTTGCAGCCTAGGAAGCTGACTGTTTCCTGCACCAAAAGCAGTGTGGCTAAAAGGGTGAGGGAGGGGATTCTTTCCCTCTACTGTTGCTCTTATGATACCACACCTGGAGTGCTGCAGGCAGCTCTGGGGCCCCAAATATGAGAAGGATATGGACCTATTGGACTGAGTCTAAAGGAGGGCCATAAAGATGATGGCTAGACAACCTCTCCTATGAAGACGGGCTGAGACTTGGGGCTCTTCAGCCTGTAGAGGAGAAGTCTTCAGAGAACCCTTATACCTTAAAGTACTTTCCAGTACCTAAAAGGGCCTACAAGAACGCTGGAGAGAGACTTTTGACAAGGGCATGTAGTGATAGGATAAGGGATAATGGCTTTGAACAGAAAGGGGGTAGGTTTAGATTAAATATCAAGGAGAAAGTCTTTACTGTGAGGAAGGGACATGAGTCACTGGCACATGTTGACCAGAGAAGCTATGAGTGCCCCATTCCTGGAAGTGTTCAATGTCAGTCAGGAAGGGTGGGTCTTTGAGCAACCTGGCCTAACAGAAGGTGTCCCTGCTCACAGCAGGACAACTGAAACAAAATGATCTTTAAGGTCCTTTCTGACCCACACCCTTCTATGTTTCTGTGACTTTGGAGGAAGGAGCAAGCAGCTAGGCAATACCACAGCACACATGTGTTCAATACCCCTGCTATAGTCCTGATTTGTCAGACTGTTCCTCTGGCTCTGACTCAGATGTATGCAGCCATGGAAGAATCATACACTCCTTGGTGTTGCTGTTTAATTTCTGTTTTGCAAAACTGGGCTGTGGATAGCCTTGGTATTCATGACTGAAAATGTTTAAAGACTCCTCTGGTTAGACAGACCATTCCACAGCTAGTCTTTATTTCAAGAGAATCTTTTCCTTATTTCCCATATCTACAGCAGGGGACAATTTCCCCTGCTTCAAATAATAGACAACAAGAAGTTGTTTTCTGAGAATGGAGGAGCCTGGAGGAAGTCTTTATGTATTTCTTAGAAACCTGGTAACAGAATTAGCTTCTAAGCATGAAAATGCGTATAAGTTTAAATGTTATTGTGGAGTATCTTACAGATATTAAGCACAACTGCTGACCTCAGTGTGTAAGTGCTCAAACAGTTACATATGGGCCACAACCTTCCTTGGTTGTGCACATTACCTTGTAGTTCCTGTGTTGTGTATTGAAAGTCTAGCAGTGGAAGTTCAAAACTGCAGCCAACATCTTGTATTTAATCAAGGACTGACACTCCAAAAAAAATGCAGCCTTTTTAGGAGAAGATACGAGAAAATGGTTTTGTCTGGAGTTTGTCCTCTGGTGCCCAGAGGATGATTCTGAGAATGGTTATAAGCTTTGGGGTCTTCTTCCAAAACTGGTCTAGAGAAAGGCTGATCATCAGTTGTTTGGATCTGATAGCATTTGTCTGACATATCATAGATTCCCGGGCAGCTGACAAAATGCCATGGCTCAAAATAGAAATCAAGCAGTCCAATGAGGTGGTCTGTTCGTCTTAACTTCTTTTACTGAACAGCCCATGGTAACCACTGAGAAACCCACAGAAACCAGTTTGTTGAACAGTGCACCTCTCCTACAGTAGGTATACATTTGGGACTCTGGCCCATGTCTAGCTTACACTTCTCTTAGTAGGACACTTACAAAACCAGAAAAAAACTGTGTTCAAGGAGATGCAGCATGGCTTTCCAATCCAGGTTTCCTGAAGCTGCAGATTAGTGATGATGCATAAAATATGCCTGTCCATTATTAATCTCAAATGTGATCTGTGATCTCCTGCTTAAGTCCCTTACAAGGGAGAGCTGGATGTGGGTGTGTTTGCAGCGTCAGACACTTGACCCCAACCAATCCATGCTCTGGGAAGGCTGTCAGAAGCCTCTCAAGGCCTCCAGACCTTCCAGAGGGGAAATATCAAAGTTTTATAAAAACTGAAGAAAGGATTTCTCAGCTGTTCTTTAGCTAATTTACCATATTTAGCTTATTTACCATCTGCAAGAACAGAAATCTTCCTTTTGTGTTATTTTTCTTATCTTACAAATTCTCCTGGTATTTTTTAATTCTATGTTGCTTTTTCAGTCTTAGGCTTGGCCATTTTTATGCCTGTAGACAATTAAAATTTGTATCAGTACTTCTGTTCTGAAATCTGCCTATTTCAAACACGAGAAATAATACATGGAAAATGAACATGTAGACATAGAACAGCCATTTTTTTTTCCATTTTTAAAACAACATTTAAGGGAATTTTTTAACTCATTCATTTTTGAAAAAGGATTCACTTATCCTCCTGTGACTCTCCCTCTCCAATGACAGATTAAAGTTAGCCATTTATAATGCAACTTATGTCTGAAAGTTCTCAATTTTCATATGTAACACAAAAGAAAATTAACATTCTTTTGGCTGTTCAGTACATTCCTATAAATACTAAAGGCATGTGCCATGTCCTACTGATCAGCTCTCTTTTACAAAATTGTGTGTATTTGGAGCCACTGCTGTTAAATATGTATTACCTCAGTGTGACTTTGTTGATGATTAACATTGCAAGGTTTACTGTGGGGGATGGTAGCTTTTATCATCCAGTAACTCACCCAGTACTGACCAAAAACCAGACCAGGTACTGACAGAAGCTTTTTCTGTATGTCTGAAACAAGAACAACTGATTAGAATTTGAATGTGTGTGGAAATCGTTGTAACCATTCCATTTCCATAATTGAAGACATTTTGTGTCTGTGGCACAGGGCAGTGTCAACAAGGTTATAGGTGTCTTAATGCCTGGGAGGGGGTACAGAAAGAGAAGGGATTAGCTTTTGCCTCTAGACAGTAATTTCTGAAATGGGAGAGACTCTATTTTGTTGACAATTTTAATATAGATTTAAGAAATAAAAATAGTGTGACATACATTCTCACGGGGTGAGTTTTAGAAGGAAAGCTGAAAAAACACATCTCTGGATAGATTAGGTAGGTAGGAAATGGATCATCAGTCAACATTATTCAACGATCTTTGCAGGATACTCCTTTCCCTTCTTTCCTTCTTCATCAAGGCTGCAGGTTTCATATGACACATTCACTTCTGCACGATCCCAGTGACACCATTCCTACAGACTGATCAGAACCAGCTGTTTGCCTATGTAAAAGGACAGAAGGAAGAGGTCATGAAAGTTGAATTTTTGCAGCCAGAGAAGACATCCCTTTAGAGATAGGGATGGCTTTGACAGTGATATTTAACTTCTTTTTGCCTTAAAACTACTGTATTACTTTCTTTTCCTGGGCAGCTACAAGGTCTAGGGGCCCTGTTTTTGTGGCAGAGTGCATTTAAATGCCTTTTGGCAAACAGCAATACCTCTTTTCCTTCCAGAAAAGGAAACCAGTTTAACTGCACCATCAAAGGTCTGATTTAATACGCAAGCATTTTCAGGAGAGATTGAAGGAGGTGTTAATAAGCAAAGAAGACATTTCAACCAAAACAGATTCAGCTGGGGGACAAATCCCTCAAATTTCCTACTTGAAACTCATGAAGTATTGGTAGGAATCTGTATTTGCCTCTTCATTGTGTGAAAGATGGAGCCAAACAAAAGCCACAATTAGAAAATTCTTGCAAACAATTAGAAAATTCTGGCTTCTTGCAAACAACTCAAGGTGCTTAGTTTAGAGAAGGTGCATTGGCACATAAACTTTCAAACAGGTTACAAATAGTACAGCTGTCAGTTATTTTGTGCATATGTTAAGGAGATGGGAGTAAATAACATTGATTTTCATCCAGACACTTGAGAGGTGAAGTCCACTTGGGAGACAGAACAGGGGACCTAGCAAGGCAGATGGAGGGGCTTTCAAAGGCAGTAGCAAGAAAACTGTGGTTTCACTGATTCATAGGAAAGGAACTTCAATGATGCTGCAATATTTTCCTGCAGTGACTCCTCAGAACTTGCAGAGGGTGTCACAAAGGGCCAGGATGTTTAAAGCAAGTGAAGATGCAGTTGCTTGGGTTGAAAACCCACATCTCAGAAGCTGAGCAGAAACCCAGGATCTGAGGGAGTGGAGAAGAAATGCCTGTGAGTGGATATAACCTAAGCTGTCACGGCAAAGCAGAAGAGAGGAAGCCAACACTGCCTTGCCTGTACAGAGGAGATCACAATGCACATGAGCTATGTCTCTGACAACAAGCCTGTGTTTGATACAATTCAGATGCTGTTTCTGTACTTCGGCAAAAGCATTCATCAATTTTAGATTCCATGGCAGCCTGAATTCAGGATATTTTTTTATCTTCTCTATTTTTTCCTGTAAGCATTTCCTACTTAACCAAATTTCACACTTTTATATCACTCTGTAAATGAACTGTACAGCATTTTAGATCTACTCTGTTGTTTTCGTGTGTTTTGCATGGGGGTTGGTTAGCAGAGATGAAAACTCTGCATGACTTGGATAGAATAATTCATACTTACGGAAAAAAAGCAGACAATTATTCTGATACAGAAGAGAAGAGGCCTGATAATACTATCTGCAATCTAAGTAAGAAGTGAATCAAATGAATTATTACAGTTCCTAAATGGCCCAGATATCACTGGGGTCTGTCCATAGTTGCCCTGCAACAGATCATGAAAACATAGGCAATGATATTGAACTGAAGTATAGGGGTTTGCAAAGAGCTTAGAGACAGAAGTGGGTTCTTGGAAACAGTGGTCAATGTGCCAAGAGATGCTGAAATGGAACTTATGAGTTATTACTGAGTTAATGATATTGCCAAGAAATGGGAGACTGGGTATGAGTAATGCCCAAAAATTCACTTAAAGTGTTTGTCAGGCTGCCTAATGTAGGCTGCATCAGTATCTTTTTTGTGGTACTTTGTACTATGTCTCTTTCTTTGAAGAAAAAAATGGGGACTACCTGTTAATCTAAAATATCTATACCAGCATCATTTTGATACTGTATGTTTATGTTAATGAGAGGTCTCAGCTCTATGACATGTCCCACCATAGGAGAGCCTTTTGGTACTTGTTGATGTTGCATGTGTACTCCAACACAAGGGCAGAACAATCAGGATAGCATGCAGTCCTCCCTGAGAGTCACCAAGATGTTTTATCTACAGTAACCTCTAACTTGTAAAATCTGCATAGCACTTGAGGAAGGAAGCAATGAAAGAAATAGTGCGAAATATTCAAAGGGGAAAGCACTAGACAGGAATTTCAGAAGTTGTTCTGAGCATGTTCCCATTACAATGGAAGTCTTAGAAGGAGGTGAATTAAAGTAAATACTCTAGCACTCTTTAGACAACCTGCACTATTTGAGAAAGAATATTTTGAAACTATTTATTTTAATTAAAAATAACAAGATTCCAGGGAAAGAAAACCAAAACTAAAAACATCAGGGGGAAAGAAAATTCAGGGAGGAGGGAGCAAGGCTCCTAAAGCTAAAGTTAAATGTACAGCATAGCCTAGGGCTTGATTGAATTCCTGGAAGACTGAACATAAGACATAAGATAATGTTAGTGTCTGTAAAAACAATTTAAAAGTTTCATAAAATAGTGGGTTTGGAATAAGGGTAGAAGTGTGATAAAACCTTGGAGGCCTGCACTTGAACTGCTGAATGCTGTACTGGGTCTACTCAAGCCTCAGCAGCCTTAGCAGTGCTAGGAGATAACACTCCACTGTTTTGACTGCTGTGAGGGAGAGGCAGAGGGGACATGAGCAGGTCAGGTGACCCAGACTGACCAAAGGGATATTCCAGACCATATGACGTCAACTCAGATATAAAAGAACAGCAGGGGTGGGGGCACGGGGTTGTCTCTGATGGCTGCCTGCTGAAGGGACAACCAACGCGTAGGGCCCTGCTTCTCAGGATGCGACCTGACCTCGTTGAATGGGAAGTAGAGATTAGATTTGCCTTCTCTTTGCTTCTTGCATGCGCAAATCTTTCTTTGCCTGTATTAAACTGCCTGGTCTTAACACCCACGAGTTTGTCATCTTATTGGTAAAGGGAAAGGGCGAGAGACTGTCCGGGTACCTGGCACCCAGTCAGAGTCAACCTGTCACATGTCTTCTTTATCAAATTCAGAAGCAATCATACCTCAAGGGCCCAGAAATATTTGACATATTTTCCACATTATTACCCAGTTCAATGCCTGCTTTGCCTTGTGTTTTTGTGCCCATCAGATGTTTAGACCATTGCTGCTGGCTTCCTTGTGACCAGCAGGGAGGTCACTCCTAGATCCGCAGGTGACAGCTGCCTCCCATTTGTCCCACTCATCATCCTTTTGGATGCAGCATTTCATAAATGGATAATGAGGTGGTGGTCCTCCTCAGGGCTGGATCATGAACTTTCTGAAGCCAACAGATATTGCACCACCCACCTGGGTATCAGAAACGTAATTTTGGGCTGCGTTTGTGTGATTGAAACATTGCCAGTGTTTTCTTTACAAGGGTATTGGTAAATCTAGTGGAAGGTAGAGAGACTTTCTTCACTATCTCACACAGAAGCCTTTGGTGTGTCTGGGGTTACTGTTTATCTTTCTAGTGAGAAATGGTGCCAGTTGTGGGATCAGACCTCCCTGTGGAGGATAGTAATTTCCCACTCAAGCCAAGGCATTTTTGGCATTGTGATCAGGGGAAAATCACAGCCCAGGAGTACTCGCAATCCAAGGTGGATATGGAACAAGTCCTTGGCAAATTATGTTGCCCATCATGACGAAACTTGAGAACAAAAAAAAAAAAAGTAATTGAGTTGCAACAGTTTCCAAGAAGCTGTAACTCATTACTGCATACTAGTGCTGGATGATGAGGCTGTCATCACATACCTTTTCTCAAAAAAGTAACTGAGTGCCATCATGGCATGTTATCTCTCCTGGTGGCAGCACGGTCTCAGTCACACACCACCACTATGACCAACCACCCCCTACTCCTTTTCTTTCATTTGTGCCCAATTGGAATAGGCTAAATTGTGCAACAGGCCAGGACCCCACACCTTCCATCACCTAACCAAGGCTCTTGTGAACAGGTACCTCTCTTGGCCATTTCTGCACTGGAAAGAACAGTCAATTCTTACCTCACACCAGGAGTCTGGAAAACATTGCCTCCCTCCTCCCTGCTAATTACTTGGAAGGAGATGTGCTCCAGCTAATAGCTCGATGTAATTCACCTAATTCACAGTTGGCTTGGAGGCATTGTGATTGTGGAGACTGGGTGATCCATGTTTGAACCCAAAAGCTATAAAGGAATGCCAGATATTGAGATCAGGAATCCCTTAAAATTTTAGGAAAAAATTCAGGCTTCAGGCTGGGTGACATAAATTAAAGTATTTTTGCAGATTGACTCCCCAAAATGCACTTTGTGCAGATTGAATATATAGGAATGTGCTGTGGCCTCATGGAAAAGACCATCTTAACTGTGAATTACCAGAGTCAGGGACACTAGAAGGCAGTTAAAGCAGTTATCAGTTGATATGTTCCTTTGGTCTCCCCAGATTTTTCAAGTGCCACCTCATCCAACCTCCTGTAGTAGTCATTATTCCAAACCCCCACAAAGTCCTGAGCGAGAGCCCCAGGACAGCTAGATTAGGAGAACAACTTTTGGTACTATGTAGTGACATTCTTTCTCTTTATTTTAGAGTTGCTAAGCCTGTGGCAATCACTTTACTCAGGTTTTTAAGCTTTTTTTTCACCTCTGTGAACAGTAAAAACTTCGTAAAAATGTATTTCCTGGAGCTTCATTCATGTTCATTCATTCAGTGTAGCCTCAAGAAAACAGCTACATGAAACAAAGTATGAACAAGACAAATACAAGTATTTGGCAAAAAAACATGGTGAGGGAGGGGATGGGAGAACAGTTATGTCAATTTTTTACTTTTCCTCTTCAATTTGAATTTTGGAGTACATTTATTAGCCACTTTTGCCTACTGCTGCATGTCATTATGAAGACTACAATGGCAGCAGCTTTACATATTCTTGTGCTGAAGTTGTGTGAAGTTCAAGAAACAATGGCCAGAGAAGGGCTCAAAACTGTATACTGAACTGTAGAAAAGATGGCAAACTCACCTTTTGTGATGATGGGCAGGCAGCTCAAGGTCATAGCGCCACAGTACCTATGATGAAATTATGCCAGTTTAACCAAATCCATTGTTTACTGTGTCAAAACATGTATAACGCCTTTGTGAGATATTTAACTTTTCTTAAGAGTGGTTCAAATGGATTTGGATCTAAAATAAGCCCTGAAAGTGATGTAGTCTTAGTTGGGACTCTTTTTTATGATATGCTCTAAGAATTGCTAAATTTTCTGAAAATACTTGTTACCAACTCTGTTGAGTTTTGATCAAAAACTTGCAGGACTGGTGACTCCTGATTTTCTGCTGCCCCCATTAGTTTGTATTCAGTGTGAGATAGCCAGGCTGTGAATTGCTGGAGTGCTACAGTTGCGCATGTGAAAATAAAGGACACTTTTTGAAATGCTGAATTTGGTGGTAAATTCCTCTGAAAGGTTTGGTTTGCGCAAGGGCTATAATGATTGTTTTATTATTCAGTGTCAGTTTTGCTAATCCCTTAGCCCATTTGATCATAATGAGACTCATATTACAAAACCACCATTTAGTCTGTAGGGAATATATATAACCTTGCATGTTTTTTTAATGTTACTTATTTCAAGATAATTTAGGATGAGAAGAAAGAAGACGACTTTGTTCCTGCATGTGCAAAAGTAAAGGCAGATACAAGCTGTGTTAGGAGAATAAGGGCACACTTGGAATTAATTAGTTTCTGCATTGCTTTGAGAATATTATATGCTGGGCTTGAGAGTGCTGCTGATGTCATCTGCCACGAAAGCACAGCTGGGGCACAGCATGAAGGCAGCAAATCCTTGAGACAGAATCACACTCCTAATATTTCAGCAACAGTCACGTCCAGTTTTCTGGCAACTGGTGCTGTCTTATGGTCATGCAAGTCGGTCTAGAAGCAGAGAAATAGATCAGCCCCCAAAGTTAGGAGGAATTCCTTACCAAAGGCAGTGTGGCCTTCAGAGGTGGTGTGGCACAGTCATGCACTGGGTTCCATGCCTTCAATCAAGCCACAGCCATTTGGGTCTGCCTGGGCTGACCTCAGCATAAACAATGATGAATACTTCTTGCATCAGAGTTAGAGAGAAGTCTCCGTACCTGAGCAGTACAGAGGTCCCCGTAAAGCAATGTGGAGAAACAGGATGAGAGTAGAAAAAAGCAAGAAGGTGAAGAATGGTGTTCCCTGTTCAGGGATAGGAAGGAAAGGCTTTGGCTGAAATTATATCACTCCAAGTCTTGCATATTGACTTGAACCACAGACTGGGAACTTGAACTTCAAGTGGTAGGCAAATCCCCATTTGGTATGTAAATCCCACACTTTCTGTTAGGACAGATTCTAAACAAGGAGTGAAGAGGAATATCACATTGAACTGAGGCTAAACATACTCTGGCTTTCCAGATGTTTTCATGGTTTACAGCTTCGAAAAAGAGACAAATGTACGAGGTTTATGTCAGGCAGGGCTCAGTATAAATCAGAATGAATGGGCTCTACATTTATTCAGGGCATAATTACTACTGTAAGTGTAGAGCAGTTTTCCACAGCGTTGCTTCACATCTTATTACACCTTGCATATACCTTTCCACTAGCTCCCTTTTGATGTGACACTGCTGTTTCCTGGATCACTGTCTGTGAATCCCATCTCTGTAAAACTGGACTTCTTGTAACCCCAATGCAAAAAAGAAGCTTTTGCCTAGGAGTCTGTTAAGAATGTAGTGATCTTTTCAGAAGTGGGGGAAATTTCCTTTCAGCCCCTTCTCTTCTAGATCTTGGGCTTCACACCCTCAATACTATAATGCAAAATGCAGTTAAATTCATGATATTGCAGATATATTTACTCATATTGATGCAGTTAAGCTTTCTCTTTCCCCATTCGTTCATAAAAGGGCAGCATGTCATCTGCATTTATAGCTCAGTAAATGTAATACCTTTCAGCTGAAATCTGGCTGCACTATGAATTGTTTGGCTCTCTTTCCATTCCCACACTGCTGGAAATGAAACTTTCTCCAATCCATTTTAGGTTGGGGTAAAGAGTAGAGAGAGTTAAAAAAACTGTCAAGAAAAGTGCTTATTCTAGATAAAGTGAAATAACCTGGAGTTAACAAGGCAGTGGCATCTCTTCAAGAATAAGTTGACACTTGCGTCAATACTGGACTAGTGGAGCAGCAGCTAAAGAGTGGGGAGCATAAGCTAGAAATGTTCAGCAATTTGGTGAGAAGGGGGTTGACTACTGACCAAAGGTTTGTGCACAGGTCTGTGAAATGCGCACATGCCGTCCTTGTGCAAAAGTCAGGAGACAGAGAGAAATACCCTAGTGTTTCACACAAACACACACACAAAAACTGTGAAACTGTGACAGACTTCTTGTTTGCATTCACTAGAGGTGGTGAAGCTGTGTCTGGTAGTGGTAATGCAGCCACTTCCCTGCCTCTCTGGGAACACAGTAAAAATTACAGCTCTTACACGGCATTTGACACAACTGAAAATGAAGAAAGCACACCGCTTGAAGTCAAGCTGAAATGCACAAGGCTCCTCCTGAAACACAGCTTGATACTGCAGCTCAGATTGTGACTCATACGCATTTCCTCCCTGTTACCATCATTAGGGCTGCAGGACAGCTCAGCAGGCAGTGGTAGACTGAGTCACCTTCTCCCCTGTGTTTCATGAAGCATGCAGGGAAAGAAATTAAATCAGACCATGAATTCAGTGATTTTTTATTAGTGGAAAGTATTCCGTGGGTTTCTGTTAGGCTTGAAGTTTTTTCCACAAGTCATCTCAACAGCTTCCCTGCTGCCTACTTCCACCAACCTGCTCGTTGCCGATATCAGCATGAATACGTATTCTGCTACCAGCTCAAGAAACATAAAGATTCCAACAAAGATTTTAAACCTATACCAGAAGCCAAACCAGAAAGACAGAAGGACTGGCTTAATTAAGCTGAAGCTGTTTAGAGTGATGTTAAGTGATACCAGTTCTGAAGATTCATGAAAATTATCCAACCACCTCTTAATCACTTTTAAATTCTATACTCTCCCTGCAAAAGAATTCACATTTGCAAGGGTTGATAGAAAGAAGTACGAGGAGTCACAAAGAATGAAAGGCAGGCTGTGTTCCTTTTTGAACAACAAAATCGGAAAAAACTGTAGTTAATGCAAGGCAGGATATGGTAATTAAGAGGAGATCCCTAAGCTTCCATAAAACCCGAAAAATACCAGCTCAAACTTTCAGATGCAAAACCATTTCTTCTGTGGCAGCACATTACATTCTCACCAGGACAAACAGTATCATGTATGTAAAAAGCCATAATTGATTGATTAGCCATAATTAACTAGAAGCTAAACGGGAAATTGTAACACAGCTCTTTGTTCTTTCAGCAGCTCTTTAGAATGGAACAATTTTCCTTGCTTTTAATATTTGTTCTTGGATCATGTACTCTTGTTCTGAGTGTATGATGCTTTCTTAGGCTTTCTGGGTGGAATGGCACAAGAAAAAAAAAGACAAAAGAGCAGAGTATAAGCATGAGTCAAACACAAAATCTTGGTCTATAAAAGCTGCATTTTCTCTATTTCTCCTGTTTGGGCTATTCCAAGTACTGAAGGGAGAATTAGAATGTCAGAAGTCAGAGACAGTCCATCCTTCTTATTTAGGCATTCACAAAGCATCTATATTTATTTAACCTGGTTTACTTAAAAAACTCCAGCAAGCAACACTGGCACAGTTTTCTATGTGGACTAAGCCTACAAAAAAGGAGGGAGGAAAAAAAAGTTGCAAATACTAGACTTTAAATAGATTTACTACAATATATAATGCTTCATTGCTCAAAGAGGAGGGATCATCAGTGACATCTTGAAAGAGACTGAGACTTTCACTCGAGTTGACTAGGCTCAATTACACTTTACAATGTTTTCTTGCCCTTTGCTACGCTTCTTCTCTTTGAAACAGCTTCATTCACTCATGTCAAGCTTTATGTCAGTTGCAATTTCATTCACATTCTCACAGTTATTTATTCCTGAACATATTTACTTCCCTTTTTCCCAGACCTCTCAAACAAACTACTGTCTTCCATTCACAAGCAGAACAACATACCTACAAGTCAGTATAGCCATAGCCTGACTTTGATTCCAGGTAAAATTATGGAGCAGATAATCCTGGATGCAGTCATGCAGCACCTGTAGGACGACCAAGAGATCAGGCCCAGCCAACATGGATTTAAGAGGGGCAGGTCCTGCCTGACCAACCTTATCTCCTTTTATGACCAGCTGACCCACCCGATAGATGAGAGAAAGGCTGTGGATGTAGTATACCTAGACTTCAGTAAAGCCTTCAATACTGTCTCCCATGGCAAACTCCTGGAAAATCTGGCAGACCATGGTTTGGACAGGTGCACTCAGCATTGAGTTAGGAACTGGTTGGATGGCCAAGGCCAGAGACTGGTGGTGAATGGTGCCACATCCAGTTGGCAGCCGGTCACTAGTAGTGTCCAACAGGAATAGGTGTTGGGCCTGGTTCTGTTTAATATTTTTATTGATGATCTGGATAAGGGAATTGAGTTCACCATCAGTAAGTTTGCCGATGATATCAAGTTGGGAGGAAGTGTCGATCTGTTAGAGGGTAGAAGGACCCTACAGAGGGACCTTGACAGACTGGAGAGATGGGCTGATTCCAATGGGATGAAATT
>WEIV01002539.1:76486-109975 GCA_013390005.1 Calyptomena viridis
TGCTTGAACGTGTCCAGAGAAGAGCAACAAAGATAGTGAAGGGACTAGAGCACAAGCCTGCTGGGGAGAGATTGAGGAAGCTGGAGTTGTTTAGCCCAGAGAAGAGGAGGCTCAGGGGAGACCTTATTGCTCTCTACACCTGCCTGAAAGGAGGTTGTAGTCTGGCAAGGCTTGGTCTCTTCTCCCAGAGGACACAGTCTCAAGCTCTGTCAGGGGAAGTTTAGGCTGGATGTTAGGAAAAACTTCTTCACTGAAAGGGTGATTGGTCATTGGAATGGGCTGCCCGGTGGTGGAGTGGTGGAGGTGGAGTCACCGAACTCCACCCAGAGATGGTCTTAAATACCCTGGAGGTATGTAAGACTTTGTGAGGCACTTAGTGCCATGATTTAGGTGAAGGGTTGTTGTTGGGTTATGGGTTGGACTTGATGATCTCAAAGGTCTTTTCCAACCTTGATAATTCTATGATTCTATGCTAACTTAGAAATCTGGCAATCACTGACAAACATGTGACAGCTGTCCCCTGAATGCTGGTCCAACAGGAAAAGACAGGTACTTGCTTCTGTGATCCAAGTGTGACTGCTAAACCTCACACATCTAGGCCCAGAAGAAACAAACTTCCACTGCAGTAGAGAATGTAAGAATGGCTCATTGTGATGATGTTTTTTTAAATTTTCTATCCACGGTTTTAAAATCTTCACTGTGTTTGCAAGAGCACCTCAGACCTAGAGTTTCACAACTCCTGTATCATCATCCAAAATAAAAGTTTAACATTAAACAGGTGAAAGTGTTTAGCTGTCACAAAAGCAGAAAATAAGTGGCATCACTCATGTGTGTGTTCAAGGAAATATTTTTCTACTACCAACTGCATTTCCAGCTTGCTATCACTGCGTGAGTGGCTCTGGGCTCACTTCCAGCAGAGGGCAGAAATCGACACAAGGTTCACCAAGCACAAATTTGATATCCTTAAGTTTTGCCAGAGATCATCAACAGAGATGAGCCCAGACCAAGACTGTGCATCCAAAGAAGATTTGAGAAAGTTCAGTGTTGTATATGGAGCTAAATTCAGTGTTCACTGCAGTAGCAATGTTTATCCAAACACAACCAGCCTTTGGAGATATTGCAGTCTCAGTTCAAATTTGATCCCTGTCATCCAAGTCTCTCTCAGCTGTATGTTTTCTTGTTTCTGGAGATGTAAAAAGACATTATTTTTAAAAGCATATTGTAGTTAATGTACTTTTAAGGTCTTAGACAGAATGCCATCATATGGTCTGTACAACATATTGTGTAATGCCACTTTTGAGGAATATGGTACTTGTAGCATCTAGGTCATAGTCAGAAAACAAAGAGGGAATTATATTTTGGAAAACAGTCTCTGTGCAAAGCAAGTGATAAGGGGCACAAGCATTCTTCTTGCAAACAACACCTATAAGAAAGCAAAGTTACAATACATATATGAGAAACTCCAGTTTGGGAATGAGCTGTATTTTGAAACCCCTCTTTTTCCTCTCCTTTTCCCATGAGATCTTTTTCCTATGTATCTTGCTATCGTCTCCTGCTTACTGATGGTGACCCTGTCAGCCTTGCACCAGAAAGATAAAAAAGCCCCACAGAAGGAGTTATTTCTTCCTCTGAGGACTAGTGATGACCTCAGAGAGGCCCAAGAGCCTCAAAACATAGCAAATTCTCTTGCCCTGTTCCCTGAAAGACGTTTCTTCTAAAACCTGGTTGGAACATATGCACTAAGAGTAACAATTAATTTGTATCCTAAAAGTTCAGTTATTGTCCTTAATATTGTGTATAATCTAGAGTCCCTGTGGCCCTTGATTTTACCTTCAGTTTTGCAGGTTTTTTACATTCAGTTTTGCAGATTTCCTTTTACAAGAGCACTCTCTTGCTCAGGCTTGGTGAAATATGTGATGAAAGATGAACTTATGCATTTGCTTTGCAACTTCAGTTTGGTGAAAAACCTAATTGCATCAGTCTGTCTGTGGTAATGGTGGCTAATGAAAAAAATCAATAGCTGAATACTTTTAGCAGCTGAGGGAAGAAAATGCCTTCAGCTAGGATGGCAAAAAAGAGCAAGGGTTCAAGGCTGAAGCTGCAAGTGTTCCTGCCCTGAGAATAAGGACCACAGAAGAGGAACTGATAGCTAATGTGACCCAAGTTGTTGAGGTCCCAGATACACAAAATCACCTTTTGTGGTGCAAAGATTCGTGCTGCAATGTAGCTCTGTATGTAAGGAGTCCACATAATAACCATAAGCAATTGCTTATTCATACCTCATTTTGCAAATGAAAGCCATTTTTGTTCTCTGGTGTTAGTAAGCAAATGAGATGGCAAGTGATTTACCAGATGATGCTATTATATTTGGAAACTTGAAATAGCTTATAAAGTCTGAGAAAATTTATATATTTAATGGAATGGGGCTAAAGGAGGGACTTGTATGACATTATTTGTCGTTGTCTACTGGACTCAAAGTCCTCTTTCNACTTTCCTGCCTTCCCTCCCTCCTCTCTTGTGATGCCTGTTAATATATGAGGATATATATGCTTAATATCCTGTGCATACTTCCCTTGTTCACACCATGTACCAAACTGGTCTGTCCAAATCCACATAAGTTGTGCTGCTTGCTCCTTTTACTTTTCTGTATTCATTAATTATTTCACCCACCCTTCGGGATTTCTTCTGAACACAGGTATGAGTCCATGGCAGCCTCCACTTGAGCAGGGCTGCCTACCTGGCTCTAGGAGTCTTCCATCACAGGTTATTTAGAGGAGAACAGCCCATATTCCAGAGTTGCAGGAGCAAGAGAGACTGCTTTCATTGTGACTGCCCACTTCCCAGGGCAATTAGTGCTGCAGTAATGACAGTTGTAAGGGTGAGCTTCTTACAGGGCTGGAGTGATATTTAATAAACACAAGCTTGATGACAGTAACCTCAAGATGTCTGAAATACCACAGGGAACCTCAGGGATAGAGGAATGTCTTTGTCTTCATTTAGTGGCTACAACTGGAAAGACATATGATTTTTATTTTAGCTAGCTTTCCACCATTTCAGAGAGATATTTACAAGAGTATAAATTGACAGAACAGCTCAGCAAAACACCTCTTTGAAGTGCCCCAGAGCATAAAAAACCCCTTCAAGCTACAATATAGGACCTACCAAGTAACACCTGATGTAACATACAAAAACAACCACACAAACATGCTTAACCCATGTGATTTCATGTACTTTTTCCTTGCTGTGTGAGTGCATTTGTGGCTCTCCACTGAAAAGCCAGCTGAAGACTACTGCTGGACTAGGCACCCACAAGGTTTTAATTAAAAAAAAAAAAAACACACATAAGCTGATTTTCCTCTAATTATTTGTTGGATCCTATAACACGTATTTTATTTTCTTTTTTGTTTGTTTAATTATATTTTTTTGTTTTAACAAGTATTTTTGTAGGGTTGCTATGGAATTTGAGCACCATTTTTTAAACTGAAGGAGACAGATGAAATACTAATCACGTTTCATGTGGCCAAAGAAATCTGCTGAGAATCTGTTGAGGAAAGCGGGCCTGCTATTGTAAATGTGAAGGTTTCTGAATACACTAACAACATAAGAGAAGAAGAAAGTAAGTCATAGTAAATCAGTAGGATTAAGAGAAGGATCTCAGTTTGGAACAAATTAGGCTTATTGCATTAGAAGAACAACTATGGTGATTTGTCTAGAGATCTAGAAAACCCCCACTGACAGTCTGCAATTGGTATAGTTCATGGTGTCCAGAGCAGAAAGGATACCATATGCTTCGTGAGTTAGTCCTGTTAGCCAGAAATAAGGCATGGAAGGGAAAGCATCTAAGCCCTGCCAGACATTTTTCAGATTTTATTTAATTTTTTTTTTTTTCACTGGCTGTATTTTGTCTATGTAGCCAAAAGCTGCAAAACCAACAAAGATTGTTTTTAAATAATGTGTTGAAAGCACTGGTCAGGTCCTTCACTGTAGGGGTTTCCAGTTTTTCAGTCATGGTTGTTACATCTGACTATGTAAATATGGTATGGTTTGCTTGTTAGGGACTAAACACTCTTTCAAAACAAAAATAAATTCTGGATGCTCCAAATCTGACACTGGAGAAACTCAGAAGAGAAGGCTCAGTCTAAAATCCCACACTGGAGCTGGACAATATGGGACTTTGCCTCTGGCTGCTTTCTTCTTTAGAAAGATACTTAATTGTCCTTAAGCATTTTGTTGTGAAGGATATCTTGAAACTGCGATGGGAGAAAAAGAGCACAGTAGTAGGAAATTTGGTTCATATATCCTCTCAGTAATCCAGTATTTGGGGGGGGAGGGGGCGAAAGAAAAAAAAGAGCAAATTAAAAACAAGGATAAGGGGGTTTTATTGGTCTTAAATTGCAAAGTTCTGCTCTAATATCCCCAAACCAGTCTTGCCAGCACACATTCAGCAGGCAACATGTGAGTATATCATGTGTCCATGAGTTTTTTCAGGGAGAAAATCAGAATTATTCTTCCACAGAGTATGTAGATAGCACCCAGGAGACTGAGGCGTGGGTGACAGAGAAATAAGAAGAGTTGCCAAGCTACTGTTGACCACAGAACAAAATCACAGAATCACAGAATCAACTAGGTTGGAAAAGACCTCTGAGACCATCAAGTTCAAACTATTACCTAACACCATCTCATCAACTAAACCATGGCACTCAGTGCCACATCCAGTCTGTTTTTAAACACTTTGAGGGATGGTGACTCCACCACCTCCCCGGGCAGCCCATTCCAATGACCAATCACCCTTTCAGTGAAGAAGTTTTTCCTAACATCCAGCCTAAACTTCCCCTGACAGAGCTTGAGACTGTGTCCTCTTGTTCTGTCACCAGTAGCCTGGGAGAAGAGACCAAGCCCTGCCAGACTACAACCTCCTTTCAGGCAGGTGTAGAGAGCAAAAAGGTCTCCCCTGAGCCTCCTCTTCTCTGGGCTAAACAACTCCAGCTTCCTCAATCTCTCCCCAGCAGGCTTGTGCTCCAGTCCCTTCACTAGCTTTGTCGCTCTTCTCTGGACACGTTCAAGAATCCTGACATCTTTCTTAAACTGAGGGGCTCAGAACTGAACGCAGGACTCAAGGTGAGGCTTAACCAGTGCAGAGCACAGGGGAAGAATGACTTCCCTAGTCCTGCTGGCCACACTCTTTCTGATACAATCCAGCATGCCATTGGCCTTCTTGGCCACCTGGGCACACTGCTGGCTCATGTTCAGGCAGTTGTCAACTAGTACCCCCAAGTCCCTTTCTGTCTGACTACTCTCCAGCCTCTCTGTCCCCAACTTAGAGCTCTGCATGGGGTTGTTGTGCTCACAACACAGTGTAGGACCCCGCACTTAGACTTGTTAAATCTCATGCTGTTGGATTCTGCCCATCTGTCCAGACTATTAAGGTCCCTTTGCAGAGCCCTCCTGTTCTCTAGCAGATGCACTTGCTCCCCGCTTGGTGTCATCGGCAAACTTACTGATGGTGAACTCAATCCCCTCATCCAGATCATCAATAAAGATGTTAAACAGGACTGGGCCCAACACTGATCCTTGAGAGATACCACTAGTGACTGGGTGCCAAGTGGATGTGGCACCATTCACCACCAGTCTCTGGACCCAGCCATCCAGCCAGTTCTTAACTGAGTGCCGAATGCATCTGTCCAAGGCATGAGCTGCCAGCTTTTCCAGGAGTTTGCTATGGGAGACAGTGTCAAAGGCTTTGCTGAAGTCCAGAAAGACTATATCCACTGCCTTCCACACATCCACCAGGTGTGTCAGCTGGTCATAAAAGGAGATTAGGTTGGTCAGGCAGGATCTACCCCTCCTAAATCCATGCTGGCTGAGTCTGATCTCTTGGTCATCCTGTAGGTGCTGTGTGATTGTACTCAAGATGATCTGTTCCGTAATCTTTCCTGGTACCAAGGTCAGGCTGACAGGCCTGTAATTTCCTGTATCCTCCTTCTGGCCCTTCTTGTGGATGAGTGTCACATTGGCCAGCTTCTAATCATCTGGGACCTCTCCAGTGAGCCAGGACTGGTGATCTATGATGGAGAGCGGCTTGGCAAGCTCATCTGCCAGCTCTCGCATCATGGCGAGATCCCATCTCATCTGATCCCATAGACTCCTGAGGATCCAAGTGGCTCAGCAGATCTCTAACTGCCTCCTCCTGCATTACAGGGGGACTATACTGCTCCCTGACCCTGTCTACCAGCTCAGGAGGTCAGTTGTGCTGAAGACAACCTGTCTTACTGTTGAAAATTGAGGCAAAGAAGGTCTTCTGCCTTTTCCTCATCTTTAGTTACTATATTCCCCTCCATGTCCAATAAAGGGTGGAGGTTGTACTTGCTCCTCTTTTTGCCATTAATATATTTATAAAAGTAATTTTTATTATCCTTCAGAGAATTGGGCAGTTTAAGTTCTAACTGGGCTTGTGCCTCTCTAATTTTTTACATATACAACCTAGCAACATCTTTAAACATTATCTGAGCTACCTCCCCCTCTTTCCAAAGCTGATACACCCTCTTTTTTTCTCTTAGTTCCTTCAAAAGCTCCTTGCCCATCCACACCAGTCACTTTCCCCATCAGTTCATTGTTCAGCACATCAGGACAGCCTGTTCCTGTGCCTTCAAGATTTCTATCTTGAAGTACGTTCACCCTTACTGGACCCCTTTGTTTTTAAGGGCTGTTTCCCAACATATCCTCCAAATTAATTCCTTAAATAAGCCAAAGTCCATCCTCCAGAAGTCCAGTGTGGAAGTTTTATTGCTGCCTCTCCTTGTTTCACTGTACATTGAAAACTCTATTATTTCATTGTCACTGCATCCTAGACAGCCCTGAACCACCAAATCTCCCACCAGCTCTTCTCTATTTGTGAACGGCAGGTCGAGCAGAGCCTCACCCCTGGTAGGCTCACTCACCAGCTGTGACAAGAAGCTTTCCTCCATACCTTCTAAACTGCCCCCTATCTGGCAGGTTAAAGTCTCCTACAAGAACATAGGCTGACAATCTTGAGACATCCTCCAGTTGCTTATAGAATAATACATATAACTCTTCATCCTAGTTGGGTTGTCTATAACAAACTCCAACCAAGATACCAGTCTTGTTGGCCTTCCCTTTGATTCTTACCTGTAGGTACTCAACCTGATCATCATTAATCTCAAATTCCATGTAACTGGGAGACTCTCATGACAGATTTTCTTCGGTGTCATCTCCCTGACCCTCTGGATCCACAGCCTCGTACCTGTTCTAAAACAACACCTGAAAAGGCGATGGGGGACAGGAGGGAATTTTATTACCTCTGTAAGAAGAGACCCATTTCCATTCCCTCTCGTCTACTAGATCTCCTCCTTCTACTTGATGGTAAGAAGCGTACGGCTCTTCTGACTCCTGAAGAGCATCTCTCAGAGATGGAAGGGTGTAACTCCACCAATCTATTCCCCTTTCACTTTCTTGAATGCTCCTTACTCTTTTACCTGTTACTTAAGATCTGCCACCATACAGAGCAGATCATTCACATGCAGGTCACACCACATGCAGGTGTTTTTTGCACTATCCTCTTGTTCTACCAGGAGTCTCAGGTATTCCCTGCAGTCAGGGGTCTGGACAGCTGTATCCTTCACCAGAGGTTCTGTTTGTGTCAGTACACTACTGCTAGCAAAGGTTTTTGATTGTCTGGAAACAATTCCTGATGGGAGGGGGAGGAAAAAACAAACAAACAAACAAACAGAAAACCCCAACCACAACCAGGAGGGTGCCTGCAATCCTGCCTGCTTGTCCTGCCTGTGAGAACTGCCATGCAACCAGCCATGCCACACTCTCACTGACGTGCCATGCCCGTTTGCCCACTGTTGTTAACCGCACTCTGGGTCACCGCACTCCCTACAGCCTTTTTTAAATAGCCTCCTATGGCCAGGAGAGAGCCCCTCCCTTCACCAGCATGGCTAACAAGACAATTATATTGGTGAGGATTAGCACAAAACACAAAACTTGAGATAAACATAGACTGATCTTTCCTAGTGGGGAAAAATAAAAGAGTAACAAATTAAGTGCAGGTATTTATGATTACAAAAATCAGTAATAATGATTAGACAGTGAAAAACCTCCTCTCACTTGGAAAAATATTCTTCTGACCTCAAGCTCACTGCATGCTGAGCTTCTCACCAGCAGGTACACTGAGACCCCTGTTTCCTTTCAGAAAAAGAGAAGATGTAACAGTAAATAGAATAGCCATCTTTCCTCATACTTAAAAGCTTCTAGAAATGTAATTACTAAGACTCATTTCCTTTTGTAAATAAAATTATATTTCCTGACTATTTTTTCATTAAATATTGGTATTCAATAACCGTATTCATTCTGTTGTGTTCCCCAATTATCTTTTTCAGTAAAGATCTTTCAAAGTTAGTTTTTTTAGAAATTAACCATAGAGTATTTTTGAGGCATGCAAAATTAGGTTTATCAGTGAAATAACGAGGGCATCACTGCTTAAGGTATGGCTGGAATTAAGATTAGTTTGTAACTCATGGAGGTCAGGGCTGTAGAGGAACACAAAGTGTGCCACGGCAAAGCAGATCCATATTAAGATTATGAAAGCAAACACTAGATTTTGCAATGAAAAATTTAAAGATTTTGTACCTCTGTCCCTAGAACAAGCATAGATTTAGAAACACAGTTCAACAACATTGTGCCAGCCAGTAGACTTCATGGAATGAGATCTTAGATCTTACAGTAACAAAATTAGGAACTAGAGTAGGAATTTCAATTGAACAATAAGTTTGTAGAAGAAGAGAGCATGCCAAATAAATGTAGAACAAAGCTGGATAATTTCAAGAAAGGAACTGCAGAAAATGAAACAAGCAAAAACATTTAAGGCAGAAAGAAAAAGGAAAAAAAAAAAGAAAAATAATAAGAAAAAAGAAGCCTACAACCAGCAAAAGGGAGATTTTAAAAAATACCATGCTAGAAGCCCAAGTAAATTGCGTACCACAGCTCCAAAAGAAACCTACTGCAAACCAAACCCTTCATAGTTCACAGTCTGTAGGATTTAAGAAGCTTTGAAAAGGAAAACACAGAATTTGAAAAATTGAAATGTTGCTTAAACGATAATAAGAGAGATTTGAAAAAAGAATTGGAGCAAATTCACAGATTACAGGTCTGTCAGTGGGCTCTACAAAACACAGGTAAGTGCTTTCAAAGATCCCTGAAACAAGCAGATGTATCCCCAAGCTCCACTTCAAGAAATTTAGTGCAGTAGATTTCTTTTCTAGAGTTTCTGAGAAACTTCTTATAGTCTCCAGTTCACCATTCAGGCACAGGGTTAAAATAGGGGTTATATTCAGTGAAGCTATATTAAGGAGGTATATTCATTGTATTCCCCCTTGTCCTATCACTATCTGCATGTGTAAAAGGCTCTTTCCCTATTTTTTATAGCTCCCTTTAAGTACTGGAAGGTGCTATAAGGTCTCCCTGTATCTTTCTGTTCTCCAGACTGAACAACAATAACTCCCTGAGCCTTTCCTCACAGGAGAGAGACTCTAACCCTCTGACTATCTTTGCGATCCTCTTCTCCAACAGGTCCATGTTCTTCCTGTGCTGAGGACCTCAGAACTGGATGCAGTACTCCAGGTAAGTTCTCACTAGCGCAGAGTAGAGGGGCAGAATCACTTCCCTTGACCTGGTGGCCATGCAGCTTTTAGTGCAGTCCAGCGTGGTTTTGGCACATGGTTGGCTCATGTCCAGCTTTTAATCTACAGGAATCCTCAAGTCATTCTCCACAGTGCTGTTCTCAACACATTCTTGTCCCTGTGTGTCCTCATGTCTGGGATTACCCTGAAGGCAATCCAAGGTCCTTTAAGTAGGAGTGTGTCTTGGTTTAAGGACAAATATGGAGGTGGAAACTCCAAAAAATGAAAACCGCCCCTTATATTCCCCACTAATATAGAGAGGCAAAATGCGAGGAGATGTAAGTGAAAAAAGAGCAATTTACTGACAGCACCCACAAAGATGCAAAGGAAATGGTTAAATCAACAAGGCAGGAATAGTTTTCTAGCTTCCTTACCCTTGATTCCCAGGGCAAAAACAAAAGAGACAAAATAGTGTGGGCTCCCACGCTGGACTACATGTTTCAGGACAAGAAAGGAAACAATATGGCAAACGTGTTAATGCATCCTACACCTTCCCACCATCCAGAACACAATGAAAAAATAAGGCAATGCAAAACCTGAAAAATTATTTCATCCAAGATAAGTTATGTTGCCAGAAAACGCTGACTGGCACAGGCAGCAGCTATCAGAGTCCCTGTGGCTTGTTATGGTCCCTGCAGCAAAAAAAAGCAACAGCCAAGCAGCAACTCTTGGCTTGCTGAAGTCCTGACAGCAAAGAGCAGTTTCTAGAGGCGACTGGGACTCCTGGAGCAGCTCCAACCTACAGCAAAACCCTCTCTTGGACTCCCTGTGCCAGGTGGAAGAGTGGCCCCTTGTGATGTCATGATGCTATGAATATTCACTGCTAAAACAACACTTCCCTGGCTTGTAACCATAACACAGAGTTAGAAACTTCATTCTTCACAAAACCACTTCAACTCATGCAACGTTTATCTTAGGATTCATTTTTTGATCTAGTGATATCTAAAGAACAATGGCAGCAGTGAATTCATGAATGAATGCCATTCAATGAATGGCAGCACTATATTCAGAATAGTAAATTTCAGCTACCGAGAGACAGAAATACAAATTCTATTAGGTATCACTGAGCTAAGTCTAAGCCTAGTGTTAGTCCAGATACATTAAAGAAGAATCAGCATAACAACAATAAGGTTGTCATGGGAAGGCAAAGATTTTAAGGGTTCGGGATGAGAGATAGAAGTCATCCATAGAGAAGACTCTGTCAAACTTACTGTGGGATGATGGCTAGAGTTAAAACTTAAAGGAGACTAAGAATTCTAGTGTAAAAATACAGCAGCTGCCAGTCCCTGTATAGAACACATCACCTGGATGGAATGGGGTTGACATGCTCTCCATATAGCAATAATTATCTGCTCAGAGGGGCAGAATGAAGAGTAAAACAAAGTGAAGACTATGTGGCCTCTGTTCACTGAAATCCCAGCAGAAAGTGGAAGCATTGTGTTACTTAGAAGATCTTGAGACTCTACAGCACCTGTCAGCCAAGGGAGATGGATCGAGGTGTACTGCTGCTGAGCCAACAACCGTATCAAGCCCCCTCCTCAGGTGCCAAGCCACAACTGCGCCCCTCCCATTAGGTATGGTGAGAGAACTTTAAACCAATTAGAAATAAAGGGTATTTATGACTAAAGCTACTCAATTTCCAGCTAAAAAGAAATAATATAAAAGTTGAGAATGAGAGAACATTGGAGAAGACTCCACGGAAACTGGATCAGTCAACAGGCTGAGCCTATCTTCTCCTCACATAGCGATACCTGTTGGGTAGGAATTATGCTCTAAGCATGTTAATTATTGCTATTGGTATTAGAGTTTACTTTATAGTGTTGTAGATTGCTTTAGACGTATTTTTGCAGTCAGACACTATCACCCACAATCCACGAACCTGATTAATCTGTCAAAATTTGTAATAATAAGGAGTGTTATTCTGTAAACTGTTAGAAGTGAGTCCTTTAAGGTGCTAGCAGTTGCTGGTGGTGGATAATACTTCGTTGAGACCCACTGAGGGATATTCCATGCTATTGGCCTAGCCTCCAAAAAAAGGCAGTAAAATCACCCTCTGATTCTGTGAATCTCTTGGTAAAGGGTCCCCTTACAGGACACTGATAGACAAGGGTCTTGACTTCTCTGGGGCATTGACAGACAAATCACAACGGTTCAAAAGGGTCAGGCAAAGTCCTTCCTTTCATGTTACACTCATTTTGTTGACTAGTCCTCAAACTACATTTAGTGTAAGTTTTTTCCTTGATATCGTATGTTTAAATTCGCATTTCCATTTGAGTTACAAAATATTAAAGAAATTCCAGGAAAACCACAGAAGTTAAGGTGTGGCAGCTTCCAGGATAGTAAATTTATGTCTGAGAATAAGCTTATTTGCCATGAAAGATCCAGGAAAGTAAAAACTCACAAAGGGGCAAAATTCTGTTTTTAAAACCACAGCTGGGACACAGGGATTATTCCCATGGGTCACAGTGGAGCACCACATGGACACACCATGTACTTCCCATAACGAACTCCCCATACTGCTTCTCTCAGACTTAAAGCAGTACTTTTAGACTGTAGTCAGATGGATGGCAATGTCTCTCTCAACAAGGACAATACCTGCTCTTAGTGAAATATAACCTCAGTATCTGAAAAAGCTGCACAGCTTCATAATGGAAAAAAAATTCCCAAAAGAGCTGGCTCTAGTATTTGCTTCATATTTCCTGAAGCTCTCTTCCAACTCCAAAGCAAACATGATTAAGATGGTTATGATGTGCCTGCATGCAATTTGCAAGGAAAACTGCTCTTAGTTGTCTCTCTGCCAATCTGTGACTTCAAAAGGTTACTTTACCTTGATATTTAGCTAAGACATGGAATCCATTGCACTTGGATTTACATACTTTCAGCAACTCTGCAAGCAATTATGGTCTTTACCATGTGACATAGCAAGTTAAAAACACATCTTTTTTAATTCCTGAAGCCCATTTTCACTCCAGCAAAAGTGAAATTTTTAACCCCTTATCAACATCAGCATTGTGAAATTGACACTTTCTACTTAACCAACTCCTTTAGTAAGCACAATAGAGATTTTGTTGTTGTTGTTGTTGTTTATTCCCTCTTGACATGGGGAATGTGAGTCAGATCTGCATAGTAATATTTTTCTTGGTATTGAGTGAAAACTTCCATCTAAAGATGAGGATGGAAGTGCCATATCTCCAATTAAATGCAGAGTTCCCCTGACAGTTTGAATCTAGAATCTACTTGAAGCCAGACAAGCCCAAAGGGGGTTTATTGTTGCAGAAGCTATTTCTGCTGAAAAGGTGTGTGCCGCATACACAGGGCAAGAGAATTTGAATAGAACAGACTTTAATCTTCTCAAAAAAATCACCCTTGTTTTTTGCAAAAGCATCTAGTGTGACTGGAACTCTAACTATGAACTTTGGGGGCTAAATGGGGAGCAAAAGGAGAGATTAGAGTATATTAGTCATGAAGCTACTCAGTTGCAGATTGTGAGGATTGCTGAGGTTGCTATTTTCATACTGAAAGTTTTCTCAGCACTTTCTCTGAAGCATTTCTTAGAAAAGAAGAAACTAAGTTTACTCAGAGACCTCCCATGCTGAAATTCTGGAATTCTCCCAGGGTTTTTGTGATCTCTTGAGTAACTTCAAGATGGGCATATGGAGATGGAGAAAGGAATTGTTTCCACTAGATAGGAGCAATTTGTGCTTCCAGACAAATTAGTCTAAGAGAAAAACCCAACAAGGAAGGATTTGTTTGCATCACTCCTATTCCAATTTCACAGACTGGGAGATTTCATTAAGCTTCTGGATGTTTTATTGCTTTTTCAAACACAACTCCAATGTATTGAGTCTGCAGATCACTCCAGGCCATATATAAATCACTGCTGAAGTCAAAGAGAAAGCTGCTGCATTCACCTGTTGTTGCAATTTTTCCATGTCCTCATGGAACTATGCAGCAGCAGGACATTAAATGGCATGAAAAGCATTTATGAAACTGTGATCTGTTATACTTGTTACCTCTGACCTGCTCATAATTCAGTGCTGAAGGCATACAGCTCACTCTTACTCATTACCTTCTATGTAGCAAGAGTCTGCTCTGCCTTGTGTTTTGCTTGCATGCATCTCTGACTTTCCCAGTACTTTAAAAATACTGTTGACCAGATGCAAAATACTAGAACATCACAGTTCCTACAAGGCATCTCAGCCCTTACTGGGGAATCCAATTTTGAAGATTATTCCAACCTTTCTTTGCTTAGAGTGGGGTTTACTCTGCAACATGAAAAATGTGCCGCCTCCAATCTATGTGCCCTGTTCTATTCCTGGCCTTAATATAGCATCATGTCAGGATGCTTAAGTGACAAAATTATTATTTTTCATTGGCTGTCGTTCTGGCCAGAACTCACGAGCCACACAGGGTAACCAAGAAGGAACCATCTTCAGTAATTTTCTCTGCTTTGCTGCAGTATACAAGTAGAGCACATTAGCCAACATTTCATTACTTTGTTCATTAAATCAATGAGATTCATACCAAAGTGACTTCATCATATCCAGTAAAACAGACTTCTAACTTTGTGCATTAAAAAAATGGGCTTTTTTTCCTCTTCTCACTTCTGAGAATACTGAGAAAATTTTGGCTAATGTACATGCTCTTTAAAATATTGTTCCTTTTAGCTGATGAAAGGAAGAAAAAATGATGGTTTCTTTGTTGGATGAAAATGACATGTCATAAAGAAGGATGTACAGCACTCCACTGGGTACAACACATCATACTAAAAAGTGGCAGTTCTTGCTGACAACTGGCAGCCTTTTCCTAAACTTCCTAGTTTTTGATCAAGTTTAGAAAATATCACTAAGGCACTTGAGCAGTTTTCACATTTTCCTAGTGTCTTGGAATCCTATTTCAATTCAATTGTGGTACAAACTTTACTTGCAAAACTACGTTTTGCAGAAGCAGCTGAGGTCATGCCAGTACATTAGAAATAGTCCTGCATTCATGTAATAGGGGAAGCTTTGCTCTTTGAGCTGAAGATCAAGGAATAAAGGAAGGAATTAGTTGCTTCTTCGAGTATGGGAAGAGCTAGAGGCATAGAGTGTGGACTCTTATGGTGTTCTTTGCATGAAGGACGAGTAGAAGGTTTCTTTATATGACCTCTGCTTGAAAACCATAAGGAGATTTTTCTTTAAGAAACTGGGGTTTGGAAGATATAAGGAGAGGCTGAACAATTCAAAGCACTTTCTTCTTCTAAACAAGAGTTTCCTTCCACTACTGACTGATTAAATACAATGGGTTAAATACCACAACCCAACTGCTTAGGGTTCCAAGGATTGGAAGGATTTAATTAGCTTTGGGATAATCAGTTATAAAACTGCTTAGGGTTCTGAGGATTGGAAGGATTTAATTAACTTTGGGATAATCAGTTATAAAACTGCAACGTATAAGTGGCAATTAGCCCTTGGTAAAAAGCAGTGAAGCAAAGCAAGAGGAGTTCCCTTTCTTTCTCCTTCTGCTGCCTAAGTTTCCATGAAGTGAAAAAACTCAAGGTCCAGGAAATGTCCATTACAAATCATGCTCACCTTTTCTTGTGATACCATGTCTGTCCCACTAAAGCCAATCTGTGGTTTATAGCTGGTGAAAAGACTGGTTGCAACGGCAGCTCTGCCTGCTGCTTCAGTGCAAGCAGAGTTTTCAGTCCTAGGCAAGACCTCAGTATTCCCTTGGGATCTGCTGTCTGTATCAAAACAAGCTGGCAGAGGGAAAATATCCGTCAAGCAGAACCACCTCCCCTCGAAGTCCACATGTTCACCACATGTTTTCCTGCCTCACCCTTTGAAGACTCTGCTGGGAGCATCTGTAAATGTTTCCTGTCCATAATGGAGGAGGTAGTGAATTCTCACATCCTTGAGTCAAATTCTGCAAACTCTGTGAGAATCTCAACCTCCTGCTAACTTAGACCTCCAGCAGTAAGCAGCACGAGCAAAAGGGCTGAGATAAGCTTTCCTCAAAACTACAGAGCATATTATTGTGCTAACAAGGAGTTACCTAACCTGGTGTACTGATTGCAAAACAAATACGAGAAGCTGAGCATCACATCTCAAACCTGTACTGTGAATTTACAAAAAAATTACTCAGAAATGCCACCTTGCAAAATGGATAAGAAAAGTAGCAGTGGGGGTGCAAAAAGAGTGAATCCATGACAACAGTGCTCTGTAGTCTAGCTGGCTAAAAAGCAGTGAAGGAAAGGCTGAAGAGCCACCATGAAGTTATGGCAGCTTACCTGTCAGTGGCTTGTGGCAAAGAAAGCAGGAGGTGTGTTTATGAGAGTGTTCTCCAGGAGGAGGACACTGTTGCTGGCAGAGGAATGCAAACAATGCAGTCAACTAACAATAGCTGCAATTTAAGTATTTGTGGTATTTGGTTATATTTTATAACCAGAAAATGAATCTGTTATGTGAATAAGGAGGAGTTACAGGACTCCCTGCAGAGGTAGCAATTTGAAGTGTGCTGCTGCCACCAGATAAATGCATCCAGCTAGGTGTCAGGTGCATAGAGAAGAAGACAACAACAAGGAGTATGTTGCATATATTATTCTGGTGGTTGTCTGCCCCTTAGCTTTTTCCAGAGACCTCTGAAAGCATTCAGGAACTTAGTTCTGCAAATGTGTGGCACAGTCAACTGGAGGCTGCACAAGTAACTACTAGATGTGTTGGGCACATAGAATAGATGTGATCACAGATAACAGCCATAGCATAACAAGTGCTTCCCATCTCTTGGCCAGAAACACTGGAGTTTTTAGGGTGGTTACTTTTGTATATATTATTCCAAAGAACAATATATTTGGAATGCGTGTACTCTAAGTAGCCATGTAAACAGAGGCTGGATCTATGGGCTTACACCAATTGTATGAGGTCCAGCAAGGCCAGGTGCCAAGTCCTACCCTTGTGTCACAACAACTCCAGAGAGTGCTACAGGCTGGGGTTAAAGTAGCTGGGAAGCTGTCCAAAACAAAAGAACCTGGAGGTGCTGCCCAAAGGACAGCGGCCAAACATGACAGCACCCCAGAGGCCAATAAAGCCAGTGGCATCCTGGCTTGTATCAACAAAGGTGTGTCTAGCAGGACCAGAACAGTGACCATCCCCCGGTTGCACTAGTGAGGCCACACCTCAAGTCTTGTGTCCAGTTCTGGGTCACTCACTACAAGAAGGACATTGAGGTGTTGGAGTGTGTCCAGAGAAGGGCAATGAAGCTGGTGGAAGGTCTAGAGAGTAAGTCAGAAAAGGAGTGGCTGAGGGAGCTAAGATGTTTAGCCTGGAGGAGAGTAGGAAGTGATTTCATCTCCCTCTACAAGAACCTGAAAGGACGTTGTAGTGAAGGGCGGGTTACCCAGGTAACAAGTGATAGGATGAGAGAAAATGCCCTAAGTTGCATCAGGTTTAGATTGGTATTATGAAGAATTTCTCCACCGATAGGGTTGTAGAGCATTGGAAAATGTTGCCCAGGAAAGTGGTGGCATCACCATCCCTGGAAATGTTCCAAAAATGTGTGGTAATGGGACTTAGGGACATGATTTAGTGGTGAATGGTGGTAGTGTTAAGTCGACAGCTGGACTTCATCATTGATGATCTGAAAGGTCTTTTTCTCCAACCTTAATGATTCTACAATTCTGTGATCTAGCCTGCCTCTTATGATCTCTCTTGAGAACCTGGCCACTGTGACACATTGTGGCAATGAGCTGTACTCAGGGATATTTGTGCTATCAGAAGTGTAGAGGCAGTGTTCACACTTAAACAGGATTTGTATGGTCCGTGCAAATAGTCCATGCATTACAAATTCTAATGTCAATGGAAGGGAAATGCAGATGCATTTTTGAGAAATGCTCATGCCAAATCACTTTTTCTCATCAGCACCTCACTTTTCTCTTCCTTATTGTTAACAGCAGGCAAGCTTCTCTAGCACTGAAAGACACCCCATAAGAAAGATTTTGTCAAGCTATTTGGAGAGTTATGAAAGCCTGCAATATGTTTTGCGTACATCTACAGTGGGCTAAGTGGATGTATCTGGTCTGTACAGGGCTGAGCCTATATCCAAACTGTTCCCAAAATTTTCCATCCACTGTTTATTTTACCTCATGGACTGCAGCACTTGCAGAAAACTTTTCAGATTAGATACTGTTCAAAACTTCTTTCCAGACATCGTGCAATCATTGCAATCCTATTTAGGGGCATTGTAACATTAATCTTGTGTTTTCAGTGTGCTGGAGGTATCTCTTCTCTTTCTCAGGCACTGCTGCCAAGCTTTGCCATGATTTCTTTTAAGTTGTGGATGTCTCATATCCTTAGCATTACTGCTAGAACTTTTTTGACTGCTGCTTGGTTGTTTTCTTTCTTCTCAGTTGCAGCTTGTATTGCTGACATTTCTATGGAAGTGATATTAATGATATCATGGCTAAGTTCCTATTTTTCATTGGGTGTTGTATTAAGGTAGAACTAAAACTCTTTGAAAGTCCTGTGTCCTTCAATTACATTTTTTTCTTTTCTGTGTTGCTCTACCCAAATCTGAGGATGGTTATCATTTTTGCTTTTGACTGGCCCATTTCTTCTTTTGCAGATTGTCACTATCAGAAGGCTCTGAATTTCCCTTCTTCACTGTAGTTTCTCCTTCAGTCATTAAGTCTTCACTTACTTTTTTTTGATTGCTTTTTATCCTTTTTGATTGCCTTTTATCCCTGCTCTTTATCCTTCCTTGGTACCTCACTCCCCTACCTCCACTTTTTCAGTGAGCTTTGCAAGAGTTTTCACTGTGTTTTTTTCTTTTCTGAGAAGTACTCTATGTCTCTCAGCTTCTCCAGTCTTCCTCACTGGATTGGTATCCAGTTGTTCCACATGCAGCTTGATTTATGCTGTCTCTGGATAATGTCTTTTATTCTTCCCTTGTGCCTTTTCTCCTTTCTCTCAAATCCATTCCTCAGTAAAGCAGGAGCTTCTTGCAGCAGCATCTTTCTTTTCCAGTATATGCTCTGACTTATGTTACTGCATCTACTCTGTATTTTCCATTATGTTTTCCCCTGATCTGTAAAAGTACAGATCTTATTTCTGAAAAAAAGTTGCAGTCATAAAGGTGTTAGTCGTTTAGTCTAATGAGGTGGTTAGCATAGCACATATCTGCTAGCACCTGCTATGTCACTGTATCAGGCAGGTGAAGTTAGGGTCCTATATGTTGTAGGAGAAAGAAGGTGTAACTTAGGATAAATCTCAATGTTCATACTTGAAACATCTAATCAAGCATTTTTTATGGCTGTGTCCTGTGGAGACATTTTTGGAGGTTAGTTTCAGACTGCTCTGTGCATGTGCAATCTTCACACAGTCACAGCTGGCTGGTGTACTACTCCCAAATCCCTCTAGCTGTATTTTTAAAGACCAAAAGGGGCAAAAGAGTCTGACTCTCCAGGGGGGTTTTTTTCTCATTTTTCTTTGCAGGAGCATAGCTGCAGTGTTAACTCAGCTGTCTCTAGCATGCAAAACTGCTTAAAATAAAATCGCATATTTCTGAGAACTGACTGTTCCTCTTATTATGACTGTAGGAACAAAAGTGTAACAGGATCTTCTTCATCACAGAAATTATAATGCTTTCTGGCTGAAGGACAGGAGTTCTGTTTCTGCTTAATGGGTCCTCCTGCTAATGTTATTTGTGCTGAGTACTGTCTTGCTCAGCAGATTCTGCTCCTGAAACCAAAAGAGGAATCTCAGAATGAGGAAGGGCAAAAGGGTTGGTCCCAGTGTCATGTGTTCATTACTAAAGCTTTTGCTCGAAAGGCTGAACGATCTTTGCAAACCTTAAAAAACAAACAAAAAAAAAACAACAAACAAACAAACAAAACAAAACCCCTCACTACACCAGAAACCAGAGCGTTAGGAATCTGTTCCACTAGGAACTCAGCAGGAAGGTGAAAAGTTTAAACAACTGAAAAACAGAGTAATAGACGGCAGTTGGAGATTGTGGTGCAGATGCATGTGTACAAAAATATTAATGGAGTATGTTGTCAAAGACATAATACCTCTAATTCAGCCATATGTAAACAGACACAGCTCCAGAGAAATAAACCAAACTTCACTTACTTAAACTCTGACTTCATTGTGTTCTGTGTCTGTACACAGGATCTGCATTTGAGAAAGAAGGGATTTTATTTGTTCATGTTTTGATATGTATCAAACATAAAATCTTTGAGTTTATTTTTTTAAGAACATTTTTATTTTCTTTAATCAGAGCTGGGCATATTTTGCATGATTCTAGTTTCTTCATTCTATCACTTGGGAGCTCCAGAGTCCTGTTTTCAGTTGTTAGCTCTGACAGAAAATACATGCACAGCTTTGAGTGAATCACTAAATCCCTCATTTCTTAATGGAGAATATAGCTCTTCCTTGTCTCATGCTCTCTGCATGTCTTGCTTATTTAGAATGAAAGCTCTAGAAAGTATGAATTTCTATTCATATCTGGCACAACACACTTCTGATCTCCATAGGTGGAGCCTCAGAGGCAGGAGAGGTGGTGCTGCAGTAGAAATAGTTTTCAGATCCACCAGCAAAGGACTAAGATGCAGCAAAGGATAAGCAAGGTGAGCAAGAAACAAGCAATTTAGTAGCTATGAGTCACAAGAAGTTTCATGCAATCTATTGCTTACTTCAGCACAAGGCAAGTGCTTCAGCATCTAAGATCAAACAAAAAATCAGAGATGTGTTATTGCTTCTTTGTGGGTTTGGGTTTGTTTTTTTGGTTTTTTTCACCTTAACATACACACAAGCCTTTGAATATTGCTGTGGCTTGGTTTTATTTATATACTTATTTGTTGTAAAGGAATGATTGCTTTCCTACTCATGATAATAATCCATTCCACCAAGGTCAGTAGTAATAGTTTTTGTCAGAGCACCAATCACAAAACCGCAAGAAGGTGGTCTTGCCTTTAAACAACACTGAAGAACTTACTACAGGAGATATTCAGTAAAGCAGAGATATTTATTAGACTTAGCCTAGAAGTCTTTTACACAGATTAAACTGACTGGCATTTTAAAGTAGACACAGGTAAAGACACAAAGGAGGTCAGTGACTGTATGTACTTAGAAGAGACCTGAGTGACAAGAAGGAATGTGTGTCCGTTGGTGTGCACATTTCTCCTTCAAGCAGTCAACTCAGCCTTTGAATGCCAGTCTGCCGTTTTTCACTGAGATGTTCAGATACGTATTGATCAAATCTTAACATGAAATCTAAAATAAGTCATGCCTATAGGACAAAACATGTATTTTACTGCTGGCAGGAGAGATGTAGGGCATTTGTTTTCAAATTTATAATGTTAATGGTGATCCTAGTCTTAACAATGATGAAAGAGAAATATGCTTGCTTTTAAAACATTTGTCTTTGGTGAGATCTTCAGGTAGGGTCAATTTTTTTTTTTTTAAAAAAGCACAATTCATTTGTGCTGCCTCCTTATTCCTGTAGCATACAAATGACTGAAGACAGCTACAGTCCTTGGACTAAATGGAAATTTTGTCTGTTCTCCAGATAATGTTGTTTCTAAGAGGAAACAATGAAACCCATGGGATGATATTGAAGACAAAAGGCATTTTATTATTATTTCACTATGCTGGACATCTAGTTTTGCCAAATTCAGTTTTCTTCCTGTCTTTTTAATTAGTTTCTTCTCCGTAATCTCAGAACATTATACAGCCTTCCAAGATTTCTACTTTGTGTCCAGGTTTTTCACTCTTTGTGATTCAACTAAATGTGTCTCCCTAGGACAGTTTTTCTCAGCCAAACTGTGGTGGAGAAAGAAGAGGGCCTGATAGCAAGGTTTGCATCTTTGGTGTTGTCCCTGGTACCAAGCTATCCATATCTCATGTGCTTTGTTTACAAGAGGAAGAATGTTTATACTTAGCCAGTTTTCAGATTTGCTGCAATGTAGACAGGCAACTTAATGGGTCACAGCTGTGCTTATCTCATGGTTTCCTGGCTTTTTTCCAGTTTTGCCACCCGTAAACCATCAAGTCTGCCATCACACAGCAGTGGATAGAGCTTTTACAAAGCGGCTCCAAGCTGTGACATGATCATTTTAAAATCCCAGCACGGGCTTTGTTTTGCTGTTGAAGATTGGCCTCCTTTTGTCACAGAGGCCCCTATTTCACCCCCTAGTTCTGCACTCCTACACTGCACATACTGTCTTCTGCATCGCTGAGAGTCAGGCGTGACATTTCCACTGCCACTTAGCAAAGCAAGGCAAGTCTCATGGCTATGATGTCATCAAGGAGCTCTAATTCATGTCTGTGTCATTATGGCAGTGAAATACTAGTTTACACAGAGCTGAAAGCATGCAGCACAGAATGAAACCAGGACAATGTCTATATCAGTAAGGATGGGTAGCAAGGCATGTGATTTGAAACTCAAAACCAGGAGTCACATGTTTCCAACAGCCAAAGGTATATGACATGGCAGTGTATCAACTGCATTTTTTTTTTAAACTATAGCACTTGAGGGTTCCACTCAAAGCTGATGTTTTAGTCTGCTGGAGACTGTCAAAACCTAGTCTCTGCCTCAAAGAGATGTGGCTACTATTGTCTTGACCAAGTTTTGCATTTTTATGTATTTAAATGGAGCATTTGAAATGGGAATAAAAGATTTTTTTTTTTGACTGTGGTTATTAATGTCAGAGTTTTCAAGGCTTCCTATTCCACCCCGAGGGATTCTGTTCTCAGTTTCACTCTCCTTGAAACCTGGCATGCTATAGAAATCCTGGGGGCTGTCCTGGATTGCAGCAGGTGCCCAGCTCACAGATGGACCATATGCCACCATCCTCCCCCACTTCTCCTCCCTCCAGCCTAATCTCCATCACTCCAGGTTGGCGGGAGTTTTTAGGGATGGTGGCTTTTTAGAAGACAGATGCTTTTTTTACAGGTGACAATTTATTATCTGCCTGAAGATAATCCTCCTGCGGATAAAATCCATGGGTAGAACAAAGGTGGATTTATCATTTTGGGTAGACTCTTGGAGACAGAGTGGAAACTAGAATGGAGTGGTACACAGAAAGGTATATTCTTATCATGCCAAGATTGATGAAAGAAGTTCTTCCTTCTCTGCATAGGGAGCATACTTACTCCAAGATATATCTACTACTTCTTTTGCCCAGAGTATTTTGTAGTTGAAGCAAGGTAAAGCAAATAAATCTTTGGCATAACAAAGTCCAAGCTCCTGACTTAGTAGGAAGCAGAATAAGGAAGTCCTGCTGCCTTTTATTGTTAGACTTCATCCCTGAGAGAACAGGTATTTGTTCTGCTGAATGAGCATCGTGAGGAGGTTTGCAATTTGAGGAGCAGCACTGCACACAATCCTTGCTTAACTGGCTGACCAAAAGAGCATCTGGAAACCACATGTCCTGAGTCGCAAGGACTGCTTTGCTCAAGGCTTCCCAAGGAAGTGCTAAAATACAAGGCTGTATTCCTGTTTTGAAGATAAGAGATATTGTTGTGTCACACTCCTTTCAAGTACTAATGGGTGTCCCGGGCTAATGTATCTGGGTGTGCAGAGAGTGTTGTGGACTGCTTCATATAAAGCCACTTAAATTATGTTAGCCCCCTACTTATACTGAGAACTTATTTTGACATCAATCATTAAATCATCATTAAGTATATGACCTGTGTCTTTTGTGGCAGTAGATGATTTCTGGAGTTCACACAAGTTGTGCATGTTGCTGTATGAATGCCTTCATGGTCTTCTTCTTGTTAGGTACTATATCTCCACAAAATGTATTCTTTCACTTACTGAAGCACGTAAAAGCTTGGCTGAATCACACTGGGCAGAAAAAACAGGTCACTGCTCAAAAGGCAAAAGAGAATAATAGGTCCAGAAGAGCTTGCCTGAGAATACATCCTTTAAAGCAACAAATTTAAAAGTTATGCTAGCAAAATTCATAAAGTTGTTATACAAATCATGGTACATGAAAGGCTTACTTAGCACATCATAAAGGTTGTTATTTAAAATGTAGAGATTATACACAATGTCAGTCTTCTCATAACTATTTTTTTAATCTTTTTTCATCATAGTTTTTCAGATTTCTCACACAGTGCTTATAGGACTACATAAACTCACCTCATCTGAGTTGCAAGAAGATCCATTACTGTGCACCTTAGTTTACCCTTGTCTGGGAAGAATCCAAGGTGAGGAGTAGATTTCACTTCACCCATCCAGATGCTTGTATCCTCAAATGTGCCTTGAAGAAGAAAGATAGATTCTTTGCATTCATATAAAGGCATTCCTTCTTCCTTGTCCTTGCTTTTCTCATATTTTCAAACACATATATTTTTTTCTGTATGTCAAAAAGTAAGATGCACTGCTGGGATGACAGATCAGTGAACATGAAGCAAGTGCCCCAAAATGGTACCAAGAGATCGGGTCAAATCCCTGGCTTCCCCTCTAGAACATATCCACAACCTTCAACAGAAAACAGTCAGAACAGGGCAGATTTGTAAAGCCTTTACATTATGTATTTTAAGTATGTGGCCACTAGTGTGTACAATTCAGCATCAAGGCTCTCAATATATAAAGTCAAACAGTCTTGCAACCTGACATACTTCCTCCCATTCAATCTCAACACTTTGCAACTTTCATAAGAGTTTTTGCTGAGAATGGAGAAAACCCAAATAGTTTCAACATAGGTGCTAAAGACTCAATTTCTGGTCAAGCAATTTAATAATGTGAGTTTTTAGCTCCACTTTCCAGAAGTATAGATGCTTCTGGAGTTCTCATTAACCTTTACAGGGTGTATGGACCTACCTCAAAGAAAGAAAATGTCTTTGTTCCCAGACTTCATACATAACTTATGAGCTTGGAGACTGAATTTTGGCTCAGGATCATCTGTAAACAGTTTCCAGAACAACTAGAAGAGATCAGTCTCAGGTGCTATGCTTACAGTTTTCCTATTGCCTCTTATCATTGCATCCAGCTAATGACTATTTAAATAGTATATGTTTCTCTTCATTAAATATATTGTAAAATAATTTAAAAATCACATTTTTTAAAATCACTATTTTTCTATGGATTTTAAGATCAAGCACTCAATTGCAGATTTGTCTCTAATGCCTATGGATTAAAAAATGCATGTATATTTTAATCATTCACTGTTAAATTTCCAATTGTTAATTCAATCCCCAAACTAGTGAGTACCTTCCTCTATTCTACCATGTTGAATAGCAGTAGTGGGCAAAACCATACTGCATGGCCTGTTTCTAATTACGCTCTCATGTTTCCTCCTAATGAACAAAAAAATCTCCATTTTGTGCATTGCCTGTTAACCTCTGAAAAGGTCAGTGCCTTGCTCCTGTAAATGCAGCACACTTTTTTTCCCCTTCTATTTAACACAGTTATTACTTTCTGGAAGGTAGGATGTTTCTTGCTCAGATTCATGCAGAATCAGGCTGGCCCTTTTCATTCAACCTATGTATTTGAAGGCTCAGGGAAAAGCAAATAAATCTGACCATGAGCATAATAGCTGCCACAGATATTGCCTTGGCTACTCATCCTTTATTTGCAAAATTGATGATTGATAAAGCACTTTTTGCATAAAAACATATACATACTGCTGGATTGAAGATTGTAAGCCATAATAGAGCAAGGACTTGAATTCAAGAATTGATGGTCCTGAACAACCTGGTATCCATTACTTCCATACAACAAAACTATAGGAATCTGCAACACATATTCTTCTGCCTACCAGACAGCTGCTTTCTGTCATGGGCCAAAAGCCCCAGTTTTGTAACAGGAAATTTCAACCAATTTAATCTATTGCCCATTAATAAGCTGCTAGTTACTGATTCTGTATTGAGAAATAAAACAAGTAAACAAAAACACAGATATCTCAGCTTTGCTCCTGATACCTCTCCTCCTCCCTTTTAGCTCTCTTTGCTGCACTCAGCCCCCTCAGAGATGCAGCTGGTGGCACAGGGGACAGGGGACTTGGTTGCTGCATTGTTGTTCTTTTATTTTTGCTTTTCTCATATCCAATTTCAGTGCCCCAGCACAGGGTTCTCCACAGGCTGGTGTCCCCTCAGAGCTGTATGGCCTCCAGAGCTTCCTCCCTGCCCTAATGGGGTGACTCTTTATTCTGTGCTGCCTGAGAGGCTCCTGAAAGCAAAAATAAAAATCTGATGGGGCCCCGGGTTTGTTTTATGGCACAGCTCAAAAGCCAGAGCTGGAGCTATTTTTTGTTTTTTTCAATGCTTAAGAGGTCACCATCAGGGCAACTGTGTCTCCAAAGAGTTACCATGGAAATTACCCTTGGCACTTGGAATACCTTCTTCCTACTGAAAGAAAGGAGTACTGGCCATCTAGAAATCTTGGAAAACCACAGTCCAAGAAAGCCAACATCTGCGCAATAAAGCAGATGTGCTATCAGGGGAGGTGTGCTAATCTCTTAAAAAAATGGGGTTAGACTTTCATGAGGCTTAAAGTGGCTTTAGTTGATGAGATCTAGCAGTCTGTCCCCCAACTCCACTGGCATTAAACAAATAGCTTTCTACTTGTTTTCCATTGTAGCCCTTACTGTGCCTGCCCCGTGAAAACAGCACAAAGGAAGGACGAGAGCATTTGCAAAAAAAATCCGGAAATACTACATATGTGTTTATAAACACAAGCAGTGATTCAAGCCTAAATGGCAACAGGGAGCAGCAGGCAACGAGGCCTTCAATTATTAACTAACAAGGCTGGGCTGACCCCAAGGTTTTTCTCCGTGGTTGTGAGGCAGAGCAGGGGCATCGCACTCAGTGCACAGCATCAGCCTGATCAGGAAAGCAGTGCTGTGGCAGCCAGTCAGCAGAGCACTCCTAAGTGTGTAGCAGCTGCAGTTCTGGATTATGTGGGCTTTGCCCCTGTGGAGCTGAGCAAAATCTCGAGATGCCTCTGTCGTCCTGGCTTTCTCTGCATGGGAAACTGAGTCCAAACCTGTACATCTCTTTCCACCTGAGATGCCTCAGAGTGTCCTTTCTTCCTATTCCAGAAAGACACAGAAGGGTTTCCTGCAGCTTCCCTGTGTACCCAACATCTGCAAGACAAGTGTTAGATAACTACAGTGTCCATGGAACAAGTATATACCACAATGAGATAGTGGTGTGAATCCTATCATTACAAGCTGGAGATCTCCTCCTGGTTTTAGTGTCCATGAGATATAATGCTGAAGTCCAGGAGGAGCAAACCTCACAGAGCACCCCAGGAAAAACATGTTCTTAGGGAAATGGAGTGCCTAGAAAAATGGACTGCCAGCTTTATTACCTGGTATCATGCTATGGAGGGTGAACACGAAAATCTTCCCCTGCCACCAGACCTCTGCTTCTTTCTTAAGAAAGCTGCATCGGAGTTAACTAATCTCTCTCATCAGCAGCAGAGGTGTCTTGTGAACTGTCTGCATCCACACTCATCTACTTCTCTTTTTCTGTTCTCCTGTTTGTTTTTTTGGGGTTGTTGGTTGGTTGCTTTTGGTTTTTACTTTATTTAACTTTATGTTCAACTTTCTTAGTAAGTACAACCTTGAACAGAAATGGAAGTAAAATAAGAAATAAGAGACCTGGTGTCACTTCTGACACTAGGGATTGGAACCTTTCCAGCATCTCAAAGATAGGTATATAGCAGAAGCCCAGCTCTGGTAGAAAGTCTTTCCTCTCTGCTAACTTAATATTTAGGATTTGGTGGGGTTTTTTTATTTTCCCCGTCCTTAAGGTCTGTTCAGACATGAGGATCAGAGACAAGCCACAAAAAACAGAGATATGTTTGTCACCTAACTACACCAGACCTATTTGTGACAAAGGGTGATACAGTGAAGATTCAGCCAGTGTTTAAGATGGGTGCTGGAGCAGAGACCAAGTTTACAGAGGAGACATGCAAGTGAGAAAAACCTTCCTGTGGTAACACATACAAGAATTGGATTCCTAGATTGTTCCTTAATTAAGTCTGGAAACCAGAAAGATTATTGCAATAGGAATTACGTTTAATGAAGGAGGCATCTGCTCTTGAGGAAGAGTGTATGTCCTAGTGCCTAATATTGTTCCTGTATTGTTCCTTCCACATATCTGGAAGGATATTCTCCCTATGTACACAGAGCTATGATTTTCTTTTTTCCAACATATTCATTACTGAATAATCCCATAGACTCTAATGAGCGTCACCTGGAATGAATTTTCCTACGCCTTTAGAAGAATATATTGTGCATGGTTCCTGTATACATTATTTAGCTAAGAAAACAGGATGAAATGTATTCATCAGCTTGACTGACAGAGGTGTTGCACACCTGCAAGTTCTATTTAGGGTCTGTTGAAAATGGGGACAGAGGCATCTCCTCTTTTACATTCTCAGAAATTCTGAGGTTATTGAAGGTTTTTAAAGGTGCAATCAAATCATTATAAGCAAAAAGCCACAAAATCGAAATCAAAACAAGGAAAGCATCAGATCATTAATGGAACAGTTCCAGCCATCTGGTATTCATATGTTCTGCACTGAGGCTGTTATTATGCAGACATAAATGACACAATCTTACCTTCCAGCAAGAGCTTTCATTAACTAAATATATTCAAATTTTTTATTGTTCAGCTAGTATTATGACCCTATCCTGTGTTTTGAAAGGGGCTTTTGCTTCTCAGTTTTGGTCAGTTAAAACCTGAGTCTCACAATACTTTTCCTTCAGGGATCTGTGTATTCCCCATCCCACTGTGGACACAGCACCTTTTGGAAATGTTTTAGTGACTTGTGGTACTGAAGCTCTAGAAGAGAGAGAAGGGGTTAATTATTATTTCAGTAAAGGTAACAACACTTAGACATTAATGATAAACACTGTCTCTACCAGGAAAACACAATTCTAATGTAGGACTGAGTTTTTTACTTATCATTATTTTATTTTTTGAAATGATAAATTCAGCAGCCCTTCTAAGACCACGGAATAACAGAATAGGTAAGATTAGAAAAGATCACAGTGGGTCATCTGATCCAACCTCCCCGCTCAAGAAGGGTCATCCTAGAACCTATTGCACAGAATTGTGTGCAAAGGGTTCTTGAATATCTCCAGAGAGGAAGACTCCATGACCTCTCTGGGTGATCTATTCCAGTGCACAGTCACCTCACCTGCATAGTGAAGTTCTTCCTCATGTTCAGATGGAATTTCCTGTGCATCAGTTTCTGCCCATTGCCTCTTGTCCTATTGCTTGACACCACCAAGAAAAGCCTGGCTCTACTGTACTGATACTTTCCCTTCAAATATTTATAGACATTGAAGAGATCCCTCTCAGCCGTCAATTCTTGAGGCCGAACAGGCCAAAGTCCCTCAGTATTTCCTCTTAAGAACGGTCCTCCAGACCCTTAATCATCTTTGTTGTCCTCCACCGGATCCACTCCAGGAGCTCAATGTAAAATCTGACATTTAAACAGACCAAACTGATGTGCAAAGTTATATACAGAGGCATCCATCCGATATTTCAAAGCAACTTATTTTTTTTTAATCCTGTGAAGGAGTGTGGCATTTAATTTACTGATGGGAAAATACCATTCAGTTCCAGGTGCAAGGCAGCTTAAATTACGGGTTTTAGATCCTGTCTGTTGACTAAAGATCTCTGTTGGAGCAGGATTTTATATTCACTGGACCTTACAGCTAGAGCCAAAGGGACACATGCTGGAGCAGTGCACCCAATGGCTGCTGCCACTGCAGTTTCTGGGAGTAAAGCTTTCCTTGTTTCCTTGTATCCCCATGAGAAGGGGGATTTCAGTCGTTTCATGGCAGATAAGGGCCATATGCTTGATGAAGAGACAAAGCAGGACAACATTCACCATCCAGTCCTTCCTCAACACCCTACCAAAAAATGTTTTTTCTTAGACAACCTGAAAAACAAAATACTGAATGAATAGCAGTGTCCAGGCAGCTGCTTGGTCTTTTATACATTCTGCATAAATGCACAGCTTCCCTGAAACAGAGTTGGTGACTCAGACCCAGGCTCCAGCCCAGGTGCTCCTTGGAGCTGAAGGACATATGGACACTATTCAGTGCTGTTGCCCTCCCACAGGAGATGCATGTCCACAGCCTCCCACCACTGCCTTCCCTTCCTGGAACCTGCAGCCATCCTTGTCTCTGTCCTTACTCCAAAACCATAGCTCCCTTCGCTGTCTTGCCTCCCTTGTCATGGTGAAGCCACAACTGTCAGCTTCCTGGCCTTCTATCTGGGAGCCTCCTGACAGCCTTCTGCTGCCATGCCTGCCCCAAACAAGCTCCATATGCCTCACACAACCATCAACTCTTGTTGATGCATCTGGCACTACATGATTTGTAAGATTATTTACAGTAACTTAGAGGTTTATAATTTTCTATGAATCATCACTGGATCTGTCACTGGTGCATTGAACTCTTCTACACCTCTGACAATAACTGCCTGAAGCATCTTACAAACCCTGGTCCAGCCATCTCAGGGCAACATGGATGGTGCCAGCAACAGGACAAACCCAAACCCTGTTTCACAAAGAGCTGACATGCCAGTCTCCTGGACAGATGCTGCTCTCTCATTTCTGGCATTGCGATCTTCTAAACAGCCTGATCTGACCCAGATCTTACCACAGAGACTTCATCCCTAACCCTCAATATGCTCAAGCACCCATGAGCATCCATTTTTATTTCAATCACGGGCTTACAGTCCTGCTCTTAGAGGCTGGGCATGGGGAGAAAGCCACAAAGAGCCAAAGCTTGGCTTCCAGGAGCACTAAAGTCACATTAGCTTTTCAGTAAGCAGCTACACTGCAGAAGGATTAGGACATGCTCAGGTCCAGGCAACAGCAGACTGAGCCAGGGAGACAGAGAATGAGCTCCTTTATTGCCTTGAGAACTTTACAGGTTTTAGGGGAGTTCCTGATTCATAGAATGTCATGCACTGCTGCTGTATCATAGCAGGAGGCCAGAGGAGACTGAATAAGGGCAGGAGTGCTGCAATGGAACAAAGATGATGCTGCTTTACAGACAGGGCTGCTTTGTTTCTGTGAGATTTCTGATGTCTCTGAAGTTGCTCTGAAAAACAGCATGTTTTCTAACTGGGGATAATGTTGTCATTTGCTCAGATTCCTCTGCATCCTGTTCTGAATTGATCCCCTATATGTAAGCACTGGGCTTCAGATAGAACATATATAACAAATGGGCAGAGAGTTAAACTCCAGAGAGTACTTTATTCTGTGTGAATTGCTGGAGCTGTTCTTTGTAATGTAATCCATGCTTTAGCAATCCACTATGAATGGTGGGGTTTTAGGATACTGGAAGATATTTAAATGCTGATCAATAAAAAGTGTACAATGAAAATATTGTTCAAAGTCTCTAAATATTCTTATGTCAGATAATGCTGGAGATTTTTAATGCCATTTTTTTTTCCACACTAAGACATTATTAGTTGTGATCTCATCTAATGTTGCCTTCAAAGCATCCATTGCACCAAAAGTTTCCGCACATTTCCAATCCAAAATTCAAATCCACTGCTAAATGAATACCACAGTATGCTGTACAGAGAAGTGACAGACTGAAGAGATATATTTAGGGTAAAATCCCTGAAATTTTATTTTTCAATTAAAAATATCAAAGGTACTTTGCAGGCCCAGACTGAAGAGGAATTAGATGTCTAACTTTTCTGGGTTTGTATGACTGATCTTGCAGACACTCAATCAAAATTTTAGTAATGCTAAGAATTAAATATATCAATGTCTGCACATTAAGCATACTTATGATATGAAATTGATACTTATGATATAAATTGAGCACATGGAACCTATATGGTTTGTTCTAGAAACAGACTTTTTTCCAGACTGAATGATGTGAAAACTACTTCTCTATCTAATGGGATTCCGTACATCTGTGTGTGATTACGTGAACACGTCTCAGACCACAGAGCAACACAGCCAAGTCTCATAGCAGTTACATTCATTAAACTTTGTCAGACCACGTGTTCTCCTCTGGACCTTCAATATTTCCCTGTTTATAAGATTTACTGAATATTGCCTGTATTTTCTCATTTAGAGAAAGAGTGGTTTTCTGAGAGTTAATTACATTATCTTTGAATAAATGACAAGTCACTGTTTCAGAGCTGAGCAAGCGTGCCTGAAGTCACTAATAAAAAACAAAAGAACTGAAAAAACATTGCTCTTTAACTGCATCAGACCACTGAAAGTGGACTCAGAATACTTTTCTTTAAAATGTGTGTCATCATTTTACCTTCATATAACTCCATCTCATGCACAAATCAGCCTTTTCCCATGAGTTCAGGACTGCTATTTTCCTTCACGGGTTAGTAGCTAGAGTTACTGCAGAGAAGGTCCTAATCAGCAGTTTCTGAGTAACCACAAGGATGCTAAACAGTGACAATTTCCAATTTGCAGATGCAGTAGTTCTTACCATCCAGCAGCTGCATACCTGCACCATCCTACTGAAGAATAATCCTGAATGCCTGAGGTTGTAGGTCTCACCACAGAGATATAAACACTGTTAGAGCACCCTTTGCTTGAAGTTTTCATTGCTTTTAAATTATTCTTAATACTTAAAGCGATATCTGGGCAACTGGCTGAGGTCCTGTCCCAAAAAGATGAGTGATATCTGGTTTATAATGACGCTAGATAAGAAACATTGCCATAACACTGGAGGAATCATTTTTACATTCTGAAGATCTGTTCACTTACCAGTGGTTCATCTAAGTCATTCCATGTCTACCACCAGGGGATGACACGTACAGCTTGAGCACATTGTTTAAAGCCTGAAGTTGTCCAATCTGGCTGCAGCCTGTGCATAGATGAGAAACAATTAAGACCTGTAAACATACTTAGTGTATATATGCTAAAGCAGTATTAGAACCTGTAACACAACATGCTTCTTGGTCACCTCTTACGAACAGTTGGTAGCTTGCTTCGAACACGTAGAAGGTGAAATCAAGCATTTTCCAAAGTTAAGGGCCTGCTGAATGCTTAACAAGACTTTTCAGCATATTGTAGTCTAGTCTCTGAGCTAAATGACGGTGCTGAGTACAAAAACAAGGTCTGGTGTTGTGTGGGAACAATAAAACAAAAAGCATTTGACTGCTTCCTAACGAGAAAGAGCTCCTCACCAGCCACACAGCAAATGATCTGCTTACACTGACGCTGAAAACCTTTCTAGTTACAATACCTGTTATGCAGCAGATACTGCCAGTAGCTATAGAAAACGGTTTCGTCAGTGTATAGAGGCAAAGATTTGACTTGAGAACTGTCCCTGCTGCTTTCTCGTTCCTTGGGAAACACAATGAGTACTTTAAACGGGCTTGGTGTCTCATTGTAGGCTTTTGTACTGCTGGAAGCATTGATGACTTGTAAAGCTGTAGGTAATCTCCCTAGAAATCTCTCTACAAGGGTTAGAAACGCTTAGCCATTTCAGCCATGGAACGCTAAGTGTTATGCAATATGCTGTCTTTTCACTTGATGTGTGTACATGCAAAAGTGGCCTCTAGATGCTCCTGCAAACCAACAGAATCTGATTATTTCACAGCAAAAACTGATGGAGTGGGGAGTGGTGGTGGGGAAGTGGAGGTAATTTGGACCTGATTTTGTATAATAAAATAACTCTTCTAAGTCTGGAAAACTATCTGTTGAGCAACCCTGTCCACTTCCAGCGTTAAGGGTCTGCTGAACCTGAAAATTGACTGTTCAAACGGCTCAGTCCTTGCCGAAGCTAACAAGAGATCCGAAACTTTCACAGGACGAGAAACGCGGCTGCTCCAGCAACACCTGA
>WEIV01002539.1:113192-123377 GCA_013390005.1 Calyptomena viridis
TTCCCTTTAGGTAAGGTCCTCATTTGTGGCCTTAGGATTTTTGAGAATTTGAAGTGAGAACACTGCTCTACAGAAGTACATTGTGGGACTTGAGGGACTTAAGGCAGCAGTGGCTTAAACTGGCAGTGGTTATGTAGTATCCAATGTGTGGTTTTGACTTTTCTTTCCCATGTGTTGCAAGGTGATACTATAGAAATGTGACACTCCTCAGTAGTCCAGCATTAGTGCTGAACTTACACATTTCAAGTTTTCCTCTCAAGTGTATTTTTTCGTAACTAACACGGAAGCTTAAGATTTCATCCATTGCCCATAGATGTCAATGGTAGGGTCTGTATTGGCATTGAACAACTTTGGATCAGGTGCAAGGCTGATGTGTTGCTTTGACAGAAATACAAAATTATTTCCCGGGCAGAGTAAACCTGTATCAAGGGAAAAAGAGCAGCTGTCCTGCTTATGTTTCATGAAACTTAAATTTTGGGTTTCTTCATTTATATTTCAAGCTTAGTTCCTCTGAAACAAGTAGATGCATTGCCTCTACGTTCTTGCACCTCCGTTGACATGCTGAAACAAATGAGAGTAAATATCTGGTGCCCTGTTTTCATTTTTATTGAAGGTAAAGGAGAATTCTGAGAAGTAGCGGAGTTTGTGTATCCAAACCTCTCCTTCTCTCATCTGTTGTTTCTTGACTGCCTGACACTCTTCTTGTACTTCCAGGCTAGTTAACAGCACACTTGGCTTGCAAGATCTTGGTCATTGTTTAGCTGAAGGTTGCACTCTAGGATGAGTTTTCATTTTTTAATAACTGGTATCTCTTATTCTTGAAAATATATTTTCTATTTGTGCCACATTGAGCACCAGTAAAGAGAAGAGCCTATGTGTTTGTGCTGGTTTGGATAGCATATATATGTCCTCATCCCACATGGTGATTCCCTGATCATTGCATTTCCCTAACGAGATCTTGACAGAGACCTTTTGCTTTTTGAGGTGGTAAAGGCATTGTATTTCTGTACAGTAGCCATGCTATTCCAGTAGCCTTGCTTGGATCAATGCTAAGAGTCCAGAATTTCCTGATAGGAACAGCCTGGAGGAGTTTGTTAAACACTTTTTTTTTTCTCAGTCCTACTTCCTACTGGATCTCTCTCTATCTTGACCCAAATATTTTAGGCACTTGTGTTAATGCACGTAAGGAGGTGAGCACTGGCACAATTACCACAGGGTAAAGAAGCATTTCTTTTTGAAAAGAAACTTAATCTTTTCCCTTTGTGACTGCTATGATTCAAGGAGTCTGGATAGGACATGCCTGCCCCTGTCAGCAGTGCAGGCAGAGAGGGGAATCACATCCCTCTTCCTCAAGTTACTCCCAAGATGAATAGCCTGGACAGGGTCCTGGGCTGGGATATGTGGAGAGTGTGTTGCTTTCCAAATGCCTTGAAGATTAGTACTGGTGGACTTTGTGATGGATTATGACCTGGCTGTCTCTCCTGCTGGGAAAAAGGAGGAAAGTGTTGTGCCTTGCTGTTTCCTACTCACATATTGCAATGTGGTCTGCTGCTGACAGAGTCGTAAATAGCATGCATCGGTGGCATGAGAAATGCCTTCAGTTGCAAAGGCGGGAAGGCTTGATTTCTTTTAGAAGGGAACATATTTTGGAAGTGCAGATACTGTATTGGTGAGAACTATGTAAGTTTCATCCCAGCTGAATTGTCTTTATTTTAGATTGCTCTAACTTGAGAGGCATTGGAAGGGGGTATTTTGCTTGCTTTTTTTTTTTTTTTTTTTGGCCTCCATGTGGCATACTGTAGATAAAATTTGGGAATGCTTTCACTTTCTTTTTAAAAATACCAAGGTGCCAAGTATGTGAGCCTAATATTATCTTTCTGCTTTTTCTTCTGACTGTGACTAAGAGGCGAACACCTCCTGAAATGTATTTTTGAAACTACTGGAAAAAATGCCAGTGAGTTTGATAGTCATATATGATGAACTTTAATTTGGTGTAAGGCTCATGCTCTCCTTTGCAGACCGTTTAGCCTTTTCTGTAGGAATTTACATGCCAAAAGTGACCTTCTGAGAAGGATGAATTTCTGCGGCACCTAGAAAATGTATTGGGTACTGCAGTGCTTGCTGGAGCAAACAGAAAAGCATTGGATTGACATCAAAGGCAAGATCTTTCGGCACAAATGCTAAATATTTTGAGAGTGGTAAAAATTTGACAAAGGAAATGCATGCTGTTTTTCACTGTGAGTCCCTTTTCCCTCTCTCCTACCCCTCTTTTTGGACTGTGTATGTCAAATATGAAATGCTGCTGGTACACTGTTTGTAGGACCAGTTTTTCTTAGAAGTTCTTTGGCCACTTGGGGATGATTGTTTTCACCCTGGATGGAAAAATACATTTTTTAACTAGAGCAATATCCCTTTTTATTGTGAAGCAGTTATCTGTAGGTTACATTTAAAAAAAAAAAAAGAAATAAAAAAGAAACGAAAAACAAAAAGAAATCAGCAATCTGCCCCCGAAAGTGGAATGAATATGGAATGCTTACTGCATGGAGAAATTTATATCTTCTTTGAATAGGTGGGTGATTATTTAAGAGCAGTGAGCTTAACACAAACTCCAGCAAAGACTTACTGGTATTTGGGCAGTCAAGGGAGATGCTGTACAGGTCACACCTATTTCTTAAGTGGTTATACTTCAAACTATGTTTCCAGGAAAGGAGAAAGACTGATAACTCTCAGGAGGAAATAGCTACATAGCTTGCAAGTGTGGCAAGTGTTTTGTCTGGTGCAAAGAGGTTTTGATATAGTGTCTGTATCCACTGGATTTCACTAAATATTTAGTTAACTAATAGTGCAGTCTGCTTTTGACTGATGTGATTGTCAGAGCTGTAGGACAGTGTCTTGAAGCCTTAAGCTGCTGCTGGTGATAGAGCAAGGGAGCTAGGATGGTGTTATGTAGCTGCAGTGAGTGAAGGGATATGTGTCTTCCCATTCCCAGCCGGGTTGTCAGTGTCCACAGCCACTATGCTGCTGCAGAAGAAAGCCCAAGGTTTTTTTGCTGCTTGTGTCCAAATCAGCTTTGGTGATATCAGGTGAAAAAGGCTGATCCTGACCCTGAGGATGCCACTTGTGCACCAGTCCCTGTCCCTTCAGTTCACAGCATAGAAGCCCAGCAAGATGACCTTCTCCCTATACAACCTGACTGTTATGGAGCACGAAGAAGCAAATTTTCAAGCAGTGGCATCAGCTGCAGCTGCTGGTCCTTTACTGTCTAGCTGGTGGCAAGAGACCTTGGTGGAGGGCTGTAAGTTAGTACCACAGGCCAATGGCATCTTGGCCCTAGAAGTTGTTTTGTACTGGGAGGGACTGTGGTGGTCGCTGTTGTGGTCAGGACACTTCTGGGTCGTGTGCCTGCATCAGGTGCTCACTGACTTCCTTTGTGGGATATGGTTTTTTGTGGTTACTGTAATTTTTACCATCTCTTACTGCAGCAGTGACATCACTTCTTCTAGCTGAGCACTTTTAAGGTTTCATCTTTATGTTACTAACCATTTTCACAGCTACTGGTAACCAAATATGAAGTAGTAGCAAAGGCTGGTGGTGCGTATGTATGTTTGCTGTTCTATCTGGACACTTTTGAGCTGTTTCATCAACACTCCAGGTAATAGAAGTAAATTGTACACTTTTCGTGCATAATTTAGTTTCTGTTTCCATGTCTGTTGTGACAGGTGTGTTTTCAGTGGTTCCTTGCAGAGACTGGATCAGTAGTTTTAAAAGATATGTACAGTCCTTAATAGGAGATGCAGTAGAAAGGTGTGGAAACACTTGTAGATGACCCGGGCTCCTATTTTTGAGCATTTCTTCTTTTTATCAAAGTTCGGTACCAGATAAAATAGATTAGACTTGCAGCTTCTCAGTTTTTCTTGTTTATTAATTTCTTATCACAACTTCAGTATGTCACTCTAGCCCTGAGTTTAACACACTGAAGCATGTGCTGCAAAAGCTGTGAAATGATGACTGCTGCTAGATTTTAAGGACTCTAATGACCAATTAACAGATACTGCGTATTATATTTACAATTCTGTACCAGTAATCATAACCTGTTGCTAACACGTTTCTTCTACCTCAAATCTATTCTACCAATGCCTACGTGCCACCTCTACTGCAGTACAAGGAGCAAGAAAAAAAAAAAAGAACTCAAGGCAACACCCAAAATCCTCCATCTTGTCTTCTTTTATATCTATACTACAAAACCTAAAACTACAAGTTTCACCTCTATAATAAACTAAACTATAATCTAAGTTACATTTTTGCTGCTTTTGCTTCTTCCGTGAGTGTTGGAAGCTTTTTCCAGGGGCACAGATCAAAAACTGTATTCTCTTGGGGTCTCTGCAGGGGTCTCAGACTCTCCAGGACAATTTGAGGTGTGGTCCAGATATCCTGGACTCTGACAGAAAGGTGTTGCTCATGTGGTAGTGAAGCTGCAGTATAAGATGTAAGGAGGAAATTTGGCTACTTTGCCTCAGATTGTGCTTATAAGATTAAACTTTGTAGCACATTTCTATAATCTTTTGGTAGTTTTGAACATATACAAATAATTACTGATGTACAAAAGCATTTGGCAAATGGGTAGGGAAATGTGAGATAGACCAGAATAAATTCAGAGGGATAATGATAAGCTTGTCAATCCCAAACGAGCACGAAGTGCAGTAAATTTTGTATTAATACTGTGCTGCATGTAATTGATTATTGCACTTGGAAGATTTGAGTGTTCCCTGGGTGTATGCCAAGAATGTCCCCAGGCATTCCTCTCTTGTCAGGATGAACTAGCCAAGGTAGTAAGAGCATATTGTCCTATATGTCACAGGAACACCTAGGATGTATTAGGAGTCACTTTGAGCGTATGTTAACCATTCATGTAATTGTTAGATTTGGTCAAGGAGCAAAGCCCTGGCTTTCAGTGAAGGATGCATTGTGGTGTCCAGCTGTTTCTATCCTCATGACCCCCTGTTAATACTACACTCTTGCAGGCACTTGCAGGTCACTGCTCTGTTGCTCAACTCTGTTGCTCATCATTTTTTCCCCTGAGATGTTGCAGTGGGACAAACAGCTTTGGGGAAATGAGTCTGACTAGGTACCCAACATTCAAGGAATGTTGTCTTGATGTGACTTGTATTTGAAAGATGCCATTATAACTGTCTATTAGAGTTTGTTGGTCTTTCCTTTTCTTGCTGTTCCACCCAAAATGTGGCAGACATGAAGAGCAATTTAGTGCAAATGAACCAGGGCGCCTTTGATCTGCACTGAGCCTGGTTTCTGCACAGGGCTTTGAGAGTTGTCCCAATGTGGCTAGCAATGCATCAGGATCATTTTGTTCTTCCTAAAGCTTTGGGTGGAACTAGTGAAAACTTTATCTCAAAGCTGTGTATTTCCCTGTATAGAAATCTTGCAAAATAGAGAAGACTTTTCTGAATTAATCTGTTTGCTCCTCTAATCTTTTAGCTTCTTGTTTACAGCAGTTGCAGTGTCCTGTTTCAAATACCAGTGCAAGTGGGACTGGCAGCTAACTGAGACTTCAGGGTATTACTGTGATCAAAGCAATTCTGGTATTTAGTGAATAGACTTAAAATGAGTCTCTAGAATTATTGCTATTTTGCAAACAGTTGATAGGAATAGCATAGCTTAGTGCCAGCTTCTCTGAGAATTATAGTGTGTTTTCTGTTTCCTGCCTTGGGTTGCTTAAATTTCACGTGCAAAAGCATCCTAAGAAGTTCAGCCTAGAGGAAAAAAATCAGGGGGAGATGTGCAAAATGATGACAACCTGATGACAGGAGGGAATTACATGACTGTAGAACACATAAATGCCTTAAAACTAATATGCCTGAGCAAACAGTTCTGTTGTGGTCCTGCATATTTCTGTCCTCAGCATCTCCTCCACAAACTTTCTTACAAACAGAAGCCAGTCGTCCAGACATTAATGACAAAGTTCTGTTTTAGAAACTTGTTTGCAGCTTTTTAAGTTATTTTCTCTAAATTGTTCCTAATACACTGTGAGGACTTTGTGAAGGGACCCTTAGTATCATTTTTGTGGGAAAGCAGTTGCTTTTTCCTTTAGAAAAGTCCCACAAAACTGCAGGAAAAGCTTTGTCAAAGATGCTTCTTTGTGCTTCATCATTGCTGGGCATATGGAAAAGGAGGGGGAGAAAATGCTGACTTTCCTTGGAGCTACCAAGATGAGATGACATTTCTTGGTTGGTAGCAAATTCGAATATGAAGCTGCTGTACATCTGCCTCTTGCAGTTGTGCCAGAATTTACATCATCTTGTGCCCTGTATGTGCCCTGACTGTTCTTCTTGTGGTTTGATTAACTTTTCCCCCCAAGATCCTGCAAGGTGGGGTCTCCTGTTCTGATGTAAGTTGTGCCTCCACTAGAGGGGGATGCCAGTATAGCTGTACTGGGAAACTTTGATGATTTGATAAGTTTTAATGCTTTACTCTTCCTATTGGCTGGCAGTGTTGCCTGTTAAGTGGAATATCTTTGGAAGAAGATTGCTGCAGGACTAAAGGCAGCAGCTGACCAATTGAATAGGCATTGGGTTTCTCCAAAACACTGTCAGTTCTGCCAGCATACAATGATGCATTATTGTACAGAATTATAGAATGGTGTGGGTTGGAAGTGACCTTAAGGATCATCTGTATCCCAATCCTCTGCCACAGACAGGAACATCTTCCACTAGACCAGGTTTCTCAAAGCACCATGCAACATAAACTTGAACAATTCCAGGTGCAGGGCACCTACAGCTTCCCTAGGCAACCTATTCCATTGCCTCATTACCCTCACAGTAAAGAACTTATTCCTAATATCTAAATCTACTATTTTTCAGGGTCATTGACCCCTTGTTGTATCACTCCATACCTTTGTAAAAGGTCCATTTCCATCTTTATTAAAAAACACTCTTTAGGTACAAGAAGGTGCTATAAGGTCTCTCCAGATCCTTCTCTTCTCCAGGTTGAACAGCCCCAACTCTCTCTACTTGTCTTTACAGGAGAGGTGCTCCAGTCCTCTTTATCATTTCTGTGGCCCTTCTCTGGACTTGCTCCAACAGGTCTGTATCTTTTTTACGCTGGGGGCTCTGGAGCTGGACATAGTACTTTGGTTGGGAGCTCCTGAGAGTGGAGTAGAGAGGGGGTATAAGGTTGACTGACCTAAGAGAGGCTGCTCAGTAGTAGGAGACTGAAAATCAGACCCAGTATGCCTAAGTGGGCTTTGTCAGCGATGAGAGTAGCCTTGCGTGGGCCTTAAGCTTTGGTGTCAGGACACAGCTGGTGTGTGCAATTGTGGGATGCCTAAAAAAATCTGTTTTATGGGTGGATTTCAGTACATGCTCCTTTTGTGGCCTGGATCCCTTGAACTTCTCTGTTTATTTATGTGTTTCCCAAGTAATGCTTTATGGCTTATGCTTTTGTTACAAACTGTCTTGAGGAGGCTTTAAAATGTCTATATGTTTAATGTTTATACCCATGCTAATGTTCATGCAGTTCAAAGGGAGAGCTTGAGGCAAACTTTTTCCTTTAAGAATAATCCATTGCTATTCAGTTGCACTTTTGTCCAATAGAATTGCTTTTTCTCCTTTCATACTCTTTAGAAGAAGTGCAAAAGCAGTGTATCTGAAAAGTGGTGAGATAGACTAGATAGATTAGTATCCAAGCACTTTCTGTCATCATATGTTTTAGAAGATAAGGATTTTTTTGTTTTGTTCTGAGTTTACATCATCTGCATTCTGCCTCCTTGCTTTTTGTTTTCCCCTTGAATTTGCAGCATCTCCTAAATATTCTGTTTGAAATATTTGTTGTTTCTGTTGGGCATTGTATATTGATGACCTAGTCAGAGAAGTTGAATAATCACTGAAGTATGGTGTGGATTTACAACAGCCTATGTAATTCATGTGACCTCTTGTATGCACTGAAAGCTTGTCTGCTAAACACAACTCAGAGTTAATCCAAGTCAATTCTTAAAGTGAATTAATCAAGCTGTGTGCTAATCCTCTGTTTTTACCTGCTTATTCAGATAGGCAGCAGTCTAAGTTGCTTTAACTTCACTTGATGATTGAAAGAGGAAGGATCAGAGAGAAAGGTGATGAAGTCTTGGTGTTTTCTTCATGTGTTTCATTTCGGGGCATATTTCAGTACTGCTTTGCATTTATAAATCTTGAATTCATGGAATGATCAGCATGAGCTACCCAAGGGCAAAATCCAGTACTCTGGTGCAATTCTCTACTAAGTATCACTACTTAGTATCACTACTAAGATAGCTACTGCTGCTCCCAGATTATATTAGGGAGTGTGTTACTTCCTGATCATCCAAAAAAGCTGTTACACAAAAAGTCCAGCTGGTTGAGTTGTGTTCTGTAGACATTGGGGAATATTGTGCAAACTGTGAGGACAAGGAAGCCCTGTTGACCTCTGCCAAGGAACTAGTAACCAGCCCTGATTTTTACAGCATGGACTCAAATTCTGGGTGTATTGTTCTGAGCATATGACAGACTTGCATTATGGGCAACAAGTAATTCTCTTTCATTTGTCAGCATTAGGATTTTTGTTGTCTTGAGCTGCTGGGTTTGTTCCACCTCCATCATGACAAGATCAAAGGCAAGATCTTATTTCTGGGAGGCTGCTGTCCATCAGATAAGTTTGTTTATTGCCTTGGGAAAAAGCAGTGATGTGAGAATAGGGAATTTAAACCCAGGCATTAAGATAATTCTGTCTTATTGTCATTTCTAAGTTCTTTCAAACTTCATTCAGGTTGACTATGCAAAATACAGCACTGCAGAAACTGCCTAGAGAACAGTCAGTTGAAACAATGCAGATGTTGCATAAATATTTCTGAAGGAGCATGACTCTTATTTCTGGTTTGAGGAGCTGACAGACAGTTCATGTGTATGCATTGGTGCTGGCCTGAACCATATTAAGCTATTGCCTGGCAGTCTGTAGTGTATTTTTGGCAGGGCTGGGGGGAATGGTTGGCAAATTTCTATTTTAGATAAACTAAATTAAAATTCTGTTTGCACACCATTGGTTATGGTGCATGTAGATCTCTATTGGGTAGTACATTTTTAATTTGGGATTTGGGGTTTGGCAAGCTTAATTGTGGACTTCCTTGGCTTCAGCATTTCCAGATTATTGTATTTTGTGGTGGTTCATTCTGCCTGAAGATTGAACATCTGTTTTGTGGATGCTGGGGAAGAAAGGAAGTATTTGCTTTAGGGCTGGCCCTCCTTAATGCTGTTTAGAGAATTGTGACATTTTGTTATCATCCAGATGTATTTTTTTTAATCTAGTGAAAGGATATGGCCTGAATGTTAACATACAAACTTGTTTCAGAAAAGTGCAGAATACTACTACTTTTCTGAGTTCTAAAAAGGTAAGCTTTCAAAAATGGAGTCTTTGTTGATGATTCATGGAGGTGTTGAATTGTATCACTTTGTTATTTCTTCTTAGAAACAAATACTAAACGTCTGTTAGTTGTTAAAAAGATAAGCCCTTGTTGCTTTTCCTGCTGAGGAGTGATAGTTGGAGAAAAGCATCCTGATACCTTAGGTGGTGATTTATACCTTTATGTTATGTTATGTTATGGTTTCACTCTGGCTAAAAGCCGAGAGCCCACACATAGATCTAAAATTTCCTGGAGAAGGGGGAAAAAACCTCGACTTTTGTGATAAGGATTACAAGCAACTGTTTATTAACTACTTCACACAAGCAAAACAGGCTCTACCTTAGAATATTAAGTATTTACCACTACTACTACTACTAAAATCAGAGCTTAAGAGTTTAAGGGCGAGCAGTTTGATAGTTGTTACAGACACCTTTCTCCCCCCACCCCTCCCTTTTAAGATCCTTCACCTTCCCCCAACAGCTCAGGAAGGCAGGTGTGTGTGTGGGGGGGGTTACGGTCAGTTGTGGTCTTTGCTTCTGCTCCGAAGAGAGAGAGAGTCCCACCCCAGCTTTCCTCGTGGGGTCCTTTATTGTACTGACAGCAGCTTTCCAGGTATTGTTGTCACGTAAGTCACTTTACCATAGGTGCAGTCATTCAGGTGCTGCTTGGCTGCTTCAGTGTAGGTTCTCACAGGCCACCAGTCCTCCCAGGAAATGCTGCTCTGCTGCTTCAGCATCTCTTCTTCTCACAGCCTACAGGAC
>WEIV01002540.1:2355-22161 GCA_013390005.1 Calyptomena viridis
GAGCTGTAATATGTTGTGGTGGTTTTTTCTGTGTTGCTCAGTGTGGAGGAATCCTTTGCTCATGTGTTTTTTCTGTTTTGGTGCACGTATTTTCTTGTACATTGAGAAAATGCCTGAAAGGTTGGTGAGAACGTCATAAACACTACAGTACAGTTTAGCATGCCAACATCTACTTTATAGATAAAGCATCTGCTTTTAATTTTGCCTTCAAATTTTTCAATTTTTAGTAGAGACTTGCTGCTAACCTGTAGGCATGGTATATTCTATCTTTTTAAAATTCCCTCTGGGCCAGGTGTTTCAAGGAATATTTTCATAGAAACATAGTGCTCTGGGTTGGAAGGAACCTTAAAAATGATCTAGTTCTAAATGATCTAGTTCCCTGCCATGAGCAGGGACACCTATTACACCAAGTTACTCAAAGCCCCAGCCAGCCTAGCCTTGAACACCTCCAGGAATGGGAAGTCCAGCTTCTCTGGGCAACCTGAGGCAGTGCCTCACCACCTTCCCAGTATCTAATCTGAACCTGCCCTCTTTCAGTTTAAAGTCATTCCCCCTTGTATTATCGCTACCTGCCCTTGTAAAAAGTCCCTCTCCAGCTTTTTTGTAGGCTCCCTTAGGTACTTGGAAGATGCTTTGAGATCTCTCCAGAGCCTTCTCTTCTCCAGGCTGAACAACCCCAGCTCTCTGTCTGTCTTCACAGGAGAGGTGCTCCAAACCTCTGAGCAATTCTGTGGCCTGCTCTGGACTCTCTCCAACAGGTCCCTGTCTCTTGTGTTGGGGACCTTGGAGCTGGGTGCAGTACTCCAGGTGGAGTCTCACAAGAGACTAGAGGGAAGAATCACCTCCCAAATTTTCACCGTGTTGTAAAACAAGTTCGAAAGGTTTTCTTAGACTAAATACCACATTGTTAGCGAGATGCAGGTGGGTGCCATGTCTTCCAGATATTTTGCAAAGCCTTGTTTCTCATGTTTTGTTAGCTGGCCTTTATAGCTGTCCGAGAGTTTCATTGCAAGGGCAGTTTGAAGAGAGGTATCTTGAGTGCTGAAGACTTTAGGCTGTGGTTATATCTACAGCATGTTTCATAAAACCTTTTTTTGCTTTTCCTGTACTCGCTAAGTGTTGCTTTAGCGGAGGAGGCTGGATGTCACAGTTATGAAATTGTTTTAAAAATAACATTGTTTGCAACTCTGTGCATAAGATTGACTTCTTTTTTGAAAAAAAGAGATAGCCCTGTTACAAAATAACTCTTGGAAGACATATGCTTGACTTATTAATTTTTTTTCTCCTGTATGTTTTTAAGGCTGTCTGTATAAACCCCCTTCCTTGAAAATTGTTGAGTAAAAATTTGGAAATTAAAATTAAGATCCTCCCCAAACTCTTCCTGGAACAATACTCTGCCTGTTCCAAACCCCTGTTTTTATGTAGTAGCCATGGTCTTAAGCATGCAGGAGACTTAGAGTGCTATTCGCAGATCTTCACACTCTTTTCAAAACCATGCAGAATGTTTGCTATTGTCCAAATTCCTGTGGTCAGCCTTTGTAGTCAAAACTTTGAATATTAAATTTGAACCAGTGGCCTGTCCAGCTTAGAATCACGTACCTTGTAATAACACCCCCATTTTCCCACAGAAAATTGCAAAAATGATCAAATATTCAGATCAGCTTGTTCAGAGTGCTTCGACATGCAGAAGTTCTCTGTAATATTCCTTGTGGGATGGCTGGTCCTGAAGGGTTTGCTTCAGTTGCATCTTAAAATCATCTATCTTCTTGCATTCATCTGTCTAGATGTTTTCTCAGGTGTAGTAATGAGCAAAGATTTGGGGAAAGGTGTCCAGTGCATGCATTCATCTTTGATTTCAGTCGACAAACCAGAAAATTGGCCCTACAGTGCTACTCTATCTTGACAGAGGATTTTCTGTCCTGGTATGCTGCCTCTAATGCTGGTTGGGATTATACTTTGAGAAAGAGGGTGAATAGTAACACCAGAGTGATGTTTTCACAGCCTGAAAGGGTGGGTCAGAGTAGCTTCTGGATGGATTGCCCACTGCAGCTCTCTGGTGCTGGGGAAGGGCAGCAACCAGAGGCTTCAATGTCTTTGGGTGTAGAGAAAGGAGTGTGCCAAGATTTTTTGACAGAGCAAAACACATTTTTAAGAATACATGAGCACTTTCAGCTCACATTGAAATGATCTACAACACTGATATTTTAAAAATTATGGAAGCTTTTAATAACTCAGGACAAAGGAAAGGCAAAACTAAATGCAGCTTATACTAGAGCTGCAACCTTATCAGTTTGAACAAACAGCCAACCTTCAACCAGTTGACTGGATCAAATTCATGAGTAAACATGTTGACACACTTCTTAGAAATGAGTTGCTCTGAACCTACAGATGGGGTCGTTTTCCTTCAGAGATTTCAGGGAAAGGCCAGGCTTTGCTTTTTCTTTTGTTTTTTCCTCTTATGTTTCCCCAACATGTTTCTTCCTGATCATAGTATGTGTCTGGAATGTGGATGACTCAACTGCAAATCTCCCTGTAATGATCTTCCACAGAAAGGCTAATGTTTGCCTGAGAGATAATGTCCATGTCGACTATCCTTTCAACAAAAGTATAAACTGAGTTGTGAAGAACTATAGAAAAAAAACATTCAAGCTCTTATGTCTATTAGAAAAGTAGGTATATGAATTAGAATAATACATCACTGTTGATTAAATTATACTGCTGTATGTTTATAATAGAGTTGCAAATTTCATGATCTTTCTTAGTTCTTGCATACTGATAAATCTGGGTTAAATAGTAAGGAGGAATGTAAGGCAATTGCCTTAACGTGGTGCTAGCAGCTCCGAAGTGAAAAATAGAGCACAAGAAAGCAAAGGAAGTGCTTCATTTAGCTCTTGTTTTGGTAATTGCAACTGTGTGTAAGGCAGGACTTTTGAGAGCTCTGAAGCTTGACCTTGGTCTGTTCCCATTGAAAGGAGAGTAACTTGAAAAAACCTCTCATTTTTCATGCTCTGTATTTCAGATAATAAAATAAGTAGTTAAACACCACTTTAATAAAAGAAGGGGAAAACCTCCATATAAATAGATGGAATGGAAGTAGTAACACAGATGGGAGATGATGAAGAGGAGTAAGTGCCAGTTTTCTATGTTGTAATTAGTTCTACTAATTCACGCTTCCAGGGTTAACTGTGTTCTTGAAATAGGGGGGGAGGGAGACTCAATTTGCAGCTGCAGTGTGTAGACAGACAAATGACCAAATGTTAAAAATTGCACATATTGGCAGGCAAAGCTTCTAACAAAATGGACTTTAAACATAAATATTTTCGCAGTTGAAACCCTATGAGCAAAAATCCAGATGAAAATTGAGGGTGGATGTTTGAGGTTTTAACCTGAAGTTAATTCACCTTGGGAAGTCTAAGGTCAGCAGGGACAGTTGGTTAGCTCAGGTTATCAGTATTACTATCTTATCTCTCCATGGCTGTACTGCATGTAATTTTCTTCCATTGTATCTTGTAACTAACTCTGTATATATGTAAACAGATGGGCATTTTAAACAAAAACCTGGCTCATAAGCTATTCAGGAAGGCACCTGGTCCTATGGTCCATATTGCCTAGTGTACTATAGATTTCCTTCACCGCAGTTTCTGAATGTGTGTTAGCTATGTGTACACTCAAGAGCTCAACAGGTACTATGATGAGTGACAAAAAATGTCACTGCTTCAAGGTCTTACACTGTTCCAGAAATGGCACAAAGTACAAGCAAGGACTTCAGCAGCTCTTATTCCCCCTAACTTCTGGTCGTGTGTCGCTGTTTGGGCAGCCAATGCGACATAGAAAATACACAGCATAAAAGCCAGGAGCCAAAAGGCCAAGTTCATTACGTGCATCACACACTGTCTGTGGTTGAGATGATGACAGTATTCGAATTGTTGTTTTTGTCCCAGGAAAACAAAGTTTAAAAAATAAAAGTTAAACAAAACATGTCTTTTTCAATGATCATTGAAAAGGTAAATGTTAAAACTATAACATCCTACATATATAACTAACAAAAGTCTAAGTTTATGTCTTATAAGTTTCTAAGCATTAAGCATAGTTAAAATGCAGGCAGCAGATACATTGATGTTTGCTGGTTCATGTAGATACATTCATGTTTGGTTTTTTCTGATGATTTGTTGCATAGTGCTGTGGTTCAGGAACACTGCTAGATGGTTGGTTTTCCTTGTTCCTGTAAACAAGTTGTGTGAGTTGAAAGGTATTTGTATTTAGGTATGTCTTTTCCTGGTCTTCTTGCTGCTTCTCTGAAACTGCTGACTGTTAATGTGAAACCTTGATCTGCGTTGTCAGGCAATATGCCCAGGCTTTCTACATCTGTTGCATACAAAGCAGTGCCATTAGCTGTTCTTGGAGTCCTTTGTGTATTACTTGTAATAGAGAAATTAGACAGAAAACCGCCAACTTTGTTACATCTAAAGCATTTCTCCTTCTGCATTCTCATTGCTGTCATAGCAACAGCAAGGACAGACATTTCATGCTTTACAGTTCCAATCCATTCACAAGCTGACATATTTTCCAAAGATGAATTTCCTGGCAATGTATCAACTATTTTCTTACAGTCAACATTAGCACTTTCTCGAGCTAATTGCTTTACAAGCAAGGAGTGTACATTCTCATCAAAAACTTGATTTTTAATTGCTTCTTGAAATCTTTCTATAAACTGTAAAAATTATTCTTTTGGTTCCTGCTTTATTTTGGTGTAGGTAGCTTTTGGCTCAACTAATTTAGCTGTGTTTATGAGCGCTTGCACACCAACAGCTTTCACTTGATCCAAAATCAAGGGAGGCCATTGTTCCTGCATCTCTGGCTTGCTGAAAATTTCACCTAATCCCATTAAGACATCCACAGTAACTCCAGAATGAAAATCTTCCTGTGGTAACTGAAAATTTTTTAATGCTTGAGCTTCTGCCAGTTGTTTCCAAATGTTATAAAATACAGCATTTGTTCTGGCTGAAACATGATTTGAGCTAGAAATACAAAGTGAAAAGGAATCAAAGTATTCATTTCCAGCAAACGCAACAATTTAATGACAGCAGGCAAATTAGGGCCATGCTGAGTAGCATCCTGATGTAAATCTTCAATAATTTTCCATAAATATATATAATGATAAGATGGCTGTTCCATTTCTGCAGATGCATATTGCACAGGAAAAGTTACAGGATTAGAGTTAGTCAAAGTCGAAGTATTTTCAGTATCAACAGATACAGAAATATGTTCTGCTAAATCCTGATCTTTGGATTCCATTGCTTTTTGTTTAACAGTCATCCAACAATTAACTGGATCATGTGGTTTCACAGTGATTGATAAAGGGGGTAGATTCTGGTTTTGTGGTAATATTCTTTTTGGAATAGCTCCAGAGACAGAAGTCTCAGGAGCCATTGCAGTCTTTTTTAATTGAGGAGATTCAGGGAAATGCTCTTTCACAGGATTATTGCCTTTATCATTACTTTTGTCATTATCAGGTAATGGAGGGACAAATTCAGCAGCACAAGTATTCTTTAATTGTGCTGAGGATTCCTCCAAAGATGACATAGGAGGCAGGCATAACTTTTTTGAGCAACAGACAGTATTTTGATTCAGAGCATTTTGTTGTAACCCAGGCGATGCAGACCTTGATACTGTTTCAGCTTTTCTAAACTGTTCTTTTGGCAAAGCATACAGTCTAGAAGCCTCTCTCACTGCATTCACCTTTTCCAATTGCTCCTTTGGTGAAACAAATATCACGGATGAATCCTTTAACTTTCTAGAGGTAAGACTAAGACAATATTTATCATCTGATCTTTCCTCTGTAGAGAAGAGTTGTTTAGCATGTTTTTTAGATTGTATTACAGTCTCTGGATTACTTTGCTTTTTTATGTCCATTGAGACTGCTTCCGAGCACCCCTCAGAGATTTTTTTCTTCAGCTATTCTAGCTGAGGCACAGACTTCTTCAGCTGTTTTAGCTGAGGCACAGGCTTCTGTTTCATTATTAGCACAAGCTTGTACTACTAAATGCTGTTTTTTAGAATTTGCAAGAGTTTCTAGCAGCAAGTACCACGTCATTATCAATTCAGCTGCCTCAAAGTACCACGTCATTATCAATTCAGCTGCCTCAATCGACCCGCGAGAGGCACTATCAAACAGCTTACTTCCTAAGTCTTCCCAGCTTTCAACACTAAAAGCAGTCACTTCATTTGCTTCAAAGCCTTGCTCTTTGCTCCACAAGGCTGTGTCAGGTAAAGTGACTTTTCTTTGCTCTAGCAAAGCAGTCCACTTAGAGAGTATAGCACTCTCTGTTTTAGAAAGAGTTCCCCGCATAGTCCTTTACCTTTTAAATTCCACTCCTGGTGGCTCACCTGTACCTTTAACCAGGTGTTTGTATTCACGTGTCCGGACGAAGGCTGTTCTCACCACGGCTCTGACGCTACACCCGGCTCTGCCCCACCGTGCCGTGCCCACGACCGAATCGCGCACTATAGCCCACGGTCAAAACCCGAAAATATTTTAAAATAGACGCCACAGTTTAAAAGTCCAATGTAATCACGTCGGCGGTCACCAGATGTCACTGTCTGGGCAGCCAATGCGACATAGAAAATACACAGCATAAAAGCCAGGAGCCGAAAGGCCAAGTTTATCACGTGTTAACAGCTTTTATACATCTAATTATTCATGCGTGTTCATATACGTGTTAAAACATAATAGGTTATTGAAAACAATGGATAGCTTATTCTCTCTAAACAATAAGCAACTGACCACCCTATGTCCTTCTATAATTAACGATGTGTTAGTTAACTAACAATATGTTGCTTAATCTCAATTTTTCACATCCATCTTTCTCTGGCTTTCTCTATAGGTTATTGTTTTCTTTTATCCTGCTTAACTAAGCAGAACTCTGACTCTTTTCAACAAGGCTGAATTTTCTCATAGCAACATGACTGTACTTTCTCTTATACTTTCTCATAGTCCTTATGAATACCTTAAGGTTCAAAGTTAAAGCATCTTTAGCTTAGGGCCTCAGGGGTCTTCAGTCCAGACGTTTAACTCCCACAGTCATGCTTTCCCTAACTGACTTTTCCATGAAGCATATGAGGATTACTTTGGGATTTTGAGATAGACAGGGTTTTCTAAATGGGGAATAAACAATGTGCTTTGTTAAGCCTCAGCTTCCCTGTCTATCAGCTGTTTGTTTAGAAAATGAACTCTAAATTTTCTCCATTTCCATGGGCAATATTAAAATGTGCTGAAAGTACAAGCAGTTGTATAGTTGTTGTACTAGGTTGCTAAAATGGAAGATCAATTCAGTTGTCTTTGAAGCTTGCTCTATGAACCACAGCGATGCTCGCAATCAATTCGTGTTTACCATGTTCTTAAAAATAATGTCTACCTGACAGAGATTTAAAATGTCTGCTTCCAAGGGTATGTAGTAGGATTTTTTCAGTGTTATAATTACTAGCAACAAAAATGGCAGAAACAGACATGAGAGGAGAATTGGATGCAAAAGAGAGGCTTTCTCTAACAATTTAAAATTCTGAGACACCTTCTTATGCTTCCCTGTCAGCCTTATGCAGTTTTTTAGGACACTGCCACTGAGTGGAGTAGTGCATGCTGGTGTTCTCAGTAGTCTCCCTTGGCTTATTTTTGGTTTCTTAGGGAAAAAAGCCTCCTGAAAGTGGAACACCTGCAGGACTGGAATCCTCAGGCCTGCCTTGATATAACAAGTCTTGCTAAACTGCCCTTTAAACTGATTTATTGCTTTACTGCTTCCTATAAAAGTGGCTCCCACATGTGAGCAGCACTGACAAGTAAAGGGCAGAATAACAGGCAGTGAGTTGCTCCTCACACAGCTCTGTCTCGCAGAACCTCAGAGTAAGGGTAAAAGAGCAGCAGAAATGGGCCGCTACTCGGGTCGGAGCAGCAGGCTCATCCTCATGTGCATGATGACCCTTGGGATTTTTGCTGTTGAGATCTCCGTAGCCTACATTGGCAATTCTCTTGCCTTAGCTTCAGATGCCTTTGCCGTTCTCTCCCACTTGATCTCCATGATCATCGGTTTGTTCGGTGTTAGGCTCAGTCGTGTCAGGTGGCACAAGGCCAGCACTTTCGGCCTCAGCCGGGCAGATGTGCTGGGGGCTTTTGGCAACTCTGTTTTTGCCACTGCTCTGATGTTTAGCATCTTCGTTGAGGCTATCAAGAGGTATATCAATCCTCAGAAGACTGAGAAAGTACTGCTCGTCCTCATTATTGGAATTTCAGGTCTAATCCTCAATCTGTTAAACTACGTTCTCTTCTTGGACTGCTGTTATTGTCGTGCACCCCATGAAGACCCTAAATCAGGTAAATAAACTCATGCAGTTGCTCAGCATTCCCAACCCTCTACACTTCTCCTTAATGACTTTTATAAAGACTGTTTACTGCTTCTTTGAGATGCACGTGTAAAATGTACTTTTCTTCATTCTTTTGTCAGTGAGGGTAGTCTATGTTATACCTTAACTCTATCGCCACGTGTGTTTATCAGCAAGTAACATGCAAGCAATGTATTTGTTGTCTTTCTAAAGTGTGCAGGGATCTGTAGGAGAAATTTTCTCCTTAATCCACTGGCTGGCCACACATGGGACAAAATGTACTACCACTCTGAGGGGATACTTGTTATGAAATACCTAATTCTGAAATATCAGTTATCCATGATCTCCACTCTCAATAATTTACTAATTCTGCTGTAATTTTTGTCAAAGATGTAATCTTTTGAGCAGTGTTCACAGTTCGTATGAGACAAAAGAATAGGTAAGGGCAAAAGGAGAGTCTCAGCCTTCCTTGATTTGTGAATATGTCGTGAGAATATCCGGATGCTGACTGAAAAAACAGGGCTGAACTGTTCTTGCTGATGCCTGTTAACCTGTGCTTGGGAGAGCATGCAGAGGAGAAACAGGTATTCTGCTACAGAAATCTCTTGCATATTAAAGGAGATTCTGTTCAGTGCACAGAGGTTTGGTCTTTCTTAGTTGATTTTTCTTAGCATAGAAATTTAAAATTTAACATTTGGGAGGAGGGATGGAGACGGCTTTTTTTATTCCCACAGAAACTATTTCACTTTATTTGGTGCAAGACACATGTGAGTTTTTTTTCTCTCTCTGTATGTTTTTATATACGCATACAAACATACTACTTAAAAATAGAAATCTTTCAGTTGAGATAGGAGCCAGACACTTGCAAAGTGTTAACTGGATGTGCTGTGCTGTAGGGAAAGCTGAGAGCCCATCCGAAAAACAGCTTCTCTTATATATGTTACATACTCCTCTAAGTGAGAGGAGCTAAGCCTTATGTTTGACTTCAGGCTTTGGAAGTAGAAATTAAAAATTTGTTAGTTTATATTTTAGTGTTGAATATGTTTTCTGTTGGTCTTGAATTGGAAAATATTTCTGTTCATTATTAAAGGTATCTCCAGATTATATTAAAGCTTTAAATTTACTAGTGTATAACACTAAACCCAGATGCAAAGCTGAATTTGGTTCCTGTTTGTTTAGGTGCCCAACCGTTTAAAATTTGAGCTGGTCTCAGACTAAATTTCTGGTGATATGTAGCTGTGGCATTTAATAGGCTTTTATGTTGGGAACTCCCAGCAATTCCTGACAAAGTCTCTGTTTATGATGACTTCTTGGAAAACAGCTTCCGAAATTGTGCTTCTGGGTGAAGTCAGGAAGGAGGAACCCATCAGCACTTATAAGGGAATTAAGTGAAATTAATGGCAACTGTGTAGCTATGTTCTCACTGAATTTTAAGGATCCTGCTCCTAATAACTCTCTGGGACAACACAGCCATCCCTTTCCCTCCAACAGACATATGTCCAAACACTTGGCAACTCCACTTTGCTTTCAAATGAATTTAAGTTGCATAAGCCAGAGGTGAATTTTGAATCATCCCATAAATGCAGTGTGCAGATTAGTTGGTGGTTTTACCTCTCTGTTTCTGGTAGGGTGAAACTTCTCTGCTTGCAGTAGTGTCCACAGGCAAGACAATGCCATTTTATACTGTAGAGAGAATGCTCCTTTCTTCTGGACTTAATTTTGTAATTCCCACTTAGGTAGAATTTCACACTTATTTCTTCTAATTCTCTCTATATTCAACATGAGTGGGATTTTTATTACATTTCTTTCAAAAGAGATGTTATTCCCCAGATAGCCATACTCTGAAAGGTATACTTACATGGTTTATTTTAAGTATATATTAAAAAACATGAATAAAGAGGAATAAAGAGGGATTCCATCTCTCTTGTGTCATCCTGCGTATGAAGAAAATATGCTCTTTCCTGGAGATGGAGGTCAAGGCAAATTTTCTAGTGCATCAGCGTCGCTAGCAGAAATTCAAGCAAATGGACATGGTCTCTGAATCCTGCTGGTGCAGTCCAGCTGTCCACAAGCAATACCTTTGGTGACACCTGAGCAGTCTACCCACATCAGCGATGGTTTGCTGAAAGGTAAAGATTTGTAGAGTAGTCCTCTATCTCTTAGGCTTTCTAGGGAAAGGGGACAATTGCCTTCATATCTCCATTCCCCAAGCAGGGAGTGGATTTAAACATCCCACTCTTCTCTTGTATGTGATTGTTTGAAAAACACAAAGCAAAAAATGAAGAGAGTAGCTCAGTTGTCTGGTGCTGTACTGTGGGCGCAGAAAGCAGCGGGAGCATCTAAATCCACTGGAGCAAATTCTTCCACATGTGTTAGTGCCACAATCAGCACAGCCAACAGTTCATCTCATTCCTACACCACGGATGGAAAATTAGCTGGTGGGTTTCCTGGATGCTACTGGCAGGAGTGAAAGAGTGGACATTGCTAGCCAGGTCTGAGACCCAGTGGACACTGAGTGAGGGATTTGCAGGTGCCAACCCAGCTCTCCATCCTTTTCCCTTATTCTACATCTGTACTCCTCATTTAATTGGTTGCAACATCCATGCCTCAGGAGCTCATCTTAGTAAAAATATTCTTGTTGAGCTAGTGTAAATGTGCTTTTTCCAAGTTGCCATCCCTACTTACCCAAACACAGCCAATTTCTTTCTCCACTCATTGGGTAGGTCTGTTTTGCCTCACATCCCCTATTCTTTTGTCCCTCACCCTTCTCTTTTTGATGGTTCTTGCTACCCTCTCACTGTGTCCTACTCCAAAAGTCTTCATCTACTGCCATTCCCCTTTGCCTCTCTCAGTTGTTCAAATTCCTGTCTGTCCCTTCTGCCAGATGTAAGCACCTGTTTCTTCCCATCAGCTTGAATTAAGATCTCTCTGTCCTCTAGGTCCAGAATCAATTGTACTTGATTCAGACAAGTGTAGTTCCTCACACCAAGTTAGGACTGAGAGGTCAGCAAGGGTATGGGGAGGACATGCCCCTGATCTTTCTTTTGATGCTGGCTCAGAGCAGCTACTACAGGTATAAAAGTATTTCTATGCTCTTTAAAGGAACTGCTGTGTAGAGATACTTGAGCCATCTGTGCCATCCATATCAGAGGACATCAGAGACTAGTTATTACTTTGACTTGAAATCCAGGAACTACTTGTTAAAACACAGAAATATTAAAGCTTCCCTAAGAAACTTTTCCCAGAAATTGAAATTTACGAAAGACTTTTCTTGCTGTTGCTGTTCTAAATAACAGGGCACCTTTAGCCAGTTTTCTGACTATTATAAGGTCTTATATCTTATGCAGAAAGTTTTGGCACAAAGACAAAGAATATGACAAAGTAATAAGCAGCTAGAAAAAAAAAATTGTAAATACCAGACAATTTTAATACTGGCCACGCCCTTTTTAGACAGTCATAAAAATACAGAAGCCTGTTTTACTGTACATAGAGATTTGATTGCTCTTGTTAATGTAGGTCAGTGCAATTGTCTCTTCTACTTATTGATATGCAGTTTTAAACTGTTAGAGGGACCAGAGTTTGAAAAGCACCATGCTAGTCTGATTATAGTAATTCTCTGTTGTTTGTCTTGAGAAAATTAATAAAGATTTAACATGGACAAAACTTTTGTTCTCTTGTTTTGTGATCTGTATAGGGAGGTGGGAGGGAAGTAGGAAATAAAAATGTCCCCCAGCCCAACCAATCAGACACTAAGCCACCAATAAAATGTCCTGGACTGGGACAAACAGCTCTCATCTTCACGTGAGGGACAAACTGCTCTCATCTTCACGTGAGGGAGCTCATGGTATTTGCACAGCTCACAATTCCTTAAATAAAATGTGTTCTGTGTTACCAGCCAAGTGGCTTGCTTTTATTGGTTTCTGCAATTTAGTAGGTATATTGTGTGAGTTTTTTGTGTGGCAGCACTGTTGGATCTTGATTGTCCTATCTCAGTGTGCACCAGCAGCCTGCATCTCAGATAAACTAGCAGTCACATAAATGGAAAACATACCTCCTTTCTCCTTCTGGACCTATGTGGAGTGAGTTTGTTTAATTTGAGGCTTGCTGTGAGGATATTTTTTTTCTAGGCTTTTTAAGTAGGAGAGACTTGGGGATATACACGTGTGAATGGAGAGAGGCAGTAGCCTTAACTGCCTGGATGATTTGGGAAGGCTTTATTGCTGTAATATTCAGGACTAGGTTTTCACATCTGTTGTTGCAAACATACTGATCCCAGAGGAAATGAGAACATTTATATGCCAGAATAAGTGGATAAATGGCTGCTCAACCTGCATCTTAATGCCATAGACCTTCCCACTGAATAACTGGTGAGCTAAAGTGTGTAGGTATCAAAAAAACAATTGTATTTGGAGTATGCTCTCTGATTCAACAGACCCAACAACCTATACTGGAGAAGGCAAAAATGGTCTTGGAATCAGAGTTCCAAAACAGAGGATTTCAGATTCTTAAGTTGTCAATATGATCACTAAACTCACCCACATTTAAGAAGAAAAAATAAGTTCCCTGATTGGAACTGGTTTTTCTCTCAAATGCATTGCTGAAAGGGTGACAGACTTTGCCAGTCTGAACACCCAGAAACCTTTGTAAGGAACAAGATGGAACACTTGCAACAACAAAACTGTCTTACTGTGTTTTTTGCACCTGAATAGACTAAAAGCATATCCTCAAGATCAACATTACTCTGTATTGCCTCTCTTTTTAATATATCTTGACCAGGTTGATGCTATTCTCCTTGAAAGCACCAAACCTTCAGTAAACTCTTCATCCCAATTCATTCTCTGACTGCATTCATACAGATGATTGTCAAATACACAGCACCAGAGTTTAGCAAGGGACAGTTGCTTCACTTCATCCTCAGGATTTGTGCTGCCTTTGTAGTGCACTGTGGCATCCAGCTCCTAAATGCCTTCCAATATAGTGTATGTAAATGAAGGGGTGTATACCTTATCTATTTATTTCCATCAATCTCAGAAGTGTTAATGTGTTGGCATGAAGGCAACCAAAGCCTACTGTAATTAAATATTTAGATTTTTATGGCTTTGAGTTCTACAGCATTTCTGGATGTAGTCCTGTCAAATTGAATAAAAAGACCAAAAGACACTCTCAAAGTAAGTTTAAGTGTTTATCAAATACAGAAGACTGAACACACATTTTCTAGAAGACTTCTTTAGTTTAATAGTGTGGCAAATAATCCTCATCAAATTCTTCCAAAGCTTTTCTGAGCAGCTAACACAAAGGCAACCAGATCTGTGTTAATTTATATTCAGTGAAGCTCTAAACCAAAATATTTAAAAAGACAAGGGAAGAGACCATGAAAGTTTATTTAGCAATATGCTTCTCTAAATTTTCTTTGGATCTGTTTTGAATGCTATTAAAAGAAACCTCAGAAGATAATCTAAGGATTAGCTTTCAATGAGAAAATTTTATATCAAAGCAAGTAAAAGCAAAGGTTTCAAGGTTACTTTTTTGCCAGAATGGAAAGTGCAGAATGAAAAAGTTAAGTCTGTGAGAAAAGCAAGCAAAGCATCCCTGGATGGTTTATGCAATAACATAAAGGTAAGGTTAAACCTTGTGAACTTACATTCCAGCAGTACTAGTGGTGCTGAACTTTGGGTATCTGCATTTGCTCTTGACCTTGAATCAATTTCATAGTAAAGGCATAGAAAGACTGTCTGAGTTACATCACAGTACCTGTGGTGAGCTGTAAGGAAATAAAAGGATTGTAAGATAACTGAGTTCAAAGTCATAAACAGTTTCAATACAATGTTTTAAGGCTGATATGTCTTATATATTAACTGCAATTGTTTTATTTGGATGGTTATTCTGTAGATAGTTTGATACAGGCACAAATTTGGTATCAGATTCAGTATAGAAATGCTGCTGGAATAGAAAATTAAGTTTTTGCAGTAGGATTCAATGCAATTTACAATGATGAAATCAGTGTGTGTCTTTCTCCTCTTCATGTTCTTTGCAATATGCTGTGCTACCTCCCACTAGGAAAAGGTTATATGGAGATAAATATACACACATAAATTTATATGAGAAACATAACAGATCTACAGTTTTTTTAAAAAAGTGAATTATCAAGTATTCGAAATATTGTAGGAAGCGTTATCCTGGTGTTAGAGCAGATACTGACTGGATATGTCTTAAAATATGCAAAAGGTTGCTTTATGCTGGATATTAAGAGCGAGGAAGGTGGTTTGCAACTAAGAAACTCAACAACCATCTTAAAATAGGAAAAAATATAACAAAATGAAGACATTCCAGGCTAGGAACTAAATAATCCCACAGGTTCCTCATTTCAGTTTGACCTACCAGTGTATTCAAGCCAACTTTAAAAGAGCATGAAAAATATGTTCTCAGTGTCCAACCATTGGTACAATGTTTCTCCCCAGGACAGTTTCAGAACTGTCAGAAGGAGTCACAGCTGCGATTAAAAATCCAAGGACATTCACCTCTGTACTCTGTCAGGGACACTGATAAAGCTTTCACTCAGACTAGCGAGGTCATGATAGAGAGCTACCTGTTAGGCTTCTGCTCCCTGGACTGAAGCAGACCTAATGATTTCCCAGCTTTTTCATCCTTTGGTGTATCCCAAGAAACCTCATCTTTGCCTTGCAGGTGTGAGAGGGAGATACAAATAAAATGACCAAGCAATGAGGAGCAAACCACCTGCAAACAGAATACTCACACCACCATCTTCTTTCCACAACAAGGTCTGTTGGCAGGTGTTTATTTTGTGGTTCATTTTGTAGCCAAATTTATCTGTGGCAGAAGCCAACCACATGGTTTCCATTTAGATTTGCTATGAATATGGCCCAGCATTCCTAATTTAGAGAAACAAGCTTCAAGGTACCCTTCAGGACTGTCACCAGGTCTTCTTATAATGAAGCTTAAAGGTCCTCTCACAGCCACCCACTGGATTGCAGGTCAGGGATGCTGCCTTGAAACGTCATGTGCCCAGGGTCGGCCTCAGCTTTTTAGTGCAAATGTAACATTTCCCCCTCCACAGTCTTAAAGAGGAATAACTCCTTTATCATGTATAGCAACGTGTGGGCATTGATTTCTCTCGTTCTCTAGTTTCTTCCAGATAATTTCTGAAATGCCTTTTGTAACTAATTTTTATGATGGGTTAAAAAGTAATCTCTAGCAGGACTTTGGTAAGAAGGATGAAAAGTGCTCTCTCTTAATGGTAGTGTTTATACTTAGTTCCTTATTTTCATGATTCTTTTTGCTATCCAGATTCTATAGCAGCATGAGGCTATGAGGGACCTTATTTTCATTCAGCAGTAGAAGAAAATGACAATCATTACTGCTGTTACTGTTGTCATATTTCATAATTATAGAGATACCATACCTTCAAGGGCTGGTAATGGCAACTCTGGAAGGAACTGAGTAGATTTTTACCTGTCACCTTGAGAATTAACATCTTAAGGAGGGTGTGACACAAGTCTGCAAAACCAAGAGTGGCATAAGAAGGGTAAGTAGTCATTGAATGTTTGACCAACTCTCTGAAACAAGAAAATGAAAATATTAAGTGGAACTGTCAGGATTCACATTCAAAACAAGGAGAAAGGAGTGACAAACTGAGATAGCTGGGGTTGTTCAGCCAGGAGAAGAGGTCTGGGGAGACCTTAAAGTACCTTTCAATATATAAAGGGATATACAAGAGAGCTGGAGAGAGTCTTGTAGTGATAAGGGCATGTTATATATATATATATAAGGGCATGTAGTGATGGGACAAGGAGTAATGGGTACAAACTGAGAGAGGATAGGTTTAGATTAGAGAAATTCTTGGCTGTGAGGGTGGTGAGGTATTAGAACAGGTTGCCCAGAGAAATTGTGGATGCCCCATCCCTGGAAGGTTCCCAGCCAGGTTGGATAAGGCTTTGGAAGGTGTCCCTGCTCATGGTAGGGGGCTTCGAAACTAAACCATCCTATGATTCTTCACACACTAAGAAGTGATGTGAGAAGCTTGTTGCCAATTAATGTTGAAATCTACATCAGTGAGTGAAAGGCTGGACTAGCAGATGAATGAAAAATCCACTGATGGCTACTAAATATACGTATCTAGCTCAGAAACTCACTTGAGCTGAAAATACTTGAAGGATAAAAAAATATTACGGGAAATTGTAATACATACTTACCCTGCTTTTACTGTTACTTAAGCATTCCCTTATGGCCACAGGTGGGGTTGGCCTCTTCGGTAGAGGGTCTGACTGCCAATGGCTAAATGTTAAAAATTGGTATGTTGAGTACTTGGAAAGCTTGGTACATAGAGATCTTGAAGGTTATAGGAGTGTTTTGCATCTTTGGGGTTCAGAAGGAAGGTGGTATTGTTTGTAATAAATTCATGAGTTCTTAAGATTTCTATCAATTCTTGTTCCTTAGGATGAGGAAACTGCAGCTTTTCTTCCAGTATTGTAGCTGAAACTAAAGTTGGCAAATAATTCAGAAAACTAAGATGTTGGAAAACCTTTTCTGAACTTCTTAAGAGGAACTTGTTTCAACTCAGCATAGTTAGAAACAGAGAACCTGGGATATTTAGATTGATTGTTTTGTTTAATAGTACATAGGTTGTTCAGGCAATCTCAGTACTGGATGAATAAGTGAAACCGTAACATTATATTGTTGAATATCTGTAGTCACTGTAAAACACACAAGGATGCCAAGCACACTGCAAAAAAAGTCATAAACATGGTTCCTTTCTAAAAGAATTTGAGATCAAATATCTGGGTACTACAAGTGGATGAGTGCAGGCAAAACAGCAGTGCCCCGAAAAAGGGAAAAGCCTGAGTGAAAACACTGGAAATGAGATCGATGACTCCTACTTGAAGGAACGTGACTTTCTCTTGGACTATGTGGGAGATGATCAAGGTGCAAAAGAGCTAGAGGGATAACATGCAGTTTATTCTGAAGATTGGCCTAAATTAATTATTCTTGTTATTGAAATTAACAGTTTATTAAATAAGAATGATTAGTGTAGCTTTGTTCACCTGGCAGTGAGTCTTTTGTCTTGAAGTGATTGTGATACCTGGATGAGGAGAGACAGGGAGGCTTGTATGCATAATGGAACAAGCAAAAGCTTTGAAGTCCAAGAGGTTTCTAAGCAGCCATAGTGGGAAGGGAAAAACCCTTGAACGGATAAAGAACTGGTCAGAAGATGTCTTGCTTTTGGCTGAGGTAGTTAATTTTCTTTACAGTAGCTGGTACATCGCTAATTTTGAATACACTGCTGTTTTAGTTGTTGCTAAGTGGTGCTTACTTTAAATCAAAGACTTCCCAGTTTCCCATGTTCTGCCAGAAAGGAGATGCACAAGAAGTCATGAGGGAGCACAGACAGGACAGCTGAGCCAAACTGGCCAAAGGGATATTCCATACCATAAAGAGTCATGCTCAGTATGTACACTTGGGGGAGTTGTCTGGGAGCTGCCAATCACTGCTGCAAGAGAGTGGTGAGCAACTGTGTTGTTCATCACTTCTTTCTTTTGGGGTTTATTAATATATATATATTTTAAAATTACAATTATTATTATTAATAGTATTATATTTTACTTTGTTTCAATTATTAAACTGTTCCCATATCAACCCATAAAGACACTGATCTCTTCTGTGTGGCGACAGGACCAAGGGAATGGCCTGAAGTTGTGTTAGAGAAAGTTTAGTTTGGAAATTAGAAAAAGGTTCTTCATCCAGAGCATGGTTTTGTACTGGAACACACTTCCCAGGGAAGTGGTCACAGCACCAAGCCTGACAGAGTTCAAGAGGTGTTTGGATGATACTCTCAAGCACTCTTGGGGGTGGTCTCGTGCAGTGCTAAGAGCTGGACTTGATGATCCTTGTGGATCCCTCTCAAGTCAGCATATTCTGTGTGATTGTGTGATTCTGTGAATTTCTGGCAGAAGAGAACACCCCCTTTGGTAGGGGGGATGAGACAGTGTTTCCAGGCCTTGCTGGTTTCTCTGATAGTGCTGTGTGCCTTATCAAGTGTGGTAAAATATGTGATGTGAGACTTCAGTATGAATTGCAGCTGCTGAAGTCGTACTTCTGCACTGGTGTGTCTCTGGCATAGCTGAAATGCTCCAAACTCTCACAGGACACCATTTTAAGGACATTATTTTCTTTAGGTGTTATGTTTTTTATTTATTATTTCGGGGTCTGGTTCTGTTATTGAGAACCCCACAGCCGTGGATGACTTCATTTGATTATTCATTTGTTCCCATCATCTTGAAATGATATTAGTAGTCCAGCTCTGCCCTTTTTCCATTTGCAAGCAGGGCTCTGACTTTCCCAAGAACTGTCATAACAAGAAGAAAAAATCTACAAATACAAGACAGATTTTTACTTGTTTATTATGTTTCTTGTAGACTATCCTCTAGGTTAAAAAATACATGAAATTATTGTTCTCACAGAGTGCTGATAAATTCATGCACACTAAGGTACTCTTTCATAGACTCAGAATGTTAAGAGTTGGGACTTTAAAAATCATCTAGTCTCAAACCCTTGCAGTGGTCAGGGACATCTTCCATAGAACAGGTTGCTCAAGGCCTTATCCAACCTGGCCTCGAACACTGACAGGGTTGGGACACCCACAACCTTCCTGGGCAATCTGTTCCAGCACCTCACCACCTTCACAGTAAAGAGTTTCTTCCTGACAGCTAACCTAATTTTTCTCTCTTTCAGTTTATACCCATTACTTCTTGTCCTGTCACCACAGTTTCTGACAGAGTCCCTCTCCAGCTTCCCTGTAGTCCCTCTTCTGACACTACAAAGTTGCTATGAGGTGTCTATGCAACATTCCCTTTTCCACGCTGAACAGCCCCAACTTTCTCAGTTTGTCTTTGTAGGGGAGGTGTTCCAGTCCTCTTATCAACTTTGTGGCCCTCCTCAGGACTTGCTCCAACAGTTCCACGTCCTTCTTATATTGGGGGCACTAGAACCGTACACAGGACTGCAGGGGGGTCTCACAAGAGCAGAGCAGAGGAGGAGGATCCCCTCCTTCGACCTGTTGGCTATGCTCCTTCTGATGCAGCCCAGAATTAGCTTGGCTTTTTGACACATCTTTTTTAAAGGCTGGTGCCTGGAAATGAGCTGGCTCAGTAGATGGCACTGTCCTTCGGTTTGGCACTTAAGTCACCAATAAAGCACCAAAGGAGTATAATTATTGGATCCGTCACTGGAACTTCACTGTCTCTGGATCGTAGGAGAGGAGACGGGACAGCCCTATCCGAGAGGGCCCTTGGACAGCCCCCGTGCCAGCTCCGCGCCTCCCCACGGCCCATTCTTCCCTATTTATTCCGCATTCGGTTGCTTTTGTGTGGCCCGCGGTGCCGGGGCGGTGCCGGCGGGCGGTGCCGGGAGCGGGCGGTG
>WEIV01002541.1:0-11389 GCA_013390005.1 Calyptomena viridis
TGCTTCCCCCTCCCTCCCCACCCCGGACCCACACGTCCAGCAAAACCTTTAGATTAATTAAGGAATGGTTATTTAACAAGAGGATCAAACTGCCCACGGCTTTGGAGATGCAGGGCTGGGTGTCCTGGAGGTTGTGCAGGTGAACTCCCTCGATCCCGGGATCCAGGGGAGGGAGGATCCTGCCTGGCTTAAGACACTTTCCTTACTTCAGGCTCCAGTTCAGGGTCAGGCTCTGAGTGGGGTCGTTTTCCAACCAAGAAGCAGCTCAATGGTTTGTTTGTGGGTTTGTTTTTTTTTTTTTGTTTTTTTTTTTTGTGTGTTTTTTTTTTGTTTTTTTTTTTTTTCATTTTCTCTCGTTTTAATGAATAATTTGGAATAGGAAAGTCAAAGGAGATGAGGGAGGGAGGGAGATGAGGTGGGAGAGGACGTTCTCCCCCTCCTCCAGTTTAATAAGCACCAGAGTATTCAAGTCTGTCCGTTGGGAGACCCAGAGCCACGTCAGCAGGCAGAGACTAAACCTTTCTCGTAAGAGCAGCGTCGTTTGGGTTGGGGTCCCTCATCATCATCATCCTCTTCCTCGTCCTCCTCCTCCTCCTCCTCTGATGATGAGCTGTCCAGTGTTAAATCCACAACATCCGCCGTGGCTTTGCCGTTCTCGCCGTTCCCGTTGGGGGTTGGCAGCAGCCCGTTCACATCCGAGGAACCTGGGATATGTGGGGACAGAGCAGGAAGTGAAACTCCTGGTGCCTGGTAGTCCTGGAGAAGGGGAGGCTCCAGAGACACTTCCAGGGGCTAAAGGGGCTCCAGGAGAGGTGGAGAGGGATTTGGGATAAGGGATGGAGGGATAGGGCGCAGGGAATGGCTTCCCACTGGCAGAGGATGTTGGGAAAGAACTCTGTGAGGGTGGTGGAATGGATTTCCCAAAGCAGCCCCATCCCTGGAAGTGTCCAAGGCCAGGCTGGAGCAACCTGAGACAGTGGAAGGTTTCCCTGCCCAGACGATCCGTTCCAACTCCAAACCAGTCTGGAATTCTGTGATTCCCTACAGGGATTTGCAGCCTTTCCCCCCTGGAGGGACTCACCTAGAACTAATATGGGGCACTGGGGGCTGCAGCTCCGCTCCTTCTCGGCTCTGATGGGACACCAGGAACCATCCACCAGGTACTCGATCTCATCCGCGTCTTCACATTCCGTCAGGATCTTGGACAGGAGCCTGGAGAGGAGACACCACCAGCTCTGACCCCCCAGGCAATGAGCACAGGGGCTGCAGTGACCCTGGATCTGCACCCTGCCCACATTTGAAAGGGATCTGGGGTTGGCAGGAGGCTCCTGAGCCGAGAGCCCTCGGAGTCATGGACTTTGCTCCCCATAAAACCAGTGCAAACCATCCTGGTCCTTCCTGACAACGCACCCAAATCATCAAGTACCAGTTTAATTAGGTGTAATTAAAGACAGTTTTGCCTCTTCACCCGGTTTCCCCAGGTGCTGCTTCCAGGCAGAGGCTGCTGCCCCATCCCAGGGACATTCCCAGTGACATTCCCACCCCGGAATTGCCAAAAGGGGAAATATCCTTTGGCATCAGGAAATCAGCAATCCAACAAGCAGCACTTTGCTTCCTTCCCAGTTTTATTTCCTAAATCTCCACTGGAGCCTCCTGCAACAGGAAAATCATGTTCAGGACTGAAAATACACCTGGAGTGGATACCCCGAAGTCAGCAGGGATCTAATTGGAATGAGGCCCTGACTCCAAAGAAATTGGGGATTTGCTTTATTCCCTCTGTCCCACTGCCTGCCTGGGATGTGTATTTGGAACTGCAAAGCTTCATTCCCTCCTGGACTCGAGCATTTCCCTTCAGTAAAGAAAGGAGAACTTGTAGCAAAAAGTCTTACAAGCTCAGGAAAACTCTGTGGCACATCAGTGGGAGTTTCAGCTTTCCCCAGCTCCTGGAGGAATTGTTTCCACAGACAATCCCATCATTCCAGCACAGCAACCAGCCAGCTGCAGTTCCCAAAAAGCTGACAAGGCCCTGAGGATCCCAGACCTGAGCAACCACCTCCCTCTTGGGAGTCTTTCCTGACTCACAGCACCCAGCTCAGTGCCAGGTTCCCTCACTCACTTCCAGGGAATCTGAAAATGAACAGAACCAGCACCAAAGCCCAGCCCTGAGCAGTGCAGAGCAGGGACTAAACCTGCTGAGCCTTCCCCAGTGACATCCTCCTCCTCCTCCAGGACACAGGCACTGCTGATCCATGGGGGCTCCACAATCCAACCCCTGGTACCTTCCCCTTCAGTCTCTCCCTTGTTAGAGATCTCCAAGGAACTGGATTTTCCTGTCAGGCTTGGCCAGAGGACAAAGCAAACAGGTTATCTGTGCTGAGGCTGCTCCAGGCTGCCTGGAAAGCCACAGCTCCTGGATCAGCCCAGGAGCCACAAACAGGGCGACGCTCCGAGAACCATCGGCCCTGGGAACAGCCTCGTGTGCCAGGGGACCTGGATGCACCCCAAAATCACCTGGATGCACCCCAAAAACCACCCCAAACTCTCCCTACTTTTGAGGGAACCTGCATCAGAGGCTCTTTACACAAGCCATGAGGGTGGAGATGGTTTTGCAGAAAGCAGGAACCATGTGTGTGGCTCCAGAGCTTGGCCAGGATCACCACAGTGTTGGTGGTCCCAGTCCTGGCATTTTTGGGGGAAAAAAGCTGCTTCCAAACCCACCCCAAAGTCCTGTTCCCTCCCAGCACATCCCACTTGTGGTGGGAGGATGGTGACTTCCCACAGGGACTTGGGGCTCTGAGCACCCCAAGGTCAATCCAGGCAGGGATGGACCCAGAGGAACCAGGACTGGGAGCTCCAAAATACCCAAAGCATTTTAATTCTGTCCCTCCAGTGCATCTGAATCTCCTGCTTTTCCAGCCTGGAAAACACAGCAGGAATTCCTATTGAGGGATCCTTCCCATCCCTGACACCAAAATATCCACAGAAATTTCCCTGAACAGTCACAGAGACTGAACAAACTCTTCCCAAAACTGCATTTGTGCTTGAGGGCAGGATGTTCTGGTTGATGGAGAATTCCCCCAGACCAAACTCCCAGCGTGCCATGAACTGTCTGTGAGCTGCTCTCTGATGTTTCCTATCAAAAAACCATCTTACTGGGGGTTTATAAAGTGATTTATTCCACGTAACAAAGCGGAATAACCAAGTCACTTGTGCAGGTTCATCATCCTGAGGAAGAATGAGGCAGCAAACACTCCACCCTCCAAATGCTCCAAAAAAAGGCAGATTTGGCTCCACACCAATTAAACCACGTAACGCAGCAGCAGAATAAACTCAGAACTCCAAGAGTTTCCAGGTGAACAAACCCAACAGTGGGGATGAGAAAGGGGCTCCAACTCACCCATCGATGATGAGCTGGTCGTAGGGGGCAGGTTTGTCACACACAGGGCACATCCAGGTGGGTTTTTTCTCGTTCATCTGCAGGTAGAAGACGGCGTCGAAGCACTGCAGGTGTGCACAGGTCTCTGCCCGGCACGGCACCGACAGGCGCATCTTCACCAGCTGTGGGAGCACGGACACAACCTCAGCCAGGGAACACAGCCAGGAACTGCCACTTCCCCTCCAGGGGAAAGGGATTTGGGGGTTTGGTTGGAGAGGAGATTGGGGGGTTCTTGAGAAAAATGGGGTAAATGGACGGTTGGAGATTGCGGAGCGTTGCGGGGTTGAGACGGGGAGGAGAAGCTCCAGGGAGAAGTTAGAGCTCCTTCCTAAAGGGCTCCAGGAGAGCTGGAGGGGGATTTGGGATAAGGGATGGAGGGATAGGACACAGGGAATGGCTTCACACTGGCAGAGGGCAGGGAGAGATGGGATATTGGGAAGGAATTCCTCCCTGTGAGCAGGGAGACCTTGGCACAGATTTCCCAGAGAAGCTGTGGCTGCTCCATCCCTGGAATGTCCAAGGCCAGGTTGGAGAGGAGAAGCTCCAGGGGGACTCAGAGCCCCTTCCAGAGCCTAAAGGGGCTCCAGGAGAGCTGGAGAGGGACTTGGAGAGACAGGACACAGGGAATGGCTTCCCCCTGACACAGGACAGGGAGAGGTGGGATATTGGGAAGGAATTCCTCCCTGTGAGCAGGGAGACCTTGGCACAGATTTCCCAGAGAAGCTGTGGCTGCTCCATCCCTGGGAGTGTCCCAGGCCAGGCTGGAACAACCTGGGACAGTGGGAGGTGTCCCTGCCATGGCAGGGGGGGGCACTGGATGATCCTGAAGGTCCCTTCCAACCCAAACCACGGTGATGCCAAGACAAGGCCCGGACTCACCGGACAGATCAGAGACACACGGACACCCGTGGTGGCAATTTCACTGTCGGGGTCCAGGCGCAGCTTCTCCTTCACTGCAGGGAGAGCAGAGGACACAGAATGGAACAGATCCAACCTCCAACCTCAGAAAACAAGGTGCATCAAAGGAGAAGCAGCTCATTGACAGCCCTTGGCTGTGTCTGAGCCATTTTCCCTGCCAAGGAGGGGAGGAGTGGATGGATTCAGCTCCAGCTCTTTGGGAGTGAAGGCTTAGGGTTTATCTGGTTAGAAAACAGGGATAAAGGCAAAGTGAGAGGAAAACACATCCCATCATTTCCCCATCAGGTAAAGAGGCCTCCTCTCAGCACTGCAGCTCTTCAGCTCCCACTCTGCCCAGCTCATTTATTCCAGCAGGATGTTTCCCAGGAAGCACAAAGAGGCACCCAGAGGTTCCCAGGCAGACAGCTCAGAGCAAGGCAGCCATGCAAAACCTGTCACAGCAGCCATCCAGCAGATATTTGGGAAGGAGGAATCCTGCCCCCGCTGCTTCATCCTGAAAGGAAAACCCAGAGGAGCTGCAGGGAAATCAAAGAGAGCAGCAGACAGGCAGGTCCCCCAAAAAAATCAACAAAATGAGCTTTAAACTCCTTCCCAACTCCTGAGGAGGAGCTGCTGCTCCCACTGCTGTCTGCAAGGGCCTTTGACACTTCCATCATCATTTTTCTTTGGAGCAAGTCAACCATTTCTTTTGACCTTTTCAGATCATAACAAGATGTGTGCAGACAATGAGGCCACGTGCAGTTCTGCAACACCCAGCTCTAATTAGAGAGTGACTTCTCAGATGGGAAATTCCCAGGAGATTACAAGATTTGGGCTTGTTTTCTTCCCATCAGGAGCCTTTTCATCCGAGTTTAATTTTTGATGAAGTTCTTAGTAAGAGGGTTCCTTGTGCATCAATTACTCAGGAGACAGGGGAAGGAGAAATGGGTATTTCCTGGGATCTCCTGGTCAGGATTGAGCTGTTTTGGATGCACAGCCATAATTTCTGTTCTCAGTGCAGTGAGATGCCAGGGAAGCCAAAGGGCAGCTTGAGTGACAGGGAATCACTTGCAGAACAGAGCAGAAAAGCAAAGTTTAGAAGCTCCTCGTGCCAATTTTGGATGTCCAACAACTTCCAAGCAGTAAAACCCATAGGAATTGGAATAAGACAACATTCCTACTTGGTTAAATTTACCAAATATAAGTGATCTCTGCCCCAAGGCCCAGCCAAAGCTAAAAACTGGAGGCCTGTGGAAAAGGCAGAGCTGCCTGAAGAACCTCTGCCTGCTATTCCCAGCTCCATAGGCCATCCTGGGAGGGCTGGATTTGAGGGAATGGCACAGTTGAAGTCAGAGAAAAAGCTTTGAGGGGATCCTCTGAAGTTTAGGCTCAGCAGGACTGTTCAGATCAAGTGTTTTTATATATTTTTATAGAGAACAGAAAAGGTTTAAAACCTTTTTAAAGGTGGCAGCCGTTCCCAAATAGGGGCAGGCCCTGATCTGTGCCATGTGTGACCTGGGACAGGATCCCAGGGAAGGGCTGGGAGAGGTTGAGGTTGGATATCAGGGAAAAGTTGGAACAGGCTCCCCATGGAATGGTCACTTCCCCAAGCCACCAGAGCCTTTGGACAACACCCAGGGATTGTTGGAATGTCCTGAGCACTTGGATCAATGACCCTGTGTGTCCCTTCCCATCAGCACATGGTGGGAATTCTGAGCAGCAGGTTCCAGGAGGATGTTCCCAAGCCACCACAGACTCACCGAGTGCTTTGCAGAGCTCCGGGTGTTTGATGCCGATGGTTTTCAACCTCTGGAGCAGCTCTGCTGAGGTCATCTGCCTCACCAGGTACAGCCCCACCGAGTAGCTCTGGGGACACAGGCAGGGACAGTGTCACACTCACAGGGTCTGTCACCACGTGGGGATAACCAAAAGTGTGGATTCTGTACCCTCTGTGTGATTCCTGGGGGGCTGTTAATGATAAATGAGTGGTGGGAGCTGCCCAGGGCACAGCTGCCATCCCGGGATACAGTGGATAAGGAAAGAGATCCTGGAGGCAGCAGGACTGGGAATTCCCACCTGAAGCTGGGGATGTGTCATCTTGGAGGTTTGGGACTGGGGGTGCCTCTCCTGGGATCCAGAGGGGGAGCAGAATTCCAGGACTGTGAGTGCCATCACTCCCTGGACACAACTGTGACCTCCAGCTTTCCTTTCCCTCTGCTCTGCCCCCAGGGAACTGTTCCCATCCCAGGAATTGCACCTTGTCCTTGTGTGTCAAAGCCACTTTTTACCTCGTGTCACTTATTTTTTAATAAACCACAGCTCTGACTGGTGGTCTCTCTAAACTGGCCTCACTTCTCCCGTGGGTTTGGGATGAGCAGGCTGCTCCCCTGCCCTGCCTGTGGAATTCCATGGAATTCTGTGGAATCCTGGGGCATTCCCTGGCACCCACCTTGCCATAGTTGCCCCAGGTGACCGTGATGCGGTTGGTGGCGGCCGACAGGTACATGAGGTGGGTGAGGTTGATGGGACGACAGGGCCTTTTGGGTTCCACCCCAGGTTTGTTGGATGGGTAATAACCCTAAAGCAGAAAACAGGAAATATCTTGATTTATCTCCCCTTCAGCATCACCTCCAGCAAATTCCACCCACCCCCAGTTTTTGAGGATAGAGAGGAGGAGGCAGCTCAAGGTCCGGGCTGAACGCGAAGCGAAAAATCGAGTTTTTTACAGGAAAAAATGGGTTAATAAAGTGATTAATCAGTGAGGAAATTGGCTTTAAGGGAAGCCCTCTGCCAGCCTGGCATTCCTGCAGAATTCCAGCATTCCTTACCGGCACGGAGCAGTAGCTGTGGTTCACCTTCACGGCGATGTTGGGAGGGTACTGGTCCTCCTGAGGGGAACTGGTGTCTGTGTAGCAGATTCTGGAAGGAAAAGGCACATTCCTCAACATTCCCCACCTTGGGAATGGTCCAATCTCCCTGCACATCCCCTTCCCAATCCATGTTTCCACATGCAGTGGGCTTGCTGTGGAATTAAACCCCAGAGCACGTGAAGGAAGAGGTGAAAAATTCAGAATTTCACATGTTTGGGAATAAAATCTCCCTGTAAATTATTTTTGGAGGTGTGAAATCCATGTTGAAACTCCCTGTGGTTTTGCTGGAATATTCCCTCCCTCCCCTGGCCTGCACCTGATGTTAAAGGACCCTTCCAGAAGCCTTTAAAATTCCAGGATCTTTAAATATATCCCATATTTTAGAGGGTGGGAATGAAGCCCAGACCTACCTTAGCACCACCTGAACTGATTTCACACCAGGTTGCAACTCCCTGGGAAATGAAAGAAACAGGAATTTCAGATTAATTCCATAAAAAAACCCCTCACCCACCACCCAACCCAGCTGTCAGTTTTGCCACACTCAACAATTTAACTTCTTCATTTAATATTCCTTCAAAAAATGACTTCAAAGACCTTTATTTAATTGCAAATATCAGTGATTGTGTAATTGGGATTTTATTTTATTTTCCTAATGCACCAACTACAGCTTTTTCTCAGGGTTTTTAACATTTTCAGGTGAAAAGTAAAAATTTCAAGAGCTTTAGTTCCTGAATATTCCTTTAAAAATGACTTCACAGACCTTTATTTAATTGCAAATATCCTGGTTCTGTAATGATTTTATTTTCCTAATGTACCAACTACAACTTTTTCTCTGGATTTTTAACATTTTCAGGTGAAAAGTAAAAATTTCAAGAGCTTTACTTCCTGAATATTCCTTTAAAAAATGACTTCACAGACCTTTATTTAATTGCAAATATCCTGGTTCTGTAATGATTTTATTTTCCAACCTACAGCTTTTTCTTGGGGTTTTTCAAATTTTCAGGGGAAAGGTAAAAATTCCCCTTTCTGCTGATTTGTAAGAATTTACAAAATCTGGGTTTTAAGGTCAGATTTACCTGCCAATGTTTAATTATTCATGAATATTTTTACCTCCAGCAGGGCTATTCCTGCCAGGATTTTAAGTGGAATCAGGAAAGCAATGGATGGAGAACAAGGGGGGTTTATTAGGAGGATAAACAGGTATTTCTGCCCAGGACTCAAGGCAGAAAAATCCCCAAATTAATCTTGATTTGCCTCTGAAAATGTTTCACATTCCAGTGCAGTGTTTTGGGATAAATTTTGGGAGTGGGAGGGATGGAATCCCAGCAGCCAGAGGCTGATTTTTATCATCCTGAAAGAATTCCATGGTCTATCCCTTCCTTTGTGGTAAGTTTTCCAATCCTGCTTCTGTTGGAATCACTGGGATCACACCAAGAAAACCCAAGATATCCAAGAAATTCCCAACTCCAATGGTGTGATTTGGCCACAAAAAGGAAATATTGGGAGGTTTTATCCTTAATTTTTTGAGGAATTCTTGGTCAAGGCAAGAGGAAAACTCCTGGAGGTTCCTTGTTTGAATCCTTTGGGAAAATCCTAATCCAAGTGTTTCCTATTCCATCTTTTCCAACAAAGAAATTTCTTTTCACATGCAAAAAAAAAAAGTGGCTTTTGAACTTGTGCTGCCAAGGAAAACCTGCAGATATTCCCAATAATTCCCAACAATCTCAGCAGAGAATTCAGCTCCTCCAGGATTTTATCCCATTTTTTCTGCCCCAAAAAGTCCCACAAAAGGGAGATTTAGAGGAGCACAAGTGAAATTTGAGGGTTTGGATGGGGAAATTTGGAGCTCCCACCTCCCTCCAAAGGTCAAACTAATCCTTGTGGGAATCAAAACTTCCCCAGGGAGGGAATGCTGAGGAATTAGCAGCTGTATTTTCAATATCCAGTGAGAAATACCTGGAATTTCTGATCAACTCCACTTGTCTTGGTGTTAATGCAAAAATACAGGGACTTTCCTGGAGCTTCTCATTGTTCTGTGGAACTGAGGAGGGAAAAAAAAATCACATTGTACATGAAACAGCTCTAAGGATAAAGTGATTTTTTGGATGTTCTGTTTCATTCCAAGCCTTGTTTTCTCCCACACAACTCCCAGTTTTCCCATGTTGTAAATGTAATTTATTCCTTGATTGTTCAGTTGTAACAGCACAGGATTTGGAGTTGATTTTGTATTATTTTTATTATTTTTTTCCTCCCTTTAAATGATCAATGAGCCACCAATCACATCCTGTGTTCATCACATCAGTGGAACCAGAATTTTATCCTTTTCCAGGACAGAATCCCTGAATTTTACCCTGTCCTGGAAAAGGGATAGAATTCAGGGATTGTGTCTTGGAAAAAGGATAAAATTCAGGGATTGTGTCCTGGAAAATGGATAAAATTCAGGGATTCTGTCTTGGAAAAGGGGTAAAATCCAGTGATTCTTTTTCCAGGACACAATCCCTGAATTCTATCCCTTTCCAGGACAAAATCCCTGAATTTTATCCCTTTCCCAGGACAGAATCCCTGAATTTTACCCTGTCCTGGAAAAGGGATAGAATTCAGGGATTGTGTCTTGGAAAAAGGATAAAATTCAGGGATTGTGTCCTGGAAAATGGATAAAATTCAGGGATTCTGTCTTGGAAAAGGGGTAAAATCCAGTGATTCTTTTTCCAGGACACAATCCCTGAATTTTATCCTTTTTCCAAGACACAATCCCCGAATTCTATCCCTTTCCAGGACAAAATCCCTGAATTTTATCCCTTTCCCAGGACAGAATCCCTGAATTTTACCCTGTCCTGGAAAAGGGATAGAATTCAGGGATTGTGTCCTGGAAAAAGAATCACTGGATTTTACCCCTTTTCCAAGACAGAATCCCTGAATTTTACCCCTTTTCCAGGACAGAATAATTGAATTTTACCCCTTTTCCAGGTCCAACTCACTAAAGGAATTATATCCCTAGGAAAGAGAGCTCCTATTGTGGCTGGATATCCCAAAATCCAGCTTGGAGGAAGGAATTTTATGCTCACACTGCACAGAATCAAAGGGAAAATCCAACAAATCCTGGCAGGATCTTCCAGACAACGTGGCCTTGCTCTGCATTCCAAGGTTGTGCCTCCAGGGGAAGAGATTGTGTACAGAATTCCAGGATTATTTGGGCTGGAAAAGACCTCCAAGGCCATCAAATCCAATATTGGAGCCATTCCCACCTTATCAACAACCCAGAGCACTGAGTGCCACATCCAGTCATTCCCTGCACACTTCCAGGAGTGGTGATTCCACATCCACAGCAATTTGGGACAAAAATCATTCAGAATTCCTTATATTCCTTATATTCCCATTTTTATTCCCAGTGTTTTCCCTCCCCAAAAAAATTTCCAGAGGGTAAATACAAGGTGCTCCTTAAATCCCAGGATCCAATCCCTCTCAAAGGTGTGGGATCAACCATCATCTTCAACATTCTGTATCCAAAGAATTCCAGGATTTCAGGAAATCAGGATAATTTTTCCAGGGCAGAGGGTTCTCAAGGAACAGCCAGATGTTAAACCCAACCAGATGTGGGAGAGCAGCTGCTCTGGTTTAGCTGGAGCACCTCTGTCTCCAGGAAAACCAGGAATCTCAGAGCTCTGCAGGGAATCCCTGTGATCCCAAGGCAATCATTCCCAAGAGGAATTAAAAGGAGAACCTTTTCCTTAAGGAACAGAGAAATGAAGTTTCCCCAATTCCCAGCAGGGCCATGAGCTTCAAATATTCCCTCTGGAGCCCAGGGTGCTGCTCCAGCAGGTGGAGGCTTTTTAATGGATCTGGGATTTTCCATGTTTTTTCAGGGAGTGCTCAGGCACAGGATGGGAAGTGTGGGAAACAAAGCACAAAGTGGAGCAGCTTGGAAAAAGCTTGGAAAAACAGTTTGTTTTCCTCAGGGTTTTATCAGAGAATCCTGGAATATCCTGAGGTGGAATTCCCAGGGATCTCTGGCCTTGCACAGGACATCCCAACAATTCCTAATGGGATGTTATTCCAACTGCTCCAGGAGCCCTGAGCGTTTGGGATAATCCCAGTTTGGGGAGACACGGATGTATCTTCATCCACATCTGTGTGGGAAGGGGAAGGAAGGGGAAGGAAGGGGAAGGAAGGGGAAGGAAGGAAGGAA
>WEIV01002542.1:8318-156820 GCA_013390005.1 Calyptomena viridis
TGGCCTATTTGGCCTATTTGGTGGTTTAATATCCTGGTGAGTTGTATGGATATGCAAGAGCACCTTATCCTCAATCAAATCTCCTTCCTCCTAGACTTTTTGCTTTCTACAGCATAACTCCACTGATGTTCCTCCATATCTCTGTGTGTATCTGTCACTAGAAACGTATGAGAAAAAAGATGAGATGCTGTGTTTGTAAGAGAGAAGGCTCTGACTTCAGACTTAATTTTAATAGAAATTTGGCCCCCTTCTGTGTGTCTTAATGACAAAGAACTGTATTTTCCTATTAACACGCACAACAGCTTTTAATGAACATGTCATGGCCAATATGGTGCCCAGCTACAAGATTTCTTTGTGTTATATTGTATACGTGACTGTTCATTGTTAATGCAATCCATCTGGGTTCTGGAAGGCAAATGTGACTGAAAACAACTGTCTACTATTTTTATTTGAGCTGACTTCAAATGAATTTGCGCATGTGAAAATTGTCAGTCATGTCAAAAGGGACTTTGACAGAGTAATAAATACTCCACCTATAAACAGCCTTTGATCCATGGCAGAGAAAAAGTCTCCAACAATTTCTTAGTGCAATGACAGTGAAATAATGAGAATGAAATCCAGATTGAGCATCATTCAGTATGTTGTTTAACTGCAAGTACTTAAACAGTTGCTTGTGAACCAATTTATTCATTATCTATTACAGATAGAGCTGGAAGCAGTGAGATAGGTCTGTAAATAATAAGCTGAGTGGGCTTGCTTTCTCTTTCTCTTATAGAGCGGGATAACATTTGCTTTCTACTACTCTGATGGAGAAGTTCCAAGGCACAGTGATAAATTGAGCATATAGGTGATAGGGCCCTGGTATTACATGAGCAGCCAGTTTAAAAATTTTTGGAGATACACCAGCAACACATCCCATCAGAACCTGCTGCTGCCATTTCTACATTTGCATAAGACAGGCTGTCTCACAAACTGCTGCTCCTGTTCCTACAGCTTTCCCAAGCCAAACTCCTTCAATCTGTTGCAGTTTTGAAGGCCAAACCCCTTCAATCTGTTGGTGCTGTTTCCAAGTGTGGCTGATGCTCCAGCAGTTGCCCAAGCCAAGCTCTGGAGTGGTCTTTTGATGATTATTCTTAGCTAGCTCAGCTCTGATCCTGGCTAGCTTTAGGCACTTAACAAGAACCCTAAATTATGGGCCTACTCACCCCTCTCTATTTAAACAGGAAGGAAAAGCCAACTCTAAAGGTTTATTCAAATCTCAGCTAAGCCAAACCAGCGAGGATGAATCAGATTCTAAGCTCTCCACTAGGCTCACAAAGGATTGTCTCTTTTCTATTGAATCACATAATCCAAATGGAGATGCAATTCTCAAATGATGCACTTACAATAACTTATTTATGTAATACTTGAATGATACCATCACTTATTATTCCATTTGCATCTCTACCACAGAAGGAAGAGAGCTCTGTGGCCCAGTGTGCCATGCAATCCCTACTGCATCCCATGGGACAGATTGGGGTGTCATACATCCCTCATGCATTCCACAGTCACATCTATCAACTACCAATGCTTTTAAAAGTTTCATTAACTTCATCCTTTGGTTATATTTCCTTCCTGACTTGCCCCTACAGAAACAGCAAGCAAAGGCAGTGGTCTGAAGGAAGAATTCCCACAGCCCTTTTTCCTTCATAGTCAAGCAGGACATGGAACAAAGAAGGGAAGTGTGTATTGTATCTGAGCTGGGATGATTTTACAGTGACTACTCTGTATCCCTTGCTAGTTCTCAATTTAAAACTTCTACAGGCTTAGTACCTGTGACAGCAATCCTTCCTGTCTTGAACTACTAAAGGGTAGACCCAGCCTACAGTAAGCTTATGTCTGTTAACACAAGCCATGCTAGAAAGAAGACAATGTCACTCAGCCAGAACTATATTTTACAATTTCAGAGGTATCTGGTGAACAAACCTCAGTGATTAAACTGACTGCACCTCAGCATCTGTGGGAGAGGGACATACAGGTCAGCCAGGTGGCCAGAGAGCAACTACCTCAAAGATGAGAGCATTTTTCCCCTGTATCTTTACTTGTTGGATTCTATGTGCAAAATTATTTCATTCTGTATCTTGATAAGCACATGTAACACTCAAACAGAGAGATATAGAGGATCATATATTCCCCACCAGCATGTTCCCATTTCTGTCTGCAAAGTGTGTTTATTAGAGCTGACTGCTTGTTATCCTAAGAGATAAGCTTTAGTGTTGCTGCTTATTTCACAAGGCTGCACAATCAATGTAAACACTTTGAAACTTAAGAGAGGTTCTAATTAAAAAGGAATATGTCAATTCATAATAATCTACTGAAATACTGGCTACACAGCTTGAAAATAATACCAGAAAATTGGCTATAGAAACATACTAGAAATATTCCATATGAAGTACCATTGAGGCTAACAGCAGGTATAGCTTTAATGGAGAGTCAGTCTCTGTGCTTGTCTTGAAATACATCCTTTATTACCATGCTCTGTTTTAAGTGTCAAAAACATACATAGGAAATGGGCAAAGAAAGGTCTGGACTAAATTTTTCTTTTTGCCTTCTCTTTTTCCTCTCTCCTAAAACAAATGCATTTATAAATACTGCTACAGATGTGAGAAAACAATAGCTTTTTTTGTTGTAAATGTTTACTTTTTTTGATCACACCACCAGACCTAGCATTTTTCATCTTCACAAAGCTTTAGAAACAATACTTGGTAATGATCAATCATTATTGTACATAAAGATAGCAAATAGCTTTTATTTTGCTTTCATGTTTGTTTTTTTCCTGAAAGAGTTGTTCTTTGCAATGTTGCAGTCATTTAACAGGCTGCAATAATTTCCTGGGTTTGTACATTTGTCTATCACATAATCCAAGGTGTATTTGGAACCCAAGCATGCAAGTTTTTGGCTTTTAAATCTATCACCTGTTCAGAAGGATGACTACTTAGAAATATTTCTCTTTATTCCATTGTACCCATTTTCAAAATGGACATCCAGGTCTTAAAACGGTAAATAACTGTATAAATATACAAACTTTCTTCTGGAATAAAAGGCTTCCCTGAGTTTTCTTCAGATTCCCATACACCATTCAAATAATACATTACATTTTCTGTATGAAAAAGTATATCCTGACACAATATGTAATAAATATTCATTTTCATCTGGTTCATGAAGAACGCATTTAATCCTCTGAAGACTAAATACACTGTATAAGAGAAACTAGAGCTGATCCTAATGCATACAGAATATTAACCTATACCCATATTCTGGACAGTTAACACTCAGAAAAGCAGCAAGTGCTCCCAAAGACTGGAAGTACTTTGATGCAAATGCAAAATATATATGTAAAAACACTGCTAATGTAACTGCAAATTAATTTACTTTGAGAGGATCAGAATGTTAAACAGTTTTATTGGAGGCAAATGATGTTTTTTCTATTCTCTGTGAATGTATTATGTGTCTCTTGTCAAGTTGTTGCTGAGATACCATGTTATCCCAAACACTTCTATTGTGATTTATAAAAGAAAAGGAAGACTTTTGCATGTATTACCATGGATTGGCTACCCACTTCTTTCCTACTTGCACCTATTGTTTACCAGCACGAGCAGGTACTGGAGGCTGCCAGTATTTCAGGAGCTGTATTTACACCCCTGGAGTTAGTATATCAATAACAACTGCTTAGTTTAATGCTATATAAAAGCTGAGTAACTTCTAGACATGCAGATTTTCTTCTTCAGATAATGGGTCTTTTAGAAGAAAAACCCAAATTACATCCCTGCGAAAAGCTCAAAACACTTGGAAAGTTAATTAGTACTACAACAATAGAATAAGGATCACCCAGCCTCATTAAAAGAAAATACTTTGATCCAAAAAACTCCACAAGCCAACAACAGCAAAGTTGTAAGCAACAAACTGTCAGCCAAGACTCCAAAATCAGAAACTTAAAGAAAATTAACCAATAAAAAAAACTAACAGAAAAACATCATCAAAACTTCCTAAGACCCTATTTTCTGTTGTTGTTTTAGATTGACAAAAGCATCACAGGTACAAAATTCTCCTAAAACTAATGAAATATATGATGCATTTTGCATCAGCCTCAAAGCACAGTCACAGCACTTTGGTGCTATAGGGGAAATTTTCAATATTTAACATATAGACCTGTGTCCACTATGTTTCCTATCAATTGATTAGTAAAGCATGTGAAATTTAACTTACACAGATAATAAACATTAGATGTGTCTAAAAAAAAAGGCACAAAGACATTTCCTCACAAGTATCAGTAACACATTTGCACACAATCATTGGCTAAAAATAAACAGAAAGGCAGCTCAATTTTTAAGAATAAAAATACCCAAAAAAAAGAGGCAGAGAAAGCACCTGAGCAATATAATCTGCTAACAAGTGATCTTACAGCCTTAGGCAGTCTTGAACAACAAGAGCTGAACTGCTGACTAACCACAATCAATAATGCATCAACAAAGACGTGGTAGATCTTTAAAATCCATAGTGCTTATTTGAATGGTGTTTTGGGGTCATGAAAAGCAACATGACCCAAATTGTATTTACTTCTCTCTGAATTAATCTGAAAATTACTTCAATACATACTGACTTTATTATTTTGGGCCAACAAATGGAATATTATAAAAATCAAGTTAGATAATTTATTTCTTGCTGCTATTATACATACCCTGTGTTTTTACAGCTCTTTGTAGGTATTCCTCATCTTTTACTACTGGAGAATGATAGACTAGTTCAGGTTGGAAGGGACCTCTAAAAGGTAGGTCACCTAGTCCCACATACTGCAATAAGCATGGATACCTTCCGCTAGATCAGGTTGCTCAGAGCCCCATCCAACCTGGCCTTGAATGTTTCCAGGGATGGGGCCTTCACCACCTCTCAGGGCAACCTGTGCCACTGCCTCACCATCCTCATTCTAAAGAATTTCTTTATGTCTGGTATGAACCAAACCTCTTATTTTAAAACTACTACCCCTTGTCCTATTGCTACAGGCCATACTAAAAAGTCTGTCCCAATCTTTCTTACAAGCCCCCTTTAAGTACTGAAAGGCCACAGTAAGGTCTCCCTGGAGCCTTCTTTTCTCCAGGCTGAACAACCCCAGCTATCTCAGCCTCTCTCCATAGCAGAGATGCTCCACCCCTCTAATAGTTTTTTGTGGCTCTTCTCTGGACCCACTGCAACAGGTCCAAGGCCTTCCTGAGAACTCCAGAGCTGGACACAGTATTCCAGGTGGTATCTCATGAGAGCAGAGTAGAGAAGCAGGATCACCTCCCTCACCCTGCTTGTCACACTGCTAGGTACGTAGCCTAGAATGCAGCTGGCTTTCTGTCTAAAAAATGTCCATTGACAACTCATTTCCAGCTTGTCATCCACCAGTACCCACAAGCCCTTCTCTAGAGGGTTGCTCTCAATTCCCTTCATTCCCCAGCTTGTACTAATATGAGAGATTGTCCAAACCCAGGTGTAGCAGCTTGTATTTCATATTGTTAAACTGCATGAGTCTCACAGTCACACTCCTTGAGCTTGTCCAGGCCCCTCTGGATGGTATCCTGTCCCTCAGGTGTGTCAACCACACCACTCAACTTGGCATCATCTGCAAGTTTACTAAGGGTGCACTCAATCCTGCTGTCTGTCATTAGTGAGGGTATTAAACAGTGCTGGTCCCAGTGAACCCCTGAGGGACACTATGTGTCGCTCATCTCCATCCAGACACTGAGCCATTGAACTCTCTGGATTCGACCACTGTGAAGGACGGTCCGAAGACCTCTCATTTTGCCTCACAACCATCATCAAGGATGGGACAGAGACTGAGAGACCGGGAGCCTAAAAACCCTGAAAAACTCGAACACAGGGGTTCTGGTCTGGCCTAGCCGAGGTGGATGTTTGCCATGTGCTGTCTGTGAGTGTGTGCCTGCTGGACCAAAAACTGGTAACAATACAACAAAGCATTCCTATGGAATAACCAGTTCGCAGGGAGCGGTGGCTGCATCTTGCTCCAAAGGAGAGCAGAGCCTGTTCTGTACCTGTGTTCCCTGGCCTATGGACAATAAAACTATCACGGTTACATGGCTTCACCACCTCTTGGCAGGCTGCCCCCCGCTTTTGAAAAGACTATAAAGAGACTTACAAAGTTAACTAAAATTTGAGATCTCCCCAATGGACGAAGATGATCTATTGGACACAGAGGACCACAAGGACTCGTCTCATCTGTTGGTAGCTATTGTCCCCCATTTCCTTCTTTTCCTTCTATCCTTTATTTTCTTTATATCTCTCTCTCTCTTCTATCACATTATTGTGTTGTGGTACTACTTAATAAAAGTGTACCTGTTTTGATGAAAACTGAAACCCCTTGTGTCTTTTGCACTCCGAGATCAAACGAACCATCACAATTCCTGCTTATATTAGTGGATCGTGATAACCACCCATTAAATTCCTTCCTTTCCAACATGGAGAGAAAGGTGTGGAGACCATGTCAAAGGCCTTACTGAAGTCCAGGCAGATGGCATCCATAGCTCTTCTCTTGTCCAGTGATGTAGTTACTCCATCACAGAAATCCACTAGATCAGTCAGGGAAGACTTGCCCTTGGTGAAGCTGTCCTGCTAGTCTCTAATTATGTTTCCTGTCCTCCACGTGTCGTAGCACAGCTTCTAGGAATATATCTGTCAAAAATCGTTCTGTTTTGCTGAAACTTTGTCATCATAAAATGACATGGGGTTTGGATGCTTTCCAACTTGTATCACTAAAATAAGGAGTGTCATGCAAATCTGAATGCCTGGTGGCAGATCTTGCTCATCCTCTTGCTCAAGGGCTGTTACACTGTAGTCCTTCAAAGAGACAGCAAAGGAGAAGCCTGTACTGACTATGCCTAAATGAAAGAGGAGTTTAAAACAGTTAAACTGTTTTTAATACACCTGTAAGTCATGCATCTCTCAAGTCCAAAGTATTCTCTGCCATCATTCACTCCAACAGGAGGCATTAGGACTTAGCAGGATCCAGCTTATAGTTTTAACAGCAAGTGGCATATCAAGAGCATATCACTCTCCATCACCAGGATTTTGAAATGCTGAGCATTTTTTAATACAGCACCCCAGGTGTTTGCTGCTTAACACATACTCTACATGAGCATCTGCAGATGGCATATCAACAGGGAGCCATCTAGATTCAAATGCAACAGCATTCACTTTGGGACCCCACGCTGGGACCCTAAAAAAAACCCCCACATCCAACACAACGAGGGGGTGGGGGGAAATCAAACAAAAAGAAAGAAAAATCCCATTATGAAATGTTCTTAAAACCAGCAAATCCAGGACTTGGTCCTGCAGTCCTTATTCAAGTAAATCACCCCAGTGAAAATAAACAAGAGAAGTAATTCAGGTAGTCTGCTACAAAGGTAATATTCTCTCTGGATAACTCAACCATGAATAATTCAGTATAAGTTAAGCTCAAGTAAGACTATTACTAACTGTTTTCATGTATGAAGGATTGATTTTCTTTCGCTATAAAAGGAGGCTCAGGTTGCAGTGCTTCTAAAACAAAGATATTGCACATGCTGTTGATTGAAGGATGCTGCAAATGATGTACCTATGTTTTGCCTCATACCACACAGGAGAGTGGGAATGTGCATCTTGTCCATTGCAGTTTTGCATTGTTGTGTACTACATAAAAATTAGCTAAACATGGTCTAAGAAGGAACATAAGTGACAAGAAAAAGGTATTCAGGTATTTCTGCTCCTCTAACATAATTGCAATATTTAGAGGCTGCAATTCCAGACAGATTGTCCAGCCAACAAACACTAATATAGCCAGAAGTATCAAATAGTCAATAATTGTTAGTGATTTATATACAGGCTGCACAGCCAGGAGGCACATGATGAATAAATGGCACATAAATCAAGATCTATGTGTGAGCAGAACATAATTGTATTTGACAGACATATGTAAAGCACTGCCTACAGAAAGGCTTATATTCAGAGATTTACAAGAACAAATACAGTGTATAGATTATGCTTTCTTTCTGAAATAAAGTAATGCAACTACTTTACAAAAAAGGAAAGCTGGGTTTTGTCAGTTACAGATAAGCTACAGTTATAGCTATATACAGTTACAGCTATATAGCTGCAAAGTAAGCATCAGCAACAGAATTTGATTCTCATTTGTCACTTAAAAACACTTAGGAAGAAAAACAGCACAAAGTATATGAAAGATTAAAATAAATTGGGTGCTCATTTTCCATATAACACAGCTATTTAACAGGATGAAAACATTTCAAATCTAGGACTATTAAACTCTACTGTGTCACTCTAGACAGTAAAAGACATCCTACCCACAGTCATCATCACTTAATTTAATAACAATCTAAAATTAAGGGAAATTGATTCTCTAAATACTTGAAGATTATTAGAATGAAGCATTGTGGAAGAAATCACTTGCTTGAAAGCTGTTTTAAAATTATTTGCATCTCTACAGTTAATTTTCAAGAGTTGCTTCATGAAAGATTACACAGATAACACTAGCATGAAGTAATTTTTTGCATCTGCAGCTGTCTTGCAGTCACATATTCCTTGTCTAGCACCGGCATAATCTGGTACTCTCGATTCCCTCACAAACTCAGCAGAAAATTATCCACATTTTTCTAAGTATTTTTCAGGTTTCTTTGCCTAGTAAGTTGAACTGACCGAAGGATAGGTAGAGATAAAAGATACAGCTGACACCAGCTGTGGTGATAAGCCCAGAGAGCAGAAGTGGGGGAATCAAGATGGGGAAAATAGAATCTTCCCTCAGCTGCAGTGACATCAACTCTAGGTCATGTAACAACTTTGAAATGTCACTGATGGAAAACCAAGATAATGAGCATTAAGAAAAGTTTTGGCTCAAACCAGACCAAAAGCTGAAGTCAAACATAGTGAGCTTGGAGAAACCATCGTCTTCTGGATCTTTGGAGGGTGAAAAGTATGTCAGCCAACACTGCGGGTAAAGCCAACCACATTCATACAATGAAAGGTATGGGCAGCCACTGAGTGAAGAGCTGAGCCCTGTTGTTTACTGCTGCTAAATGGCGACAGAAATGGCAGCAGCTATAGGCAAGTGATGTATTTAAGGTGGGCAGGGGAGTTTGAAATGTCATTTTGAGTTGTGAAATTGTAGCCAATTGTATTTTATGCTCATGATTAGTTTCTTTAATTTTAAACCTTAGATGCATTTTGAAGTTCGCCAAACAATACTGTGAACAAATATTTTCAAAACACATACTTCTGGCTCTGAAAACAAGCTACAGCAGATGATGAAAAACACTAAGACACTTTTTCAATAAGGTGTCTCAAGAAAATAGATATTTGTAAGCAACAGGAGAGCTTCTAAATGACGAATACAAGTGCATTTGCAAAGCCTTCCCTGGAGGACTAAATGGTTTAAAAAAATACTTTAAATTTTATTTTGCCTTTAATTTAGTAGTTCAGATCTAGCCTAAGTTGAGAGTAGAGGCAAATAGCTATTACTACCTGCTGGCTGCTGAGCAGCCTGTACAAAATGAACCATTTGTTTTACATCTATTCCTATTAGATAAATTCTCACTTTGTAAAATCACCTCTAACCAAACACACTTGTCAGCAATTGCAGTGTCTTTGGCATATGAAAACAGAGAAACAAAAAAGTTATTACTGATAAATTAGCTAGTTCTTTCCTGTTAGAGCAGGAATGGGGTTGCTGCTGCTGAACTATATTGCAGTTATGCATAACCTACTCCTAAAGTACTGGTGTTTCATCTAGGGGCTTCTACTGCCAAGAAACAGTCTTTTCCATTATTTCCCAGGGGGCCCAGATCTAAGTGTAGTAAAGAATTTCACAATTAGTCCATTTTCTCTTGAGATGCAGCCTAAATTTTTATTCCTCTTAACTCAATCACATTTTTCCAACTTAAAATCTCTTCTGCTCTACATAATTCTTGCCGCTTCTGTTGACTGAGTCATAGTACTTACATTTGTAATGCCATAGTCTCCCCCCTGTACACCGCAAACCAAAATGTTTTCAGAGTTTTCTTTCAGGTTTTTCTATTTGTTTCAGGGCTTTTTTTAGTGGGGTGGGGTTTTTTAGGGTGGGGGTGGCTTTGGCATCTTATACCAACTTTGCATCTCTGATAGCTTTGTGATTCGTTTCCTGTTTATATTTCTTGTCTTCCCAGACTCCACCATATCACAGGACAGACTGACTCAAGGTGGATACTGGGACTGGGGTACAGGATCCATCCAGGAGCCATAACTCTCACTCTAGGAGGTATTTTGGCTTCTGCTAAAGGATACCAAACACCAAGGCAAGCTCCAAGATTTGGCCAAAGTGCCAACATGTGAGACATAGGTGCAGCACCAGAAGGAAAGGAGGGGAGAAATGAATTTTTTTAATCACTGCAGTTCTGAAATCAGACAAGTCCACTGAGTTTTCCCAGCTTGAGAGGAAAATTAGATCATGGCATGGCCTGTTGTTCTTATTTTTTCATAAAATATTGCTTCATTACAACTGTGTTTTAATAGTTTCTGAACTTGCTGCATGAATAGAGCTGCACTTTCCACCTTGTTCTTTGCTATGTACCATCCTCAAGCATTCACCAGGATGAGTCCCTCCTGAAACCCCCAAGGCCATTCCAGACCCCTTCCCCATCCTCATCCCTCAGGCATGACACAAAAAAAAAAATTGTCTCTGACCCTGATCTTAGAGGTGATCTGCAAAGGTTTTGCTGAAAATTAAAAGCTTGTTTGAGATCCCTTAGGAAGATAAAAGTAAACAGCTTGGCTAAAATGGAATTACTGCAGTATTAAAATGAGATGTGAGGAACAGACTGCCAATTACTTTCACCTTCATTTGGGACACAAAGCTGTGAAAAAAAAGCAAGAGGTGATTCAGGGAGCCCTTGGCTCCCTTCATTTCAGAGGTATCCTGGAACCCACCCAGTGCTCACATCACAACCTTGTGCCCGAGGTGCTGGCATCGCTCCCATCAATGAGGAGCAAATCCTACACTGTCAGCCATGGCTCCACAAAGCCCAGCATGATCTACAGGCCCTGGCAGCATCCCTCCCTTTTTTTCATACCTTCCTGCTTTCCTGTTTCAGAGTGTGGGGACAGGCCAGCATCCAGGCAGTATCACATCAGCACCATGCAGGTGTGAAGGACACTTGGTGGGATGAGCCTCCATCTCCCCCCAACAGATAGATCTCATGGGCAGGAGGTGCCTCTGAAACACACTGTCCCCAACTCATCCCCTCCAGAGCTCCCTAGAAACATTCCCTGGAGACTTGACTTTTCCCCGTTTTCCTTGAAATTTCCCAAATTTCCTTGAATTTGGAACACAGTTAGATCCTATCCAACCCGCATCTGAACCCTCTTCCTTCATTTACCTCAGTTTTGCTTTTTTCCTCCCTTTTTCACTTTTTAAATTTCACCTGACTCGACAATTTACAACATTCTTCACAGCTTTGCACCTTGTGGAGCCCCATCTGTGCACGCAAAATGCTTCCAAATCCAAATGTTACTGCTCTGGATTGTGGTTTAACTGCTGGAGTTTGAGGATTTGTGTTTCAGGGGAAAGGGTGCTCTGCCTCCCACAGCAGGGAAAACAAGCCTTCCCTATGCACTCTAATTTCTTGTTCTTAACTACAAGATTTGGTGGAAGGAAGGACATCTGTAAAAGGGTAGTATAGGCAGTACAGTGGTAAAGGAATGAAAAAAATAATGCTGAAGAAGGAATTAGAACAGCAAAACATTAGTTCAGCTGTTCACCACCATTAACACAGCATGGGGCCTGAAAGAGAACAATTCAGACCCTGTTCTCTGCATGTCTTGCAACAAATGGGAATCCAACAGCCTTGTTACCACTGGCTGCAGTGGCCACACATCTCAGCATCTCTGGGGTGAGCCCTGTGCCATTCATGCCCTACCTGAATCCAGATGCCTGTACATGAGGCATGATCCATCATGGGCCATTCATGATTGTGGCAGCAGCATGGAATCTGCTTTATGGTGTCTTTGCAAAGTCAGCTATAACTGTTAATTACCTTGTGTCACCAGGTTCTCCATCTTTGTTTTCTCCATCTCTGAAATAGCTCTAATTGAAAGGGCAGTTAAATTCCCTTTGAAATGAAGAAAACCTACACATTTCTAAGTAAGGGGCCAATGAGAGAAATGTAGAATGCTCAAACCAATATCATTCAGGAGTGTTGATGTAGGTTGGAAGTTCATTGCTGCACAGTTCAATGAGATTACGAAAGCCTTAGTCTGAAGGTGTCCTTCAGTTCCTACCACTGTGAAAGGACCATACTGAATGAATCCAAATCCTGCATTTCCTACATTCTCCCCTTCCAGTACTACTGCTCCAAGCAGCAAGTATCAAACACTCCCTCAGGCATGGAGACTCATGCCCTGAGAGAGTAAATGGCTTTTAAAGTGCTGTACACCCCTTGAGCACAGATTGAAGTAGGATACACATGGGGCAGAAAAAATTGTACCCCAAATAATATATTGCAGAAGGGAATTAAGGAGGAGAGTTAAACCGCCAGCTTTTTTTCTTAGTTTAGATTGAAAGAATGAAAATCTGGATTAGTTGCATGATCAGCTGTTGCCTTTTCTTTAAAAAAGTTCCCTATAAACTGTGTGGAAGGGAGCCAGCCACTGACTTCAGCAATTCAAACTCGATATAGTTAAGAGAACTGTACGTGCTTGTCCTAATGAATATTTCCTGAGTCAGGGGAGTATAAGGAAATCTGAGAATTGCAGAAAATGAAGTGAAATGGATTTACAGGGTAGGTTGTAATTGTTTCAGGCTTCATGTGCTAGAGGAAATAAAGGGGTTTATGCTGCTGTTTCCCTTACGAAATTAAAGGTTCTTCACTTAAGACCAGTGGAAACTTTAAAAGTGAACTCTACCTGAACCACAGTAATTGTTTGTATGATGGTTCAAATGGTGCAGTGTGACATATTCTGAAACGTGCATGTAATTTAGATTAATTGCACAGCACGCCAACCTTTTAGACCCTGCAGTGAGACTGTATCTTTGTGGTGTCACATAATACAGTGAGGAAGGAGAACCAAGCTCAGGGTTCACTTCACAGTGACTTGTGTTTTCCTGCATGTGCGGGTACCACTCATGACAACAAATCTCCTTGGTCCTCCCTGATCAGCTGCAAGATCTGTCACTGCTCATCATTCTCCTGAGTCACTTCAGCAGAAGGCTCTGACAGGAGCTGTTTGGTCCATTCACACTGAGGGAACAGTAATAATTAATCATATTGAATAGAATAAAAATTAAAATAATTGACATAAAGTGGGTTCTACAGAATTCACTTCCAAACCCAGTGGGGCTGAACCCTCATTGTAAACAGGTTCCACTGAATCAATAAAATCACTGATTTATATCAGCTGACAACTGCCCTGCTGAATTGAATGGGAAATTATCACTTTTCTATAGATTTTCTCTACTGCTTATAATTACAGTTCTCTCAAATTTTACAGGATGATTCAATGATCAAACTTCTTTGTCAGACCTTTTAGAAAGGTCTCAATTTTGGAAAGCAAGTACATGGGAGAGATTCAGAACAGCTTTCAGACTAATCGTAAACCTAAAGTTACTATTTATTACTGTGCAGTGCTGTGTCAGGAACACACATCTCCACGCATCCCACACAGTCCCTGACAGACTCCAGCATTTCCCATCCTTATTTCCCCACCTAACACCTATTAAATGCCATTGCAGCATCCTCATGGTTCCCCCCTTTTGTTTCTTAGCTTTGGCCATTGATTTTGGTTGCAAATTAAAGTTTTTCTTGAAGGTTTTTTCCTATTTGCATGAAGTTGTTTTCATGTACCTTCAGGACAAACGTCCCAAATCTGACGTTCACAGATGAAAGTTTCTTCCAGTAAATACACAGGCAAACATGAACTCAGGTAGAATGGCACTGGTCATCAGGGAGAGCCACCTGGATGCAGGAGTCTCCTTGTGAAACAAATTATCCTATTTGAGCCATACACATCCCTTTTCAACACCAGAAAAATTTGTACAATAGCACAGAATCACAAAGTGGTTTGGATTGGAAGGAACCTTAAAGATAACCCAGTTCCAATCCCCCCACCATGAGCAGGATACCTTTCACTAGACCAGGTTGCTCAAAACCCCATCCAAACTGGCCTTGAACACTTACATATTTAACAGTTAGGAAGAAATATATCCAAAACGTTCAGCTGTCCAAACATACTCAGAACTCAATAAAAGTTCAGAGTTTTGCTATCAATACTGTTTTAACTGGGGCAGAAAATGTTTTCTCCATTTGCTTATACAGGAAAAGTAATTTCTTCACAGATAGAGAAAAATTAGTTTTAGAACAGAACCTTAGATTATATCTGCTGCATTACACTGTTCTACTGATTAAAAATAAGACTTCATAAACTTAAAACAAAATGGGGGAATTCACTTTTAAATGATAATGCAAAACCTACACAGAAAGTAGACCCTCCAGTATGGTGAGAAGTAAAAACTTTCCTGTTCCCGTGAAGTTGCAGATTCATTTTTCATAAATTTATAAGATGCTTCTCAAGCTAGTGGGAGTTGCTTTGCAAAGAACTTCAGTACATTTAAAACACTTTTAAAGGCATTAACCTCCCACATTTATGTTACAGTGTTCCCTAGGTAACCTTGGGGCAGAAACACCTCACTTCATAGTGCACATTCCCCCAAGAGGCTCTTAGAAAGATAATCACACCAAGACAGCAATAGCATTCAGACAATATCTTCCCTTTGTGTTACAAAGTAATATTAATCCACCTTTCTTCCAAGTAAATCAGAATCCTCCTGTTAAAAGTGGTTAGACACATACACACAAAAAAGCCACCCTTAAAAGAGTACATATAACTCATATAACTTAAAAAAGTAAACAAACCCTTCAGCAAGCTAAGGATAATTGTGTAGGCAGATGAAGATAGATGGTAAATCCCAGGGTACTGAAGTAGTAATTAAAAATAAACAAATAGAAGATAAAAATAGAAGTTAAGCAAAATGTTTTCCCATAGGACTTATACAGTACTCAAGTACCCCATCAAAAAACAGCAAGAGAAGAAAAAATTTCTTTCCATTTTAAGTAAAATGAGATTCATTTTCCTGTAGAAAATAGGCTGCAACCTCCAATTAAGTCAATTATCAAAGCCAGACTAAATTGCAATTTTTTGAGATTGGTAAATACTCAGCATTATTGAAAAATCTAGAAACAGCCTGCCCTTGTTTATGCAAAACTTTTGAGTATGACTTCTGCACACCAGTCAGGCCATCTTTGGCCACCTAAAAGACAGTGAGGAGCATGGTGCTGAATGCCTTGGCCCAGCTCCTGTGCCCAAGTTACTTAACAAAAAAAACAGAATGTAAGTTCATGTAAGTTTCTACTTAAATACCACTTCCTTGCAAGAGAGAGGATATGTTGTGGGATCTCTTAAAAAAACACAAATAAGCCACAAATCTTGCTTTAGTTCTCTTTTTCTGTACTTTCAGAAATGTGATGATCATGAACAGATGATGCAAGAACTCAGTATAAAATACAGACTCACAAATCCATTAATGATCCTTGCACATACAATCTTTGTATTTTGACTTTTGGGAGTAGACTCAATTTCAAGTGCAAAAGTCAGAAATAAAAAGGAAGGGATAAAAAATAAGCAACATTTCTACTTTTATGTATAATTTCTAATACTTCATTATAGATACAATGCTCTGTGCAGTTCACTTAAATAGCTTTCATTACCAGTGCACAGAGTAATTTAAAGCCTTAGAAGATGCTAACTTGTAGTTAAGTTCACAAAAGCAGGGTATTTTCTTACTTTGTTTGAAAAACTATGCGTGTCCAAAAATCACACTCTAAATATGGATGCTGAGCTATAGTAACAACCATTATAATATTTTGTGCTATCTACATTTATATTAATATTGTTCCAGTTAAGCTAATGTTCATTCTGTTCCATATATTAAAGGTGAATCATGTTCCTTAAGAAATATCCCTCTTCAACAGCTATGCTAAAATACTGCAGCCCAGTCACCTTAGATACATCACAATTCAACTTTGCATATCGATAATATATTTTCCTTCTAGACACTCTCTGTATTATATGTAAAATCCATTATACAACTGAGGTCTAGGGCTCTGGACCACAATAAAGGGAACCCCCCCACACACATACATTTAGAACAGCAGCAGCAGGGCCAAGTGTAGTTCACAATTGAGCACCTTAATATCTAGAGTTTTCTTACTCTGATTTGAAAAATCTGCTCAATATATACAGTTTCTTATTAAGATCATGGCTCTAGACTGAGCCAAACTTACCTACTGCTTAGATGACACTGAATTTACTAACATTTTTCAAACTCATACCTGCTAACCAAGTCTCAAAAAGCTTTACTGAAGTCAATGAGAGCAGGAATACTCAAATCTTATTCCCTAGTTCCACAGAGTATAGCAGATTTTGCATCTAATCATTCCTTTCTGTATCAACAACACAAGCAACTCTTGGCCACTGCTTTAATGATAAAGTTTGTACTTTTTTTCATTAACATTTAGAGCTAATGTACTCAAGTTCCTCTAAAATAGCTTTGGCCAAAAATGGATTTGTGATTGCAAAATGGCAACAATGAGAAGTGTTTTATTATAAATATGAAAAATTAACAATGATGAAGTGCAATTTTTTTCAGAATTGATAAAGGTTGGCTTAGCAAAAACATTGCTGAAAAGCCCAATCACCTGCTTTACAAAGAGAGAGTTAAGGGTGGGATCTCTCTGGAGGGCTCAGTGCTGTGCTGCAGCTCAGCAGTCCTAGCCTTGGTGAAGGATAGAGGTTTGGTTGTGGCCTTGGACCATGGCATGGTAAAAGGGTATTTAAAGAAGTCAGCAGGCACTCATTTAATTTAGAATCATAGAATCATTTAAGTTGGAAAAGACCTCCAAGATCATCAAGTTCAACCTTTGAATGATTAACAGTTTATCAACTAAACCTCAGCACTAAGTGCCACATCCAGTCATTTCTTGAACACCTCCAAGGATGGTGACTCCATCACCTCCCTGGACAACCCTTTCCACAAAGAAATTATTCCTGATGTCCAACATGAACCTCCCCCGGCACAGCTTGAGACTATGTTCTTTTGTCCTGTCACTAGATTTAGCTTACTTTTAGTCCTCACGAACTACCTGACACCTAATTCCCAGTCTATAACATTTATCTTTGAGAACTTAGGGAAGAGAAGTGATATGCTAGAGAAAGGACATTCAGCAATTGAAACAGCTCATGGTTAGAAGTTAGACTTAGGATACTGAAAGCTTTTTTTAAAAACAGGCACCAAGTTTTAGCCATTTGTATTGGGTTTCTGTGGCCAGGTTTTTGGTAGCAAGGAGGGCCTACGAGGGAGGCTACTTCAAGAAGGTGCTGGAAGCTTTCCCCACTTCCAGCAATGCCAATGCCAGCCAGCTCCAGGCTGGACCCACCCCTGGCCAAGGCCAGGCCAATCAGACAGTGACACCCCCATGATAACATATTTAAGAAGGGAGAAAAAAAAAGTAAGGGTAAATGAAGATGGGAGCCAAAGAAGAGCGGAGTGGGAAGTTGTGAACAACAATGGGGACACCAAAGTCAGTGCAGAAGGAGGGGCAGGAGCTGCTCCAGGCGCCGGAGCNCGTCTCCCTGGGCCGCTGGGGGGAAGGAAGTAGAACTTGGAAGCAGAGGGGTGGGGGGGAAAGGTGTCTTTAAGATTTATTGTACTTCTCATTATTAAGCTCTGATCTTGTTAGTAATAAATTCTTAATGTCCCCAGTTGGAGTCTGTTTTGCCCATGACAGTCTTGTTTTGTGCATGACAGTGATCAGTAAGGATTTTCTTATGGTCCTTAAATCATGAAACCCTGTTATATTTTCTTTCCCCTGTCCGTTTTGCAGAGAGGAGTGAAAGAGTGGCATTAGCGGGTCCCTGTCATCCAGCCAGGGTCAAACCACTACACCATTGCAAATTTTTACCGTTTAAAGTGTTAATATATAATAATAATATTATAAACAATCTGGAGTTAATGGAAATACCCAAGTGTGTCCTGGAACATGAAACAAAGTTACAAGTTATCTCAGGCTTCGAAAGTTAAACCATTATGGAAGCAGGAGAAACTAATGCTGGTTACATGATAGCTTACTGCAGGACTTGCTCTATCTCCTTATAGTGTATACTAGCTTCTTCAAGAGCCAAGACTCTTAGCAGTGTGATCAAATATAGCCATTTCAGTGTCTTGTCAGTGATAATGGTCCACAGAAACTCTCCAGCAATCCACTAAGTTACAGGTTAACTCACTTGAATTCTCTAGCCCGGGGAAAACCGGAAAAATCAGTGAGTGAGTGGGATATACTTGTATTTCTTATCAACCAAGGGTAAAATGACAGAATTGTATATTTAAGTTACCGAGAAGATTCAAAACAAGTATGGAAAAAATACTGCACCAATCCAATTGTGCAACTGGCTAGTGTCAGATATCTTGTCTGAATTAGCATTCTCTAGCCCAAAAGCACCACTTAAACCTCAGTGTAATATTTTCTGTAATCTTTATACCACACTTGTATCCTTGTCAAAGTATGTAGCTATGTATGAACTCAGCAACATAAAAAAATTGCAGTAATGTAGGACTATATTAAATTATGCATAATAGAAGAGCAAGTGGCAGATGGCATTGTAGAGTATGCTGAGATACTGGTATTTATACAATAAGCATTAAAATAAATGTGTCTAGATAAACGAGGTTATTTGCAGGTATGACGCACCTAATGCTGAAGTAAATGTTTGTTTTCAGGTTGTATGCATCATGCACAGGTTATTTTAGACCGATTTGCATCTGTCAGATTGCAGGATTGATGTGATGCAGAAATGCAGACAGTAGTAAAGGGAGCTCCAGTCACATGTATTGGAGAAAAACAAGTATAAGGAGACAAAGGCTTCATAAAACAACAGCATGGAATAAAAAAACCCCTGTCGACATCAGAGAACACAGGAGAGACAAAGGGAGGTGGCAAAATACTTCAAAATGCTTGAAAAATGAGATCAGGAAGTTAAAAGGGACATGTCTTGGAAAAAAAATTACTGCAAGATATAACAGCAGCTGCTATGGAATGTGACAGCCACCGAGGAGAGGGAAAAACCCTCTCATGTTTCCCTCCTGCCCTTCACTCTACTTATACTAATGAACATCACAAAGTAATGGCAAGACTCAAAGACAGGAAATGCTGTTCCTTTTCTCACTAGTGTCCACCTCCACCAGCACTCTTCAAGTTCGCTCTATTGGGGTTGCACTAATATTGGTACTGAAGTGGGCAGTTGAGGTATGGGTCCCTTTCACTGTCTTAATAAAAAGGATGCACAGAAAAAAAATCCACTGCAAACAGTAGGTATAGCATTGCATTAAACTGCCCTGGCAATACTTTTCCTGCAGATGTCAAGAGGTTTTTGACCTTAAAATCTGTTACCCTAAATACTCCTCTGATTATAAAAGGAGGTAAAGACAGATGCACAAAAAGCTTCCATATTTTTATGACAAGCAGCAGGAGCAGAACTGTAGGAAGAGACAGGTCATGTTATATTCTGCCAGGTTTTACTTGGAAGTAGCTCAAATAGTAACATGGGAACAAAAGTAAGAGTTTGAGTGACAGGTGGTGAACACTTGGTGGGGATTTTGGTCATAAGGAATATTAATGATCAAGGAAGAATGCAAATAGCCCAGATTCTGAATGGAAAGGGAGTGTTTCCCTCCCTAGTGCTCCAGACACACTAACAACCCTGCATGTATGAACAGTTGTCCAGGCTTTCATCATTTTGTGATGTCATTGCTTAGTTTATCTGGCATGTAGCTCAGATGCTTTTGGGTAGTAAGGGTGGTGAAGTGTCTATGCACAAATTAAGCATTTTTTTTCCTTTAAAAAACATCAGAAATAAAATGAATTTAAAGTCTCATTCCACTGGTGCATTTAGAAGCTCCTCAAATAGTCTATTCCAATTTCATGGCAATTCTATGAAACAAAATGAATAGCACAAATCCAGCAAATATATCTCCTGCCAAGATGAGCTCTCCTGTTTTAAAATCTTTTATAGCATCTAATGTATTTATTTGCATCAAGAGGGCATTATGCCAGTTAACATCTGTGTTCTCTAGAGTTGGTAATTCTGCCTCCCATAACTAGTCATCAATTCTGCATGAAAATACACAACTGTCTTTCCTCTATAGATTCTATCTGCTGCTCAGATTTTCTGTGCACGTTTAGAGAAATATTAAGTGAAATACTTCTGCGTGAAGAGATAAAGTCAGGAAAGGATGATTCCAGTGTCTTTGGGCACCCCTCACTCACCTAGAGATGGCAATTATGGACTTTTGGATTCTGATCTGATGTTCCATTATGAGAGAAATTAAGTACCAAATCTTCTGCCAATACAAATAGACATGGCTTCTTTGAAAGACTCAGAAAATGTCCCAGATGTCTGTCACCTAAAAATTAAGTCCTGAAACGCTGGGGCAGTTCACAGCATGCAAAATAAGTAAGTGCACATATATTTTAATGTGATTTACATGACCTCAACTAACAGTAACAAAATCAAAGCAGGTGTCTCCACCTGAAAGGCAGACATAACAAATTTTACCAGAAGTAAGGAAATTTTTCCAGTTTATAATAGAAAAACTAGGTGCCAAAATTGTAAACATACTCAACCTCTCTTCACATTTAGGTGCTTGGATACCTTTTCATATCTAGCATTAAACAAGCAGGAAAGAAACCCATCCTTTGCCAGTGAGAAACTATGAAGGAGAAAGTCACAGGATACAAAGAAAGGAATTGAGATTTAGCCAGAATCATGAGCAACTGGGTGGATCCTAGGTAAGCCATGTGCAAAGCAAAATTATGTAATTCATCATAATGCAACTAAAGAACCAATTTCGTTTCCACCATCACAACCTTTCTTGCTCAACTGACACTCCTGCCAGCCTGACCAACCCCAGGGTGCCGCAGCACAAGATTGCTGACTGGCAACATCCTTAAAGTCTGCAAGCCAAAACTCTGCCTAGAACACCTGAATCTCCAACTCTCAGGCCTAAAATCCGGTCAATATCCATGTCCTCTGAACCTGATTTTATATGAAAAGCTTGTAGCACCCTACAAAATATTACTTTACAATTAGAAGCCCAAGAACTCTTCATTCCTTTGCATGCAACCATTAATGGAAAATGCCAGTCCAGCAGCATGATCTGATGACTATCCTACTAATTAGTGAAGTAATCATTGCCTAAATGACAGGTAGTTCATAAAGGCCACTTACAGATGGCCTGAGGAGTATTAGCAGAAGGACGACAGAGCACTTTTCACTGCCACATTCAGTATCTGCAGCACATGTTTTATTGTCTCAATGTTTCCCTGAGACCCTTTATGACTTCATGCTTGGGGTCTGTGCTTTAGTTTCTGCATAACTTCAATTGTACGAGAAAATAGCTCTGTAACACTTCAGCAATCAGAACAAGGGATTTCAGTTGAAGTGTCGTGTGCTCTGAATAACCACAGAAGAAACATCTCAGAATGATGAGGTCAACAACATGCCCAGCTTCTCATCAAGAAAACACATACCAGTTTTTACTGCTTCTTGAGAGGTTTGTGAGCCAAATTATAGTCCCTCTATTATTGTCAAACACAGTACTCAGGTTCTCAGTTTATTAGCTAGAGGAAGGCATTTTATTTATCTGTTGCAGTTACTGTTTTTCCTTTTTTTTCCTTCAGTGCTCTCTTCAACTCAGTGTTTTCTCTTGAAATTGCTCATATTTTGAACAAGAAAGCAGATTTATTTTCTGTGATATACTTTCAATTGGTGATATCAGAAAACAAGTAGAAGAATGTGATATGGCTTCAGGTTACATGTAGGAGCCAATTTTCTAGGATTAATGGCTCAATTAAATGGAAGTATAACTTCAATATTCTTTTTTAAAATGTGTATCAAATCACACTGTCTTTCTTGTTCCTGAAAATGTTTTAGTTATTTTACAGACCAGTGAAGTTCTGGAAGTTTGGTCTTTTTTGTCTCCATCACAACAGACTAGACTTAATTTTCAAGCTTGTGTATATACAGATTTCTTGCAGGACAATTTGTAGAAATCCAACATCAGTCAATATCTTAAAGAAACAACAGGGCTTTCGCAATAGCTATGACTGTAAATTATTCTTCACCTCACTGTTCAGATTATTAACTCAATTCACTTTTTGTCTAGAAATCACTACCTTATATAGCCTTTATATATAATTCTCCAAAACAGGAGGCTAAAGTGGAAACCCTTCAACCAAGACATCTTTTGCCCTCCCATCTTAATGTAAATACTGCGAGTGGTTCCAATTTGGTTTTGTGTATTTAAACAGGAAATTGGGTACTTCTGCGTTTGCTAAAAAATGGCTTATGTTGAGCTTTTTGGGTTCACGCTGCACACAATGCAAGAATCAAAGGCTAATGAGCAAATTCTGACTAAGTGAGAAATCCTCTGGGTTTTTTCCCCAGTCTTTTCCAAGACTGAACTATGGCAGTCAGACTTTTTTAATGAAAATTATAGTGTTGCTGTGCATTCCAGCATGAATATAGTACTAGCCAGAATCTTATGTGATTCTACAGAATTGTCCCACACACTTGAGTCATGGTCAAGCTGTTTAGCCTACATATATTGTGATTAATGTAAGCAGCAAGTAATATTGTTCCTCTCTGACAGGATATTTTGACTCCATCTTTATTTTTTCCACTTAGGTCAGGCCTGAATGCAATGAGAAATGGTCTAGTCAGAATCATCTGAGTAGTTTCTGATACTTCTGTATAAAAAAGTGCTCTAATATTATTTGGCAGGGATGGGTGCCTCCTAAACATCAAACTCACTTTTTCACAACACAGACAGAAACAATAGGCACTATCATTTCCCCTAGAATTGGAGCACAAAAGCCCTCAATACGTTTGATTTTCCATCTTAGAACTCTAGATTCTCCAGGTTGTCCCTAAATGCAAAATAACACAAAAGTTTTATGGTTCATTTTATAATTATACATTTTGGCATTGTACCTTATTGTTTGAATGGTAATTAAGTATTTTTAAACTTCTTTTGAATGCTAATTTTTTGTTTAAACACTTTTTGTTGTTGAGCAAACTGAGTTTTATTCCTGCCTGCTACACTACAAAGAATTCAATTTGGCAGATGCTGCACCCATCACTGGTTTTTGTGTGTCTCCACATAAGAACAGAGAATTGCATTGATGTAAATGTCCCTGTTGATCTGCTTCTATCATTAATGCCTACTTCACAGTTTATGTTGGCATCCATCAATTCTCGCAAATGATACAGAAAAACCACCCATTCCACATTCTGGCCACAGTCTGAGCAATGCAAACTTAAACCATTTTTTTCCTTGAACTTCACACTCCAACATCTGAAAAAAAACAGTAACTACAATGTAGATTCTTGAATTACATTACTCTGCTAGAAAATCAAGGACTTTTTGTGCATCTCTATGCATGAAGATCACATATTCTACCGAAAGCAACAGAGCATGATAGAAGTTCATTGTGCTTTAGTGAAAAGGTCATTAGGCATTTGAAATAGTAATTACCTGTATCTATTCACTATCCCCTATGACACTCCTAATAAGAGAGTTCTCTTTTATCATGCCTCTAAGAAAGTATCTTTCACAGACATTGTAACTGTGAATGCAGGCATCTTTTTTCTTTAAATATTACTTTAATATTTTGAAATAAATTATTACAAAATGTTTTCAGAGGGCCATCCTTCTTTTATGGACTTTGAACAAGAAAGTGCAATGCCCAGTAACAAAAATATTGACAAATATTTTTAGGCTTCTCTAGAAAGAACTATTAATATAAACCACAACACGGCAGTGAGTTAGAATACTTATGACTAAATTCGGTATTTTAAATCTAGAAAGAGGCAGCAAGGGGCCAAGGCAGAGATATCGCGTGATGCTCAGGCTATGATCACTTTTTTCATAAAAACAAGACTATAACAAGCAGCAGCTTCAGCTGAGCTGCACTTTCCTTTTTTTTTTTTGTCTCCAAGAAGACATTTATATAAAAAGTTTAATCATCTAAGATTGTCAAATCCAGGGCTCCCTTATAAAAGGTCCTCTCACTGAAGGGATATGGAATGTTTTTTAAAATTAAAGTCTTTGTACTTCACATTTCAAAAAGCTTTTTGCTTTTCTTTTTTGTACCTTTAATACAAGCTAAAAATATTTTTACTAGTGATTGCCATGGCAATAAGTAAGCTAAGATCTCAATATTTGAACTTCCAGCTAATGCTTGACTGTTCAGTGCCATGCATTGACTCCAATTTATTGCATCCAGTTTAATAGGACAAACTATACAACTCTGAGGTTCATCATAGCTCCACAAAGGGCGGCACAGTATGGAATTTGTATCTAGCTGGAAAAGGAATGAGAACACGTGAGGTATCAGTAATTTCTTGAAAGTAGGAGTGATATACTTTAATATATGGGAATGCAGCCATAATAGCTGCTGCTTTCAGCCAGGGGACTGCGTACTGCATATGGAGGAGTTATTCTTTATTCTTTACATGGACACCTCTACCCAATCCTCCTGCTCTGACTTTTTTCATCTGCATAAAGCCTGTTTTATCTGTATTTTTGCAGAGGCAATAAATCCAGTCTTTGGAAATAAGCTTGCATGTACTGAAAGTGCCTCTATGCCTTTGGTGAAATATCTAGAAAATTAACTTCCATTGATATTAAAAGATAACTTATTGATAAGACATTAGGAGCAATTTTATATTTCTGTTTTGTTTTTAGTAAAGAAATGTGGTATTTCTCTTCAAATCACTCTGAAATTTGGAATATGCTTGGTTACAGGGGACACAAAAAGGTGTGATGGAGATACAGGGTGATCTTTCAATGGTTGTTCCTGCTTGACTTGCGATATAAAGGGCAAGGAGCCTGGTTTTATAGACCCTAAAGTATAAAAAGTACTCAAAAACCAATATACAGCTTTTTGTGTTGTTTGCTTCCATAAATCTACATTTTATGTTCTCTGCAGGGCACAAGTTTATCTTCCAAACAACGTCCGTTTTGAAGATGCACTCATCAGCACTGCGGTATAATATTTTGAGAAGTGCTGTAAGATTTCTGACTCCAGTAGAGTAGGAGTAACAGAATAATATAAAGATTAGAGCTTAAAACATATGTACAGGAGACTATATTTGCCCTCACCTTCTGTAACAGGCAGTGCTTTGCTGTATAGGTGCACTGTTAGAAAATGAACAACCTTACTCAAATCTGTAAGAAAAGCATCAACATCATTCAGGTGTATATTTATAAGGCATGCCAGGTGCAGGCAGATATACCTGATTCTGCAACTACACATGGCTAGTCACCTGCAATTTATAATTTTTCACCAAGTCATACTTTTACATCTCTGTATAACTTTCCTCAAATCAAAGCCCTAGTTCATCATACTGCACATCACCACAAGGACCCATTACCAAGGCTTGAGCCTTTATTAAGGTATCAATATTCCTCCCAGCACTCTTTGCTCCAGAATCCCCAATTAAATTACTGCTTTAATTGTCTGCTGTCACTGACAGATAGGCAAGTGCATGTGCCTAGTGCACACCAGCACTTGAAGGTATTTGCCTCATTGCAGAATTACAATACAGGTTTAAATGTTCTTTCTTTATGCATAAGAAACGGTTGTAAATCTTTGCTTCAGCACAATCTGCTCCAAACAGTGGGTTTGGGGAATTTTCTTCCTTTTTTCCAAGCTATGGTTCACACTTGCTCTTGCCAGTGGCCTTATTTAAAAGTTATGTTCCTTTCTGCTTTCCAATCCTTATCAATACTCTGAGTGCTAACATTCACAGTAAGTATTTCTCTTAAAATGGAAGGACTTTTAAAAGTAGTTGTCCATATTTTATGTGCTTGGGAAACCTCTTTATATTTTAATGAGCATCCAAGAATTTGAAAAGGATTGGCATTGACACACTGAAGTTAGAAAGCCAAATTCTGTAAGTTTTCTAGTAAATAATACCATGGTTTTACGTGGACTAAGCCTTGCTCTCTTGTATGCAGAGCAAGACCAGCCCAAAATGATTTGAAGTAACAACATCCACCTGCACGTGGTTAAAAGTGACAGTGCCTCCAACCACACAACATTCCTTTTATTCTGTTTTCGTTGTTTTATACCAGATCAGAGATTTCAACTGTGCTGAAGTGGTTTATAGTTCCAGCTAAGTTAAGATCTGACATTTTAATGGCACATTTGAGGAATTTATATAGACAAATCATATGACCCTAATGTGATAACTTCAGTGTAGCCTGGAGTAATTCAGCCCAGGCCCCAAGGGGTCAGACAAAATCGTAACTCTCTTTAGTCTTTGAGCCATTAAAATTCAGCTAGACTGCAAAGTTGACAGCTGTTTACTGTAAGGTTACCTCCTGCCTGCCAAATAATAGGGCTGCTGTTGGCACCTTTCCACCCTCTTAGTTGAGAAAAGACTTCCTTATAGTCAGAACGGAGCTGAAATGTTACGTTCCTCAAGCTGGGAAGGTAAGTATCTTTAAACAAGCTTAAGCAAGATTGAACTGGTCCATTACCTTACCTCACTTCTTTTCAAAGTAAATGTTATCACAACATTTGAGGGAAATATAAATGCCAAACTGGAATTCTGCCTAGCAATACTAGCAGACCCAAAGAAAGATTAAGAGTAATAGCACATACTCTTCCAGAGCCTCCCAGCTCACATCTTTCTCAGGATGCACACATTCCTGTAGGAGACAAGACCAGGCTTCCTGCCTTGTTCCCTTAGCTATGAATGAAAAGAAATACTTTCTCCTTTACTACAGGGTAAAAGAAAAAAAAAAGCCATGATTTTGTACCACCAGCTGCCAAGAAGGTGCATGTTAATTATGAAAAAAGGCAAATGTTATGTCAAGGTCGTGAAACACTGCAGAAAAGTCAGCAAAATCCTCTCATTAGAGCCCCAACCCCCATTTCTCATAATTTTATAATTCTGTGTTTTACTGATACTAAAACCACACTCAAGACTGTAGAAAACATTTCACATTATAACAGTATCAGCTAAAAATAGGGTAGGAAATACAACTCTTCCTTTTTAGCTTCCTAATTCTCCTGTGTGTTTCCTCCACAAACCCATGAGTTTTCTCTGCCTGCCACAAAGATTGGACATCTCACCAAAGAGGATAGACCCTCCTCATTTTCCTTTGTAGTTGAAATCACATGGTCAGATGTACAATTTAGAACCACTCAGAACACATATAAACAAATGTAATCTTCCATTTTGAAGCCATTCTACCTGTAGAAGGCTACATCAAAGTGTATAAACCTACAAATTCTTCCTCTCATTGTATTTGAAAAGAAAATAGAGACAAGTATTAATTTCTGTCAAAAATGCAACATAGCTACCTACCTGCAGCAGCAGGGCTGGGCTTCTGATCCTCACAAGAAGAGCTGCCACTCCATCACCCCAGCTGGCTCAGGTGCCCAACTTTGAGGAAAAGGAGAGCCCCTTAACTGCCTATGCTTTTTAACAATTTCTTCTAATTAGCTCTAAATAGCTTTTCATGCACCTGCCTTTCTTGGGTCTTAGGCTCTATGTAAGCGACCCCAAGTCCCAAACTCCGTGTGGGAGTTGGCTGTGGTGAGCAGCAACTGCTGTGTGGGTGTTTCAGGAGCTAGCTGGGAGGCAGCTTACTGATACTTGTGGTTTTTAAGTAATTTTATACTTCTGAAAATCTTATCTAAGTGCTTTGAACACCACAAAATGTCAGAAAAATGAGAATGCAATGAAGATACCCCCTGTGAACACAAAAGGTCCTTTTCTGAGTAGGTCACTGGGGAAGTGTTTTCACCTTAAAATGAGCTACAGAGGGTAATATTTGAATATTTGAATAGTCATATGGAGGCATCGAGCCCAGTCTTAGTGCTGGAGTTAGGGCAGGTCTAACACCACAGGCTGTACAGCACAATAGCCCTAAGTGTTTCATGGCATTGCAACCCTCTCCATGTCATCCAGTGAATTTTGCTAGTCTGGGCTGGTAGCCTGAGTCTCTTCACTATCCATCAATGGTTGTTGTGTTCCCCCAAAAAAGCAATCTGCACCTTTCATGGGCATTAGGATCAACTGTAATTCCCATTTATTTTACTTGTCTCATTATTATTTACCATGCCTTTGTTGGCTTTTGTGTTGTTAGATCCTCTGTTTTTCACGATTAAGATGGATGTTGAATTCTTAGCAAGTGGGACTGTTCAACAGATGGCTGTTCAGTTCATGCTCTATTGGATTGATTATTTAGTCTTTTTATAATTAGATTTTTTTCTGGTGCTTTGTATTATTTTAATGAATCCTTATTAATGGAAGGGGCTAAACAAAAAAGGCTTTCCTCAAGTGTAACAGCTTTAAACAGTTAAGAGCAGGAGTTCTTATAAAACAGCAGTTAAAGCCATTTTGGTCTGAAAAACCATTTTCAGACTCTACTTGTGCATGTGCAGGAAATTGTTTTGAATGCCATTATTTTTAAACACTTGATTAATTTTCTTCAAACCAAGATTATTTTCTTCCTCTAATGAGTATTATAAAACCTGTCAGGTCTGTGGCTTCTATCTTTAGTCATTTGTTGAAATTATGCAAGTCCAGAATTTAAAATAGAACATATGGAGCCTCCTGACTTGGTTCAAAAATGGCAGAACTAATTCCATGGAAATATTTTGCAGAAAAAGCTGACTTTGAAGCCAAGTGGATCATGGAAAATTTTAGAAAAAAGTATATTTTGAGGAGGTATGGGTATCTTAAAATGCTGTGTTGCATCTTAATCTTAACTTTAACATTTGCTATCAGGAATGCTATAATAACATTATAATTATCTATAATATCAGAGAATTTTCTGTTCATCCTACTTAAAGGTAATGCAATGTGAGTCACTAAAAATTATGAAACTGAATTGCCATTTTAATTTCAGGATATCATTGCCTCAGCTGGCACGACCCAGATGCACCTAGCTAGGAAACAAGTTTTGTTATACATAAATTTATAGAGATGTACACAGAGATCATTGGAAAAACAGACTCAATAAAATTTAACATCCCTGATCTTTTGGGCACTATGAGACTGGACATTGAGACAAAGTTATTCTGTGATGCTTCTCCTCCATCTGTTATTTCTCTCTCTGCTACTTGGCAATTTTTCCAGCTGACAACTCGGCGGTGAAGGTCTGAATCCAGCGATCTGAGTGGGTGATATCTATCAATCTTGTGCCACACGTATGCAACATTGCTAGGCAACAGGTAGCAGCATGACACCCACATTCTGCAATTTCCTTTTGGTGACTGAGACTTTTACTATATTAATTATACTGAACTTTATTTCATGTATTTCAGGCATTAACTTCTATGAAAAATATTTTTAAAAACTCTTTGAGCTAAGATTACTTTCTGTTGCGTATTGAATGAACAAATATTGGCAACTGATAAAATCATTGTCCTAACAATTGCTAGATATGAATGTGGTGCACGAAGGCTTCTAAAATTGCAGATAAGTGGGATATCAGATTATTTTGTGTTGAAGATAACTATGCTACAAGTAAAAATTTTTGCAAGGCCTTCAAAATATAAAAGACATAAAAAGTGAAAGGATAACTAGGGAGGAAGTTCCTTTATTCTCTACTTGCTTTCTCTATTTTTTTGCTGTCTCCTCTTTTTCAGTGGTTAGGATGCTATAGGGGAACTAAGCTTCAGATTTACTTTCATGCCCCATCACAGACTTTTTGTGTGACCATGGGCAGATGAGGCTGTGTTATACTACAGAGAGAAGACAGCTGAGCTGTATTTCTCTTGAATTAGCTTAGCTTAGGAAAATAGCCAGCCCTTCAACATTATTGCACCCTTGCAGGTAATGTATTTTTCTATGGATCTGAGATTCCTCAAAGATGTGTTCCACAGTTATTTAAGCTGCAATAAACTGCATCATTCTACACATTTAATTCTGAAATAATTTGCCTGTCTTTTCTGAATACGCAAAGGAAGTCCTTGAAATGTACTCAAATGGAGCTGGTCTATTTGTTGTAAAGTGCCTGTGTTAGCCACTGATGAGTAATAGTAAGTTCAGCTTTAGTTCACACCCTCTGAAAAACCAGGTAAGCCAAATTAACAGTAGCAGCATACTCATATTCAAAGTTTTGCCAGCAGACAAAACATTATTTGAGACAACCCTTGAATTACAACCCAAACTGCATTTGCAGCAAGACAAGGCTCTTTGGAGGTATGTTCAAATGATCATGAGTGATCATGAGCAATCAAATTGCCATTACTTGCAGAACTACCATTGGTTTCTATGTCTTGGCCAAACATCAGTGTGTCAATACCATTTATGAGAACTTGAACATAACCTTAATCAACTTGGGCTTCGGGTTCTCACCTGTATCACTTTACCTCCCACAGTGTTTGTGAGCTGGTCATAATCTATGTGTGCAAGTACATAGCTCCTTAACACATGAAAATGACATATCAAGAAATATGATATTAAGTTCCTAAATAGCAGCTTAACTTTTTCTATATGAAAATGAACAGAAAGAGGGAAAAACTCTCCAAATCTTTATGCAGTTTTTGTCAACATATACATTTATATGCTGTATTTTGTAACACAATTATTTCTGTAAAAGAAACATCTTTCGAGTGTGTCCATGGGATCTGAGTCAGCACCGTTTATTGTACAGACATGACCCACAGTTGTGGGTCTGTCTGAGAAGTATTTGCTGTTACTGCTCACCAGGTTTTATGTTCACGTTTTATCTGTGACTGCAATGTACTTCTTGTTCAGAAATTTTATCTGTATACAAAGGGAATAACTTAAGAATTTGAAATGAATGAAGAATCTCTTCTTTTCTCTTGCAGCTAGTCCTCTCCTTGACATTGGCTCAAAATTTCGAACGGAAGCAAATTCCAAAGCTGAACCATAGACCTAAAGACATTGTACTTGGCTGTTGAGGTATTGTAAGAGGAAAACAAAATAACAGTTGCTTCAGAAAACATATTCCCTCTCAATTTAAACTTAAAAATGCTGGGATAGGGCCAGATGGGTAGCTTTGTTTGAATGCACTAAGTTCTCTTGGATGTCAGGTGGATTCCAGAGGGAAAGTCCAAGTGCTCAGAGCAGCAAGTCAGGAGAGAGTCTGTATCTCCTTTGCTAAACAGTAGCGTGGATGAGGTGTTGTGTGATACCTGTTCCACATCCAGCCATGATTAATGAGGTTGGAGAACAACCTCTTCTTCAGTTACCAAGCACACCTTCTTAACACTGAATCCCACTGGCCTAGGGAAAAATGCAGGCAGACGAGCACACATGAAATTCTGCCTGGGATTTTGATTAGTTTGTTCCTTGTTGCTGCACAATTCTGTGCCAGGCATGAGCCCAGTGAGAGCAGAAAACCCTGTCATATTTGCAAATACTTGGTAGTCAAATAGGAACACAACTTTGAGAGTCAGAATTTATCACTTAAAAATATTGTTGTTTAACCACCAGGGTGGTTTCAGTGGCCTTGTTAGTATTTGGATTTTTGTAATTTCTGCTAAGAATTTAAGAGGCAACATCAAAAGCTTTAGCTTGGGGAATTCCTAAGTAGGGATACGTTTAATACAATTACAGATGTATTTGTAGAAGATGCAGAACTTGCTGTAGGAACTGATAATTTAATTAGATTCTGGTTTTTGTGATTCATATGCCTAATATTCTGAGTACTATGAATAATAAGTTAATTTTTCATAGGGCATTGCTTTTTCTGGTATACAAGCAAAGAGTTGATTACATGGAAGGCACATTTGATTGGCTGTAAAAATTAGGACCTTATTGTACTGTGAAATAGCTTTCAAATACAGCTAAAAAAAATAGGAGGCATATACATAAATACATAAAATCTCCAGGGAAATAGTAACACCGTTTTTGGGAATTTTATGTTGAATCTCACAAATCATATGAAATCTTGAATACGAGAAGCTTAAACAGAAAAAAAATGTTCTTCCTAAACTGTTTATAATACACATTTCTTAAAATGTTAACTTTCAGTTTTGCACCAAGATTTAATGCAACTGGCATGAGACTTTTAAGAAGAATCTCCCTCATATCTCTGGGCTACATACTGTGATCAGCAGAAATGCTGGCTTTATCATTTTCATAGACATGATGCAGCAGTTCTGTGACAATTACACAGAAAGTCAGTGAAATTACACCAGTGAAACTGAAAATGAGGCCCATGTTTATTAAGTAGAACAGAAATAATAATTTATAGTTTGGGAGACGCTTAATACATGTCTGGATGAATTTGATATGTGAGGAAAACGAGTTTTCTTCTGGATTAACTGTATAATTTAAAATGTATATGCCCTGAATACCTCTAAAACCTAATGTAAAGCAAATTTGCTGTATTTGTGGATATCATGAACGTCAAAGGGGTTTTATAGACTTTGTTTATTTAAATAGTATTTCAGTGATGAAATTCTACTCATTGTTTAAACCCTGTAACTACCTGCAACTAAACAAAACCCTTACAATTTGCAATAAATACAGTGGCAGTGTGTAATAAATCTGGGTATACAGAAACTTAAGACCTGAAGATCTAAGGAAAAACAAAAAAAAAAAACCTTTTTTGACAGAGGAGACAATATTTGTACAGATTTTCTACACAAATCAAAATCACTCCCACTCCAATTGCCTCTTAGAAAGCACAAAGAACGATACATGTGTCACCTCTTGCAAACAGGTAGTAATATTTGTTATAGTCTTGTAGAACCTCTTCCATCCAAATTAGTGCCTCTGCTGTTGTTTTTTGTGCCAAGGAAGAAAGAGAAGTGCAACGTGTGAACTGTAAAATGACGCATGTGGTTGATCAATTCATCAGTGACTTGTTCAGCAGAGTACTGGGAGGAAACCATCATGGTGGGGCCAAAGCTGGGCTCCTCCTGCTGTGGAATAACTTCACTGTGTTATAAACCTGCCATGCATGAGGAAGCAGAGAGACCAGAGGTATGTCCAAATGGATCCATTTCATAGGATTTCTCCTTTGTACAGAAACTGCCCAAATCAAGGTGATTTCATGCTTCAGGAGAAGTGGTCACAAAGGTGCAGTTTCACAAGGAAAGAGAAATATGATGAGGCTGTTCCTTATTGTCTGAAAGGTTGTATCAACTGGAAGTTTTTCTTCCAGGAAATGTTAGGATTTTTTATTTTATTAGAATTTTCAATGGGACTTAGTACGTTTATGTTAACTTGCCTTTGTTTTCAATTTTCAGATAATCTGAGAACTATATGTTTATAAATTTTAAAACACCAGAAGTACTTTGGCACTCAGAAGACATCAGCATGTAAAGCAGCTTGGATTTTGTTTGTCCTACATCTTTTCTCATCCTTTGCTCCTCATCAGAGTGGACAGAGAACACTACCGGATTGCAGAGGTGACATTTTGCTAATGCACAGAGCAGCAGACAAAAAGTTAAAAAAGGCAATATAGATATGTATTAGGCATATGTGGATTTTTTCCCAGAGCTGTTTGGTTGGTTCAGCTTCACAGAGTGATGATTTTCTGTTTGCTTTTAAAAAGCCAGAATTATCTTGAAGCTATTTAGCCATTACACTTCCTCAATACATATATGCAGACACAGACAATATAACAAGAAGACAATGAAAAGAAAAGCGCAGCTTGATTTCTTATTTCTTTTGTTGAATTGTTTCGAGTTCTCTTCTTGGAGGAAGATGTGTTTCTAATAGTTTCAGTTGGAATATACAAAGCTAATGATGTACAATGCTAATGTACAAAACAGATTTCCTATTACAAGGAGCTTTAGACAATAAACATATAATGAGTCTGCAAGTAATTTCTCACTGAAAGCTAATGGTTCCAGAGTCCTTGACCTGAGTGTGGGATTTATTTTGTCAAGATGGCCAAAACCATCAGAAGTACATAAATTGAAAAAGGGCAAAATGACTATATCAATACTCTCAGAAAACTATTCAGACTAGTGAATGCAATCTACAGTAAGATCAGCCAAGGTTAGCACCAGATGTTTCTTGTCCCACATGCCACAGCTTGATTGCATTCTAATTAATTCAGCTGAAAAGTCTCTGCGAGAACTGTGTTTTCAGCACAATTTCAAGCTTGGTTTCAAATACCAGAAATCATTTCTGATTTCTTAAAGCATCCTAGAAAAATGTGAAACTCTGCAGTTAAAGTGTGCCAAAAAGTACTTATAAAAATTGCATTTAAAGAGCATTAAAGGAGTATTCTCAGCATAGTTATGATTATCACTAGACCTTTGGGGCTCAGAGCCTAAGGCACGTATACCACAAAGACTTTAGGGCCTTGTTCAGCAAACTATTTGCCCCAGACCATACTGCAAGTTCAGCAGTACAAAAGAATTTTGAACTTGGATTTTTGCACCTAAGCATAGCAGTCTTTATCCAGTTTGCCACCCATAACATGAACATACAAAAAAAATCAATATTCCCCAAAGTATTTTACAACTCATCCTCCACCTTTTTACAGCATATCAGACCAAAGATCTACTATATTCTTGTTGGCAAGAAAGTTGCTTGTAGTTATTTAAAGTTTGAGGTCTGCTTAAAATGAATTTCATTAAAGTTACGTACTCCCAGTCATGGAGTTAAGACATAAATAAAACCATACTTTATCTTAATATACCACTTTATTTTGCTGCAATGTTTGCAGAAGGAACACATTGAAATACACTTCCAAACTACTTTAAACCTAATTCTGGCTAATACAAGCCTGAGACAAAATTAGGTAAGTTAGAAATTACAGTTCTGGTTTTCAGAAGTATTGACCACCCAAGCCTGTATTTAACTCCAGGTAGAATTGTGTTCAGCAAGTCTGAAAATTGGGCTCTAAATTAAAGATAAATGTTTTTACCTGGGTAACATTCCTGTAAGTACCATATAGTATATAGTGATAGTTCTTCCCATAGGAAAATTGTCTTTTGGATTGTTGTAAGAAAAAGGCACAGACCAGTGTCAGCCAACTACAAGCCACATACTAATGCAAGGAGGGGAAGGAAGGATTTATTTGGAATCTTCTAATAGGCCTCAATGTAATTGGGCCTGGACCCATTAAAATATTTATGAAAAGCAGTTATGTAGCATGAAGAGTACCCAATCTAAAACAGTAATGTCTAGGTAATATTAAAAGTAATTTGTTTAAAAACTACAGGGAGGGGAGGAGCAAGAGCCTGGTTGCATTAAGGACTAAATTCCTTCAACTTTCTGTGTGTCTTTTTTGTCTTTTTTAAACGTTTGCAGAGGCTGAAGTTGTTGTTTTCTCTTGGTCTTCTCCTTCCTCAGCACTGGCCCAAGTGTCAGTGATATTCCTTGCTTTCACCTCAGTCCTGCATCATCCTGAATTTTAGACTAATGTGCCAACATGTCACAGCTTCATCCTTTCTCAGGAATGACGTCGGCAGTTACAGGCATTAAAACAAATAGGCCTCCAAAATTAATGTGTTTTGTAGGAAGTAAGCGTAGGGATATCCAAAGCCAGAGGGTATGTTCAGAACAAGGGAATTCAATTCCAGGGTGTCTCAAAATGTTCTCCATCACCACAGCATGGCAGAAACCTGCTCTTAATGCTATGATAGATGCTCTAAATATGCCACTTACTCAGAGTTATTGGATATGGGAACATGCAAATCTACCATTAATGCAAGAGCTTTTGCTTTATGAAGAGCACAGCTACCAGAGGTAACTGCCTTCCTAAGGGTTGAACAGGAGCTTTGCAGAGAGTTCCTAGTCCAAACAAAAGCTACAGTTACTGTATGATCTGTAGCTAACGAGTGCCTGCATGGAAATCATTTGGCAAAAGTGGAGACAGTTAGCAATGGGAAATTCTCTTCTACAAAAAGAGTGAACAAACAGATTGGTAGAAAACATCTGTGACCTTTCCTGTCCAGTTCATCTTTTCTCCAATTCCGAAAACATTGACTTCCGTAGTCCTTTGCAATTTATTTCCAGAACATCCCAAAATTAACAATGGCCATACAGGTATTGGCCTTTGGACATGTGGATGTTGTATTGCATCTCTTCCAAGGTGGAAGAGCCATGTAACCATCCTAGAGCTACGAAAGACATACTTTCAGCAAATAAAGTAGCAGCCTAGCTTTTGACCAGAAAAGATGTGCAAGAGCACGTGATGCCAATGCTTGTTTTCTTTACTGCTGTCAGAGGGACGTAGCAGCAACATGATTGAGTCACCTCACCAAGGGCAGTGACTGCTCCCATCCAGACACTGTCCATGCTGGAAGTCAATAGCTCACTGTTTATCCTAGCCTTGGCTACTTGCAAATTTTTTTATGGAAGTATTTAAGACAAAGCATTCTGGACTTGAAAAGCAAAACATTTTGATCTGAGAATTTTGTTTCATTGTCTAGAGAGGCATGGTGTCAACACTTCATGTCCCTGTATATAGTTTGTTCTTCCTACTTGAGCTATGTCTCACAGAGACAACTGTTTCTCAGAGAAATCAAATTTTAATCAAAACCAACTAGTTTCTTTTTTTGTTTTTTCAGAACAACAAAAAAAAAAAAAAAAAGGAGATTTCTTGCAGGGGTACATATTTTTAGGGAAGAAGCAAAATGTCCACAAAAAAATACCTGACCAACTGTTTTCAAGCCTACTTTTAATTTTCTAAGGACTGTTCCTAGTGAGGAATCTTTGATGTAGCCAGCAAGACTTTTCTTCTGTCCAGAAGACCCGTTGATAGATAGCCAAATGGGGAGTGGAAAAAAAAATCCACTCTTGTATGTCACTGGATTCTTAATCTATTTTATGAGCACCTTAAACACTACAACTGTTTGTACAGTAGAAATTTCAAGAGATCCAGAAGCTCCATTTTTTGCCTTATGTGGATTTTCTAAACTTGAAATTTTACTTTTCATGAGTATTTTTAACCAGCACAAACCTTTTTAGTCTTTTTTCTTACATCTACCCTTTGTCAAGGAAGAAAGAAGAAATCTTGTGAATCAGATCCCATGTGCATAATCACACAACTCTATGAACTAAGAGCATCCATAAAAAGCATTCAGCCCTAACATTGCTGTATAGGGAATGCTTAGCCTAAAAAATTATGCTGTTTGGACTAGCAACTTTGAATACATGTTATGAGCAATCCATCTGCACTAGTACTTTTTATTTTCTTTTTTTTACTTAATTCAGGGGACATGAGAAACCTGACAGTGTCTATAATAAACCTGCTGATTACTTCACCTTTTGTAATTCTCACTTCTCTTTTTGTTTCACATTTCCCTTACAGTAAGATGCACATAGTTAAAATGTTTTATAAAATTGATCAGATCTCAATTGCCAGCCAGGAAGCTTACAGTAGTAACTTCCACCAGGTCTGTAATGAGCTTCACATTTGTTACCCTTTATAGAGCCAGTGCCCACCATAAATACTCTAAGTTGGGTGGGCTGAATTTGCCACTTACCCTGGGAAGACTTGCTTACAACACGGATTTGCCATCTTCATTTTTAGCCAAAAAGTCATGGCCAAGACTGGGGGCTCATCATGCAGGTGAAGGGGTGATAGCTAGGGATGAGGAGTCATGAGCATGTGAACGTGATGGGGACATGGGGGAATGAAGGGCTCTTGGCTATCCCAGAGGAAACCCACATCTCCTCCCTATTGCCTTCATGCTTAAGAGGGTGGGGACTAACAAGGGAGCAGCTTATCACTTTCTTTACCTCACCCAAGTTTACAGCCCAGCCTCAGCACTGTCCAGAGACTGCAATGAGTTTCTTCCAAATATCTCTCTCCCACCTGCCCAAAATTCCTTGTTTCTTGCCATCACCTGAAAGCAACCTCTTTACATCTCAGACATCTCCACTCAGGGATCTTGTCTGGCAGTAGTGATTGATTTAGACCCTTGTCTCAACTGTTCTTCAGTCTCTCCATCCACAACCTTTTTCCTCTCCCATTAGTCATTTAAGTTTAAATAAGAAACAACTTTGAAGATTTAGATGGAGAAGGGCCTTCTCCTTTTTTATTCTAATTTTATTTCCATTTTATATCTTCCTTCCAGTCCCATTTCATTGTGACTACTGGTTTTTTTGCTTCTTTTTTTTTCTTTTTTTTTAGAAAAAAGGCTTAATTACTGTTTATTTGTATCTCCCTGGATTCTATCACCAACATATTGCGCCATCAACAACCCTCTAAATAGACACTAGGAAGTCACACAAGGGAGAGACACTGGGAATACTCCAGCTGCATGCAGAGAAAGGTTCAATCAGAGCTCACACACTATTAGACACCAGAGAGCTCAGTTACACAAACTCAGGAAACTCAGTTTCATTAGTTCTACTCATCATCCATCTACACATATCACACTCCTATCTTCTTCTCTTATTTCTCTATTCCCTCCTCAGATCTTCAACGCTTCTCCCCTCTTTCTGAATCCCAAGGCATTTCCATTACATTTCTTTCCCTCTTTTGTTGCTTTAGCCGTGCTGTGCTTTTCCCTACAATGTTTTGCTCTGGATTTGGAGCAGGCAGATCAGCAAGTGTGGACAGGATGCAATGATTTATCTCTCTAGCTTTCACCTCAACTATACAGCTAGAGCGGAGAAATTTAGATGGCAGATCTAAATTGCATGTGAGGAAGCAAATTGCAGAGGAAGGGCTGAAACTACTGGGGGAGGGGGGGAAAAACCCGTCTTGAAAATAAATTTATTCATTTATCTGCAAAACAACATTTTTAACAATATGGCACATTTGTTCTCCTTTGAGATTTTGTATCTTAATTACTTGATTAATTGTGCTGATTTCGCTTTGTGTTTCTTATTCATTTGTCTCCTTCTGGTTGTGGGATTCTTTAGTCCTTGGCACCCAAGAGGAATGCTTGGCACTGGGGCGGGACTGCTGCCTGTGATGTTTATGCCATTTTCTACTCTCTTCTGAAACACTTGCTGAACCCTTGCAGTGGTCCAAGTTGTGAACATAACTCCAGTGTGTTTACCTCCATCAGCTCTGTTCTGTGTCCTGCAGTTATGAAGTTTATTTGTCTGGGTTAGAAGCGACAGAGACTTAATATTTTACTGCATTTTTAAAATGTATTTTGCTGAATATCTCTAAAAAGTAAGGTTATCAAGTTGGTCTGAGTCAAGTGTGTTGAGCAACTCAGTCTCTTGACAAATTAGTAAGGACCTTACTTAAAACACTTTTCTAAACAATTTTTTTTTTTTTTTTTTTTTAATCACATACATTAGTGGAACTCAGGTCCTTATGAGCATGGATGTACCTTCTCCATTGGTTCAAGGTGGGAAGAAACCTCTGCTTACACTCAATGGTTTGAAATGCAAGTGGTAACAGAAATGTTGTGGCAATATAGAAATTCCCTTCTGGTGTTACATATAAGACATCTTCCAGCAGGTTCATTTTTTTCTATTTTCCAAATATTGATCTGAAAGTATTCCCAAAGAGGTGAGAGCTGAGCTGGAATTGCTGTACTGGGGCAGGCTGGAAAGCATGTGGGACCGACTGCCTTAGGGACAGACATGCAACCTGAGTGTGCTTATTGTCCTGTTCTTCCAGGATGCTCAAGGGCTTGGACTGAGCCAGTGGTTCAATTCCCAAATGCTTCCCCCGTGGAGACACCTTTTGAGACTCCCTGAGGTGAGTACAGCTGTGCTGAGCTGGCTCAGGACCACTTTTAAATGGGACTTAGGGAAGGCAACTGCAGGAACCCTGGAAGGGAGAAGCTGCTCTGCCATGTCTGTCTGTCTGTATGTCTGTCTGTCTGTCTGACCAGATACTCTGTCCCTCAAGAGGGTTCATTTCTCTGTGCCTCATTTCCGTATCCCCATTTTATCTCAAAGGAGGCTTCTTTCCTCTGTTTGGTCTACTTAGAAGTGTCTGGTACAATGAATATGTAGAACTGTAATAGGAACTTGATCTCAGATGGCACTATTTAATTTTATTGTAATAATAGTAATAAATGTACTAAACACAAACAATATGTTCCATGAAGAAATTGATTTCATATGTTTAACTAGATTTTGAAATTGGTTCTCTGTGAATGGACATCCATTCTTGTTCAGCTCACAAGAGGCATCTCAGATGGTACTTTGAAAGATGATAGAATACCTGTCACACTGATACCAGGATAGAGAAGGAACATTAGATTTCCACTCCAGGCCTGTGAAAAGAAATTTTTTTTCAGATACTTGGATTTTATTTCATTAAGTTTCCTTTTCTTCATTTAATTTAATAATATGTTTCAAATCTATTTATCCAAATGCATCTGTTTTATACTTGGGGAAATACAATCTGAAAAGAAAATGTAACTTTTTTCCAGTAAAGTTAAAAGAATGAAAGGCAACTAATTTTAACATATTGCCACTTAATGTCATCTTGTTTGCTGATAAAACACATGGTAAAGCATTTTTAGAAATCAATTCTTGAAACAAAGCAGAGCTTTCCTGGCTAATGAATGGAGATACATTTATTTATTTATAGGGCGTTCATCATTCCATGTCCTTTGTGTTTTACAAATATTAGTAAGTTGATCCATGCAACACTGATAAGAAGGGAAGTCTTATTAGCTCCATGAGGTACAGAAATCACATGATCTGCCCACACTTACCAGAAAGATGCATGTGAAGTATAATTAGAATGAAAAAAAAAAAAAAAGTTGATCTTATTAAGGTACCTAACCAGTAAAAACGTTCCTCTGTCATTCAGTACTGCTAACCTGAAACATTAAAAATCCTCAGTCAGGCAACCAGGAATATCTAACTAGATAAAAATGGCATTTCTCTTTACAAATACATTCTTTGCCTTCTTTCCTTTTATTTCTTGAGCCTTCACATGATACGTGAGTTATATTTCCAGGCTTTTTCCTGCAGACATTAGGACTAGAGAAATTATTTTAAAATATCATTGGGATTGTCATCTAATTGCACACCTTCTACAAGTTGAGCTGTAAGCAGCCTGCTAAATGAGATGAAGCCTATTGTGTTTCAGGGTGACCATACCACTCATATGGTACTTGCACAGGAATTATAATACAGTTACACATTACATTAGTGTCAATAAATAAAGTGTTTGATTAGATATGTTCCCCTAATGTTGCCTAGTCCTTACAAAGTCATTTCTTTTATCTGTGAAAATTGGTAGTGTTGCCAGGATATCCAAACCCAAGCTTGCAGAATTATTTAGGAAACAGGGAAATACTCTGGTAATAGTATTCAAATGTGGCCACTGAGAAGCTTCTGTGGACATTCTCCAGACACATGTAGAAGTGAGTCCTTTAAAGTGTTTTGCATTGGTTCATCTTTGCTCTAAGAAAGTCAATGGGCCTTTTACAGACCAATTGAAGTGGTGAGGTCAACAATGAAGAAATTCTGCATATCACTGCTGTTTTGAAAGAACACATGGAAAATTCAATGTAAAATGTTTTGCTGAATTCCATATTTCTTCCTTATAAACACAAGCTCTCTGCTCTGTAACTCCTTGTTTGCATGTTTAATGTTATGCAGCCCTGTGAGACTCCTCACCCCTATGGCATTCAGATGTTGCATATGTGCATTTGCAGGACCCTGACCACAAGCAACACTTGCTCAATATAATAACTACCAGTTGAAAAACAAAACAAGAATCAACTCTAATTATGCCCATTTAAATTCAAACATTGAAAAATAGCTTAAATATGGTATTTCTGAATGTAAATTTTATAAAAAGTCTGAAGATTTTACGATTCTGTTAGCTCTTTAGTCCCTCTGTAATGAGTCTGTTACATGTCATTGCTCAGATTGATGTTGAAAATAATGCAGCTGCTCTTGCAGCTGCAGCAAAAATTCACAGAAACCAGGATGCAAAGCAGGCCCTGCTCTAAGTCCCTGCCTTTAGCTTTCTGTTGTGAGTTTGTTTTTTTCTCTTATTTATTTGCTTAATTCCAGCATCCTCTGTAGTTGTGCCTTGCTGGGAATAACTGAGGGTTAAAGCTTTAATAACTTTACTTTGCCTCACAAATTAAAAACCTGGAATTTACTGTCTTCTGCAAACCAGACAGCAACAAATACTGGTTGGGGGTTTTTTTGAGGGCTTTGTTTTTTTCAAAGTGAACAGTTCAGGGTTGGTCACCATTAAGACAGTAAGAGTTAAGAAGAAAACACAGCATCAAAAAGGAGGAGAGATACTTCACAGTTTGGTGCGCAGGTATAAAGGAACATCTTTGTGCTTCTGGTATTTAAAAAGACATTTATGCCTCTGGGTAGGAGCTGATGAACTCATGGGCTGACACCTCAAAATGTTTGTCTTTCTGTGGGTAGTGACAAGAATGAACTGAAGCAGCAAAATGCTGGGCCCTGGGTAAACTTAGATTTTGGTAATCTCAAAGGGATTTGACACCATCCTCACCCCATTTCCTAACGCTCATGTCTGTAGAGAATAACTAACACCTTGGTTCTTGTTGGTTCTTTCATGGTGAAAGACCAAGGTACTAGTTATATTAATTAAGTTTACTTTAAAACTTAACACGCATATGGAGGTTCAACCCTTGCATATTCCCAACGTTGAATAAAGATGCTTTACTACATAATACATATTATGTAGCAGATTCGTTTGAATCAATGGACAGATTGATATTTGATAAAAACCATTTTAAATAATTTTGAAACAAAGGTTTACACATAACTTAAACCCAACAGGAATAAATCACATCACTCAGTCTTTCACTGTGACCTTGTAAGGCCTTCAAAAAAATAGTTCTGAGGAAGATTTACATTAGCAAAGAAGCAAAGCACCATCATTCACCTCTCAAATCTGAATGTACCAATGCTTGTTAATTCAGTCAATTCAGCTACTGCCTAAAAGTGACCTCTTCTCTGGACACAAAAACAATTGTAAACCCCTTCTCCTCTTCAGTTCTAAATTTTGGAGTTAAGAAAACCTCTTGGAAGGCCTCTACTCATGGCAAAGTTCCTAGCACAGTACTTGCATCCTATGTGTAACCATACCAAACACTGCAAGTGTCTCCTGGCAAAATCAACTGGACAAAAGGAACTGATATCATTCTCTGTCCGCTGATGAAATGTGTTCAGTCACCTCAGTACAAGTTAGTATTCAAGTTGCAGTATCTTGCATCCACTGAAGCTTTGCAGAATTTTCTCAGGAAGGTCATAAAATAAAACATTAGAGTAGTACAACTTAAAGGTTACAAAAGCATAGGCTACAGAATCAGCATTAGCCTGTGACAGCACTGGCTCCAGTCCTGGTGTAGTTTATAGGAAATAAAGGCAGGAACCAACCACACATTTAATAAAATGAACAGAAACATGTTAGAATCAACAGCTGGATCTGATTGTTGGGGATTTTTTAATCAGTGGCTCACAACTATCACTGGATTTCCCTTGGCTGTCTCTGCTCTTACAGATTTATGTTGTTGCATATAACCATTGCAAAGACCAGGTTTGCTCACACACCCTGAACAAGAAATATGTACCTATAGAACTTATGCCATGTACCTTTCTGCTCACCAGGGGAAGCAAAATTTCCCTACTGTTCTTGTAGCACTTCAAGGTCAAAATTCATATTGACAAAAAATAATGCAACAGAGATAATAAACATTCACAGGGATTAAAATAATTGCACAAAAGGCAATTTCTGCACTGGAAGATGAAGACATCAAGCTAAAAGAAGAAATTAAAAGCAGAAGCCATACTAAGAAACTAAAAGCTGTCAGAATAAAAGAACTGCCTTGAATCTTAGTCTGAGCTATTTTAGCCAGTCCTTTTTCAGAACCTTTTCTTTCCTGCTAACTTTTATGTTACAACTTTATTGGCTGTACAGAGTTGCTGAATTGAAGCTGTGCCTGTCAGGAGCTCTTTTCCATACATGCTTTAGCTCCCAGGAGTTAGTGGATTTGCTTCAGCTGCCATATTAAACCGTTGCATGTCAAATTACAAAGCAATTAGGGTGAAATGGATAGTCGTAATATACAGGTTAAAAAAAACCTCTAGAAACCCTAAATTTTCTAAGTTTGTAATTTTGACTTTGGAAAGTATTAAAATATCTTTTTAATTAATATAATCCCCAAATTACTGTTATGTGCTTTACCTAGTGTCACATAAGTCTTTTATGTTTTCACCTTTCTCTTTTTCCTTTCTCACAGGATTTTTTTTTTTAGTTTTTTTTTTGCCTATTAAAAAATAAAGGTCACTATTTCACACTGAGAAATGGAATAAGCATAACTTGGGTATCTGCCAAAGCAGCTACTCAAATAAAGAGGTAGATAGATAAACTGTCCAAACGCTTTATCGTATATTCTGACCCCCTGAATTTTGCCTCATTCTGTATAACAGTACTGCAGAAATACCAATAAGCCAAAAGCCAAAAGCTTGGGAGCTATGCCATTAAAAGAAGGCAGATGTGGTGGTATGAAGAAGAGGAGTGTAGAGGATGAGTCAGTGATGGCTGTCACCACTGTGCTCTGAATTAGAAGCCAAAGAGGGATGGATGCACAGCTATGGCTAACTTGTTTAATACCTCTGCTTACCATCTCTGCATCCCAGTGTGACTCATCATATTTAATTACATATCTAATGCAAAATTCAGCCTCGCCCTGTGAGTTATTGCACTTCCTCAATTCCTCTTACATTGTAGAAGCCACAGCACTTCATAGGACTGGTCCTGCCGTGAAAATTAATTAGTTTATGCCTGAACAGGGCTTTCAACATACAGATCATTCTGTATGACAAAGTAGTATTAGATAACAAACCAAGTTATTCAATTGAATTACGGAGCCATAAGAAAATTATTGTCTCCCATTTTTAATCAAGCAGGCTCCAAGGCAGATTAGTCCCTGACAATGCTGCTTTGGCTGTTTCAACAGGTTTTACTGCCACCAGAAAAGTTTATCTCTCCTTTTGCTCTTGTGCACCCTACAGTTTTCACTGCTGTATATCTAATACACTAAATAAAACCAGGTCTAAGTTTTGGGTGAGCCCTTACCTTCAGCGAGCAGTAATTGTTAAGACAGTTTGTTATATGTAACTAAAAAGCCTTGTTGGTTTGGAACAATTATCTCCACTTTGTTTCATTTTGAGTTTTTTATAAACATTCTATTGAACCATTGATCACTGCAGAGATACCTGAGTTTAGAAACAGCTCTGAAAGTTCGAGAGAATAAAGTACAAGTACTTCTGCACTTCTTTCCATGGCATCCAAAAATTCTCAGGTTATAGATGTGCATAGGATTTCATATGCATGAATGCTTCAATGCCCTCTCACCAGTTATCAGACTCTTTATTAACCTCCATAACCAAAGCAAAAGAATTTCACTACTGCTTTTAAGGGTCACTTGAGTAGAAACTTCAAGACAAATTGTACTGCTGAGGTCATAGCTAACTTGGCAAAATAAAACTTAGTTTTGTTTGCTGAGGGACGGAGGGTATATATTGTTTGCATGGTCCTCTTTGCAAAGATGAATTTCTGATCATAGGGACTCATTTATAGACAAAAGGTTCAGCAGCTTCCATTTTTCTTGACTTGCTAAAATCTTTGGGACAAACCAGGGTTAATTTATGCCAATAAATAATTTATGGAAGATCTGGACTAGCTCTACAACATTTTCCATTTCTCATTTAGGCTGTGCTCTCCATGGACTTCTGCTGCATGAGCATCCTTATTAAGAGCAGTAGGGACTTGCTAGCCCCCACTCTGCTCCCTTTTTTCCTTAACCTGCATTGTACTCTGCTGGTTTTTACACTTTTTCTTCCATTTATTGCTCTTATGCTGGAAATCTGATACAAGAGTCATAAAAAAATGACAGCACCAAAGAAATAAAAGCTCCACCAACACAAGATGAGAAAAAGGAATGCTAGTTAATGACATCTATCTAGGGAGAGTCGTCCTATGGGGAAGTGAAGCAATATGAAGGATCTTCAGAAGGAAGCCCACTAAAATTCCCTTTGCATCTTTATATGATGGTCTTTTTAAACCATTCCTTACTTTCTCAGAGCCCTACTTGCTGACTTCCTTTTCTCCTTCACACTCTCATGCCTTCCTTTTCTCCCTGCTGCTTCTTTTAGTTGACTTTGATTTGGGGAATTATTGGTGGTTTTAGTTATTACTAGAGAAAAGAATCAGACACACCAAGAAAGATATCAGATTTCTTAGTAAGTGTACAATATAATTATTGACTTAAGCTCTAGCACTGATTTATCATAGCAATATAGAATGCCTAGGTTGGCAGGGACATTAAAGATCATTTCATTCCAACCGCCCTGCCATGGGCAGGGATACCTTCCACTAGTTCAGGTTGCTCCAAGCCCCATACAACCTGACCTGGAACACTTCCAGGGGTAGGGCATCCACAACTTCTCTGGGAAACCTGTTCCTGTGCCTCACCACCCTCACAGTAAAGAATTTTATCTTAATATCTAACCTAAACCTACTCTCTTTCAATTTGAAGTCATTCCCCCTTGTTCTGTCACTACATGCCCTTGTAAATATATTATTTTTATTTATTTGCCAAGTTTCTGTACAGCCCAGCTTCATCCCAGTTCCAAAGTGCAACCTAAAGGAGGGGTCTCTACCCAAGTTGTCTTTGTTCAGGTGGTCATAGTTAGGAGCCTGGGTGTGGCAACTAACTTTTTACCATAAAAAAAAAGCACAAGAATTAGCTGTGACGTTTATGCATTTGGTGAACAGAAACACCAACAGCTAAAATGGTAGCTCCCATATAACACATCTCTTCTCAATTAATGAGAGTGAATGTGCAGAACGGAGGGGACAGTAAGGGGACACATCATCCTGGGGTGATGACTAGCAATTTGGGTTGGGTTTGATCAGGGTAACCTGTTTGTTTGGTAGAGCTAAAGCACGAAAAGGATCTGTATCCCCAGCCACACCTCTCTGGCTGTGTTTGATCCAAGAGGCTGCCCTGCAAGGTGTCAGGCAATTCCTTTGCCATGGATCTGAGGGCAGAAACGTTTTGTGTGCTACACAATAGGTAGTGGAAGTCACTACAGGTCTGAAAATGTCTCCTTTAGGTTTTGGCTTTCCTAGGGTTGGGTCCCATAGGAATATGATTATTTTCTGAAGTGAAAGAGAGCACTCTGTACTGTGAGCTCTCACTGAATTCCTGCCTTATGCTGGAGGCAGGGTTGCCCAGAGCAGTTCTAAGATGCAGACCCCTTAATAGCATGTGGGCAGATCTAATCAAGCCCACGGCACAGTATCCAACAACCTTCCTAAACCAAACTTTGCCCCTTTGCACTTGTTCTTTGCAAGTACTCAGCTCCCACCATTTCAAAGCAATCTTTTCAGAAAATCAATAGTTCTTCATCTCCCTCAGAATGAGAGCAAGTGGGACACTTGGACGCTTGCTTTGTAATCTCTTCAAAAATTGCTTTCTTGTCTTCCCAACAGAATTAGGAAATATTGCAGTACAAAAAAAAAAAAAAATTAAAAAAAAAAAACTAAAACCTCAAGCTTTTTCAGCACAACGTCTCAGTGGTAGGACCAATCTTTGTATTCCTTTTCATTTAGGGATTACCCTAAGCTCACTGTTCTGTTTATACCTTAGGCACACACATACATCCTTGTTCCTCACATAGAGGAATTATTTGTTCTCGTAACTCCCCTTTTCAGGAGACTACTGTAAAAACCTTTACCATTTTAAAATTTCCGTTTTCTCTCCCTCTTCTCTCTCAGTGGTCCTTTAGCTGTGAAAATGAGTTGTTCTGCTCCTGCAGTGCAGAGCTGCTGAATCCAATCGTGGAAGGCTGGCCAGGCTTCACATCCCGTCAGACACAGCCACAGCGCCGACCTTTTTTCCCTAATTGACAATGCGGGGCTTTGTGCTAATGGGGTGACATCACTAAGCAGAGCTGAAATGCTCTCCCTGCTGTCTCTTTTGTCTCTTGGTATTTTTCTCCCACACTTTTAGAGGAAGTACATCGTTAGAAGAGAGTGTAAGGAAGACAGTTACACAGTGCCTAAAAACATATGCAGAAAACATCTTTAATTTTTATCTTTTTATATTTCCCTAGTCACACTAGTTACCAACCATGTATCCTGAGCCCTCATATGTACTGAATCTTCCTTTTCCTTCTTCCAGGCTGTGATCACTGATGCTTCTTTTCTGTATTTGCTTTGCATCACTGTCCTAAGACATCCTGCTGGGGAGATTGGTTCCTCTTGGGTTTGAATTATAATTATAGTTGTTAGCCTACTGTCCTTTTACAGCTCTAATTTTATTCAAACAACTTGTTAGTAAGATCCTCGAGCACCTCTACAGCAATAAATAGTTAATTGAGGTGCCTAATTTTGTGTTAAATTGCTGGCAGTTTATATTACTGAGTATCACAGCAAAAGTTAAGTTTTAAAATAACACTTCAAAGAATATGTGGAGAAGAGGCCCCAAAGAAATGGAAAATATTAAGAACTTTATTTAGCCATCTTGTGAGATTAGCTCACCATTTCAATAAATACTATAACTTTTAAAGATGCCGCCTGTCCTGATTTCAACTTCCTTAAAGCTTAAAAAAATTGTCTTAATGCTGGTTATAGATTTGCAGCCATGTAGACAAAACATGCAGTTTTGCCTAAGCCAACAAGCCAAAAAAATGAATGTGATGGGCTTTCACCAGAGAAGACAGGGCAGAAGTTTCCCAGTTCTGTTTATTCCTGTTCCATTCTCCCCTCTCCCATGGCTGACATACTGGGTACCCCCATCTCATGGTATGTATTCCCAGCCTGGTTCAGTGATAAATGAAAAGGATTAGCTCAGATTCCAGATACTTTAGTGGATCTGTTTAGCCTAAGCTGCTTTAATTAGCACAGAAATGCACTGGGAGCTGAAGCAGCAGAAGAGAAGGGAAGTATTGACCAGCTGGAAGAAGAAGCCTCTTAAATCACTCTGGCCAGCTCTGCAGGACCATGGCTGGATGTACCCTTCCTTCAAGAAAGCAGGATGGATAAGACAGGTAAAACATAGAGGGGAAATGGGAAAGATTCAGGAAGGAGAGAAAACAAATCCCATTATTATTCAAGACTATCCAAAGTTGGCAGGAAGAGGGATTTATCTGTTTTCCTTTTTTGCCTAAACTGTGCCCAGGTATTTCATAGGAGACTCCTGGATTCCTGGACACATTACAGTGCTCTTCATTCTACGCTTTCCCTTCTGCATTTGATCACTGTTCAAGAAGACAACCACATTATGAACACACCTAGTGAAAACTTCTCCTGATTATTATAATTGTATTTCTTATTTAGTTTTGCATGTTATCCTTAAAGACACAATAGATATTTTAACCAGGATTTGTCTCTTACATTCTGCTTCTGTTGTATTTACCCTCAGCTTTAGTTAACTACCAAAAGTTACTGTGAGTAGCAGGAGTTGGAGTTGGTTTACTTTGAACAACAAGTCCAAGTTTAACCCTAACCCTAAGCTTACTGTCTTTGCACAGGTGCCTAGTGAACTGTCTGAAACTTTACTTATTTATCCTATGTCTATAGCTTAATGAGATTAGTGCTTTGTCCTACACAGCACTACATACTCAATTAGTACATGAGTTTCAGCCTCAAACAATAAATAGGATAAAACAGTTAAATCCCTGCAAAACTACTATGAAAAGCCCATGATTAACCTTGCCAAATTTCAGACCAGAGCCAAATCCATTGGGGTTTTTTTTATAAACAAGTTAAATAAAATGGGTAAAAATAGTGTTTAGAGTGAAAGTGCTGACAAAACCTTAACTGCAGCAATGTGGACAATGCAGCTGTAATAATGGCAAGTGTGCCCTTATCACAGCAAGAAAAATGTAAGGAGTCCTGAATTTGCACTGAATGAGCCATTACTTATGTCTATCACAAAGAAACAAGAGTACTGAACAAAAAAAGATACATTAAGGGTTGGATTTTTTTTCCCCAAAGAGAACTAAAAATAAAAAAGATCAGATGTGACTCAGGCTTTCAAACAATAAAAATAGCAAGATAAAAGAACTAGGTTGCTTCATTGCCTAAAGAAATGGCTAGAATCTTAAAAAGTCTGAAACCTGATTGTGAGAGACTCACTTTATGGGCTGCTAAGGAGGTGCTGACCTTCGTCATCAATAGATTGTCTGAGCCTTTGTGGTATTCAGCAGTAAAGGAAGTGCTTAAAAAGTCATCTCACTGAAAGATGGACTGGAAAAATCTCCAGTTTAGATCTCAGCATAGCTGTTGTCGGTGCACATGCTCATTCAGAAAGCCTGTCTGTAAATCTAATACAGATAAATCTTGCTTCATTTTTAAGCGATAAAGCTGGAGCATCCTCACCTTTAGAGATGGATCAGGATATCTGGAATTCAATATAAGTGAAATTATTATGGAGGAGGGCAGCTAATGACCTATCTGTTGTGGGGCTTTGGATGTGTTTTGTTATAGTACTATATTTCTCTGTCTGTACTAGAGGACATTGAAAGAGTGGGATAACACAAGTACCAGTGGTGTAATTTTCTTATACTTGCTCCATAGTTTCAGACGCAGTTTTGCCTGTTCCAACAGTTGCGCTGAAATGAACTGTAGCAGATGACTGCTCTGTGATTTCAAACGGCCTTCTGGGAGAAAAGGACTGTTATGAATGAAAGAGTTCAGTTCCTGTAAGTTTCTGGAAAAGTCCCATACTTGGCTAAGCAGCACAGCGATATGGGCAGTTGTATCTTCTAGCAGGTTGAGTTAGCCATGGTGGGGTATCACAGCTATAGGGCTGCTGGTGAGCAAGGGAGCTGGCTGACAGACAAATGGGGTATCTGCACAAAATGCTCGTGTGTTCCAGATACAATCATGCTCTGGATGAAAAATGTGGTAATGTTATCCTCGAGAAACCATGCAGCGTTGAACATTCACAGCAGAGAGCACAAAACACAGATGGACCACTAATGACTGGAGCTTCTAGGACAGCAGATAAGGTCCAGCAAGGCCACTCTGCCCCTGGCAGCTTGTACCTTGTGCTGCAGGGGAAGTGAAAGGAAAGCAAACCAAAACAGTGACAACAGCAATCTCTGCCACTTCTGACCTGGGTGGGAGAAGGATGAATTATTGCTCTCCCCATATCTGATGCCTAGTTTGTCTAGTTTGTTTGAATTCTAGCAAGGCATTTATGAGTCTGTTTCAAACTCAGATCATGGGTCTTCTTGGACTGCTGTTGAATGGTCAGTGTAAGGATCCAGAGTAAGAAACTACTCAAAGTCCCCTTTCTTCTTCCCAGCTTCTGTTTCATCTCCCTGGCATCCAAACCATGTTAGGGTGTGATCCAGCAGGACAACACTGAGGAAGCCCTCCTTCAATTTGCTTCTTCCTCCACAGACTCTGCCATGAAAGGCAACTGCGATCTTCAGAAACAGTGACTTGTGCTAGCTACTGAGAGATTTTACTGAAATTGCAAAACAGACCTTTTTTTGCAGTGCAGTCCCACAGAATTCAAGTCCCAAAGAGCTGGTAACAGCAATGTAATGGTCCGGTTTCAAGGCAGCTTAATCCCCTCCGGGAACTACTGAAAGAAATTCCTTACTCCTGCCACTCCACTCCAATCAATGCTGAATGGTTCTGCCTCACTATATGTAGATTCGGGAGGATAGCACTGTAGCCTTTGGTGTTTAGAAAGGTTTTATTTCATAACTGCAAGGGCAGAAACTTTTTTGGTTGAAATCAAAGTTTAAATTCTGAAGAAAAAAGGGCTCATCAAAGAACTGGCAAAGAATTTAACAACTAGGTGCCAGCTGAAATGCCAGTGTGATTTATCAGCAGGTTCTTCTCTAATCTGATGTGAGATAATAGGAGAAGGTGTTGAAAGCAGAATCAAACTAGATACAGAACAAAAAGCATAATAGGGTTCATAAAATTATGCACATAAGGAAGTTTACATTATCTAGTAGGCAGGCCACTCTCCCCAAGAAGGTTTCTTAGACCGGAAAATCAGCAGACAAGAACAGAAGATTTTAAAAGACAAATGATCTTATGTTCATTTTGCACATATATTTTTTCTATGTAAGCCCCTCCATTTGAAGAGATGTGGTTTCCTGACTGATAGACTCAACAAAACACTTGGCTGTAGTAGCTGGTAGTGCCAGAGTCAGACATCTCTTAGTAAAGATTAACCCTCACATTTGCAGAAAGCTGAATTTGCTTATCACAGAGCAGGAAGATCACTCCCATGAGCTCACAAATTTAGAGTAGTTTCCTTATGACTATGGCACTAAATTGTCTATATATATGCCCCTGCATAGTGATTCATTAGAAATATTTTACAGTAAATGCTTCTAAAGTAAAAAACAGACGTTTTAACCAAAGTCACCAGAAAATAGTTAACTGACAAAGATAATGATTTTCTAAAAGCTTTTCCCTAGAAGTGTTTTTTTATTGAGGCAGATTAAAGTGAGCTGGCCTGAGTTATAACATGCTTCCATTGCAGTACCTAAAGTTATGTTAAGCGGCCTGAATACCTAAAAATACAATAGAAACAGTGTAAATTGACTCGATACAGCAAAGTTCATTTCTTTGGTCCACCAGAGAAATTATTTTAAATTCTTAAGACTCACGCAAGAAGTGTGGTCCAGCCAATTTCCCATTCACACTGGTATCAATCCCCCATCAGATTCAGGGCTTTGCCTTTGTCAGCGTTCTGGTGAGGAGAAGAGTCCACTACTTCTCCTTCAAGGCTCCTGGGTACTACATGGTTGTTCAAAGAAAATTCCTGCAAAAATCTGCTGCAGACCCTTAAAATTTATTTTCAAGAGTTCTATAGGGCCCTCATGGAACAACCCACTCTAGAGGCTGTGAAAGTCCTGGGGTCCCTCTCCAGAACATGGTGTAGCCATATACTGCAGGGCCATGTGGAGCTCCAGCACAGGTTCCATGTGTGGAACTTCTGTTGGTATGACATGGCACCAACATCATCAGGCTCGTCTCCTCAGCTGGGGCTGGGGCTGGCTGGAGTCTCCCTGCTCTGCTGCACAGTGAAGATAAATCATAATTTCCTAAATTACCTAGTGCTGAAGCCAGAACTGGAAAATGCAGCTTCCAATCTTTAGGCTATGCTATGGTTTGTTTTAAAAAGGGATTGAATGTCTTACAAACAGGTAAAATTGCTGCCAGATGCAAGTACATTAGCCTTCTCCAGCTGCTTTACTGCTGCCATTCAAAATAGCTTGCTATAAATATGATTCCTTTGAGCTCCATTCTGACAAGTGCGGAGAACTATCTGGGAAGGGCCAGTGGTTTTCATCACCATTGAACTCAGTAGGAGTTGTGATTGCTCAGCACATTGCTGAAAATGTTCTGCTGAAATTACCTTAAATCACACAATTATCCCCTCACCTCTCACTCCTTTTCTCTCAGTCTTGGAAGGAAGTAGAGAAACAGAAACAAAGACGACAAAGAAATGGTGCAGACAGAACAAACTGTAAACGGAAATTGGAAAGCAATGAAAAACAAGGCAGGACAAAAAAAGAAACACCGTTAGAGATTGGCCGGTGTATATTCCCAAGACCTCAACTTCATATTTCTGTGTCAAAACTAATGGAAATAGAAACAGAGTTAGTCTACACTGATGAGGCTGACATTTCTCTTGAGTTTGTGATGGTTTGTATCACACAAACAGAACACCAACATTCTGAAAAACCACCTAAGGACAGCACTTTGCACCACATTGACAAACGGTTCCATATGACCCTCCAGGAAGGCAGCACTCTGCTACAGGCAGCACTCTGCTACGGAAGTATTACTGCAACTGGGTGCAGTAAGTTCAAAGTGAACAAGGAGCACAAGCCTGGATTGAATAAAATACTGAGATTTCATTTCATGAGAAATCTGAAAATTAAGAGGTATACATAAATAACAGAAGGAGGGAAGCACTGGACTGAACCAAAAAGTCTCAGGTGATTTTGTATTTTTCTCTAAGGTTTCAACTGTATTTATATATGGAGGCAATTGAAAGGTCACAGAGAGAAAAGAATGCTCCACTTTTTAACCTCAGCTTTATCAGGGACAAATGACGTCTCAGTAATCAGGGGAGTTCCCACTCTGTCCCAGCTGTCCATACACTAGTGGGTCAAATGTTTAATCTTTTCACTAAACACAAGGTTCTATTTAGTCTTCTTTTCCCCTACAGCATTTCCATCATGCCCTCTGTTTCCCTTTTTCCTCTAAAGCCAGATCTAAAGCCACTGGATCTAAATCCTTTTCCTTCATGGATGCACCCCACAGTGAACAGTCCCCTTGGGACTCAGATGGTTTTCTCTTCAGCAGCCAAGGGTCCAAAAGTCAAGTTTTTGTGGAAAGAAAGACTTCTTGGCTGCCTGAGATACTAAAGAAATAATATCACCTTGGCTATGATCTCTGAAATTAGTCTGAGGTTTTCATGACTTTCTGGTTTTAGGTACTCAAATTTGAGCTGTCTTAAATGGTCCTGTTCTTCAATAAGTAGTTATTTCTGAGTTTTCAAAAGCAATGTCCATTCCAGTTTCAGGCTGAGCCCCCCTAAAGGAGGGATCTACAGACCTTTGACTTTCTTCAAAATCTTAGCCAGCCTTGAGTTTTATCAGTATAATATGAGAAGAAAGGGGTAAAAGAGTGAGTACGTAACACTCTGGCAAGGTTGCAATTAATTTCACAGGGTGGAGGGAAGAGGAGGGAGGTGTAGGAAAGCCCAGCAGGTGGGTCACTGCTCCATCACCAGCCTCCTGTTTCTTGGAAGCCAGAGCCAGCAGCATTTACAGTAAAACTGATTGTTCAAAGTTGTATCATTATTCCCAGATTTCTCCTGTGCTGCTAATCTCAGTTAATTATATTGGAAATCCCTTGTATTATGACCATGTAATTCATAATGTGCCAGTAGAAGTCATGGTTCATAATAATCACATAATGGGCAAGGACTTAGACATAATCAGATTTTAGTTACCCTGTCGTGTTTCCATAATGCTGCTATAAAACCCACATAATCACAAAAAAGCACCAGTTATTTAAACATTTTTATCAGATTGATGTACAGTATCTTTCTCTCTCTCTTTTTTAAATAATGTAAGATAACAAAAATTGGATTACAATTGCTGAGAACAGACTACAATAAACTGTTTGTGTGCAGAATGAAATCTAATAATGGCATCAGTGTCTCAATTTTTAGCATGTTAAACATGTTAAATAGTAGCATTCTGCAGCCAAAGGCTGCTTTCAAAGAGGCAGCATTTGAGCATTGTGAAAACGACATCTCCAAGAGCTGAGCTGTCTTATAAACCTTGAAAGATGCCCTATGCATCCTCACAATTAACCTGGCTGCTAACATTTACTGTGCAGATGAGGGCTTGACTTTTTCCACAATACAAGATGCAAAAAAACCCTCAGTAGCTGTAAGAATTTTAAGGGCCAGTACATGCTTCTCAAATAAAATAAAACAGAGGGGGAAAAAAAAAATACAACGCCACTTTATATTTTACAGGAATATGGTTGGAGAAGAGAATATAGAACCTGCAAGTTGGACTCTCTGGACTGTAATGTTTTATCTCCACTCTGATCCCAATCACTTCAGCTCTGCACTTGACATCCTAAAGAAGGGTCTAAATACACTTGTTTCAGGACTGAACTGCCAGACTTAATTCAAAAAAATGTGTAAAACATTAGAGGTTTTCAATAGACCGGTAAATATATTATTTCTATTTTTTCTACAATACTGAAGGCACTTTATTTTAAAGCAATAAATGTTATAGCAGTGCGTGAATAAGATCAGAGAATGTCACCCTTTTTAGATGCTTTTTCCCCCTTACATTCAAAAATGAACTGTGATGGGGACAAAACACCTGCCACTTGAGAAGAAAGAAGGACTTGTCTCCTCCTAAGAGAAAATGAAAAGGAGGTGAAAGAATAATGAGATTGTGGAACTCCTGCATGGGACTGTGGACAGAGTGATTGGGAAATCACAGAATTGTAGGGCTGGGGCTTCTCAGCAGTCTCTTAATCCAGCTCTCTTCAGGAACAAAACACAGAACATTCCTCCAAGACACTTCTGTACTCTGTTTCTGAAAATCTCCAGTGAGACAGACTTCTCATGTATTTCAGCAAACTGATAGAAAGTGTTTCCACATCTTCCATGCTGCAAAATAGCCCATGATGGTTTTGTATCCTTACTTGACATGAAGGGCAATTAGTCACTTTTTTCTCTCTGCAACCTCTTAGCAGATCTCTTTTCAGTCTTCTCTGAATTAAATAAATTCAGTCCTCTTAGTATTTCCTCCCAGGCCATGTTTTCTAAACCTCTGTATTTTTATTGGTTTTATTTGCATTGTCTTCAATTTGCCTCTTTGCTCAGATATAGACAAACTGGAGGTGGTGCAGAGAAAACCAGCAAACTTAAGATGCTAAATTGGAACTGTGGTTGTTTTGTTTGTTACTCTTTGAAGAAACAAACAAAAACTCCTCTGCATTTTGTGGGGGGTGAAGAGACACATGATATGTAATGAGCTCAAAGGTCAGGTTTCTGGTGCAAAATGTTTCCAGATATTTTTCAGATTTGAGGAAATTAAAGCTTTAGTCTGACCTTGTGACATTTTGAGGTAGAGATCCTGATTGAGAAAAGTTTGTGCATAGCATTAAATTTGAATAATATCCCAAGAGTTAGTACTACCTTACATATTGCAAATATGACACACTTCATGGCTCTTCTTTAAGCCAAAATGTCTTTTTTTAGATCCATCTATATAGTCATGTCATATTCTTTTGATCATGTTGTTTTACAAACATGCAAATAAGAGGCAATTCTGAATGTCTAGCACTAAATTATTGGATTAGGAAAAAAAAGGAAATTTATTAGAAAAAAAAATTAGAAATGCTTGTTGAATTTAGAGATTTTATATGTTGGACAGCATGCTGCTGATTATCACTGACATTGGGAAGGCAGAGTTATCCAGAGAAGAATTGGTGACTTCTCACTATTTCTGCACTATTTAGCTACCATTAAATTAATCAGGAGGGACTTAGTCATTATAGTTGGCCTGGGAGAGGGAAAAATAATGCTCCCTTGGAGAACTCTCACCATTAGCGCTTAAGAATTAAGTACTTTCTGTTGCTAGTGAGGAAAATAGCTCAGAAATTGGGGCATAGTCTTCACTTTCCTGTAATACAGAATATTATATATACACTACATTGAGAAACACTGCAGATTTCCCTAAATTTTTGGCATCCATCTCTTGGAACATAGGGAAATAGAACTTGAACATCTGGACTGGGATATGAAGGGTATGAAAAATCACTCTTTAGCTTAAAACCTCAGTGGAAACCATATCATATATCTATAAGACCTCTAGTCAATTATTAACAGCTTAGCTACAAAGTAAAATTAAACCTTCATGAGGATCAAAAGATCTTGTCTCACACTAATCTCCTAATATCAGACAGTGTAAAATACTTCAAAAACATCAGCCTGTTTAAAAGCTGCCCAAATTTATATTTCAGACCCTGTTGTTCTGAAAATAATCCTCCTCCGTGATTTAAAAATAAATGAGAAGGGTTCCTGACTGCTGTGCACAGGAAGTAGTCCACAGTATCTCTGCACACAGCTTTAGGTGTAGAACATCCAAGAGACACAAAATGCATCCCACGTGTGAGGTGAAGGCCTCAAGCAGCATGTGATTAATTCACCAGAGTGCTGTTGTGGTGCCTTCCCCAAGCTGGAATATCTCCATTTTCCACAGATGGCTATTGTGGGCACCATTCCTATAGCAGGAGATAAACATTATTGCCATCTCTTTTGCACACCTTGAGTTTTCAGATTAACCTTTCCTGTGGCTCATTGCCTTTTGATTCACTGCTTGCAAAGAAGGCTTTGTCAGGACTGCGAGCCCTCTTCCAGGCAACAATATCTGCAAAAAGCTTATATTTTGAAAGTGGCTGTGTCACCAGTGCCTTGTGGACATCATGACATACCCATATAGAGCGAGGCAGTGTGGCTCAACCAAGCCTTCCATCAATTTCGTGTTATGAGACGCAAAAAATTAGTATTTCCTATATAAATATCTACATGAATAGAAGTTTATCTTAAGTAGTCAATCCACTGGTAGGGCGGACTAGAAAAGCATGGGTGGCCTTCTTGGCACCAATGCTGCAAGCGCAGTCCAGGGAGTACTGTAGAATTGGGATCTTTGGGTCGGCTCCCTGGTGTGACCAATGGATCAGCAGCAAAAAGATCAGGGCACAGCCACATTTCTGCCCACCCTTCCTGTCCCAATGTTGACTCTTTCTGCAAGTAGGTCCTGGGGTCCAAGAAGTCATCAATGTATAATAATGTGTAATCTGTTCCTTTTGCAGCACACTGGAATTCCTGCTTATCCACTGGAAAGAAAAGGGTAGAAAGTGGGACTTCTCTCACTAAAAGAGCTGTACGAGGATTAGATACAGTTTAACACCATGAAAGTCCTCAAGGAAGAGCACGCGAAAGGATATATACTTATTTCAAACATCAACTTTCTGGAGCTAAAAACCAGACTCATAGATTATCATCAGCACAGGTCCTTTAGAAACTTTCTGGGAGTACACCACGTCTTAGACAGAGAACTTCAAAGATGACAGTCACTGATTCCCCCAAAGCCTGAGTGTGAGAAGCTGACTTTACTCTCTAGAAATATTCTTTAAACCTCTAATAACAAAGTAGTTTCCTAAATATGGTCTACTCATTTAAACAGCCTAAAAAAGAAAAAACATTTTTTTTAAAAAATCGGTATTTTTTCTCTCCCTATAGTCTTATCACTATATTTTTAGGCTGCAAAGCCAAGAAATTGATTTTTTTTTCCCAGTGATACTTATTGTCTTTTATGGCTGCAGAAGATTTTAGACCAGAATATGAAGCTTACAGATGGCTCATATCTGGTTTGTGCACTAGATAAAGTGGGAATCTGTTATAATGATCCATTTGGATGTGCTCCCATTTTCTGATCACTGAATTTGAATCTATATATCTTCTAGACATTTCCAACATGCCCATCACCATGAAATAAAGTGGAGGAACTGCACAGCTATTTGTCTATAAGGATTTGTGCCTCTGTTCTTTTTGCCTGAACTGCTGTTACATATATGGCTTATAAAGTGCTTTATTTCTCAAAGGAATACATGTTGACCATAAAACAATATATTTCCTCACTTATGTGTGTGTACAAACACAAAATCTGTATTCCAGAAAGGACAGGCCATATTTTCCAGAATTTTTGGTGCCAAAGCAAATCAGTCAGCTTCTAATTAACTCTAATTGGCTTCCTCACGTGCTTTTAAATTATTTACCTGGAGGTGACAGGTGTTCAAAAGCACCAAATATTTTCTCTGTATTTTGTAAATGTTAAGCAGTATATTTGATTAAAAATAATCACCCACCACTTGTCATTACTAAAAGCCTCATTGACCAAAACAGATGCAAACTACATGTTCTACAACCACCGAGAAACGGAGTCAAGCTCCATGTAGTAGATTCTTCAGTAGATAACATAAGGGGAAAAAAAAAAGAGAGTGAGAAAAAAGAGGGAAAAAAATATTTGGGACAGCCTTGGAGGAGACATGAACTCATCTTGAAAGACAAGGACTCAGACTTCAGCTCAATATTCACCATTCTACACAGCTCAGGGCATGTCATGTCATTGCTGGCTGGACCCATAAAGGGTTTCTTTCCAAGATAAAAACCTTTAGGCACCTGAATCCCACAGCTCCTGCATTTATTGTAGGCATTGTGATACCTGTGGACAGATAAGCACAAAGGTGTGATGCTGCCTCACCTCTCTCAATGTAAAGCAGACCCTTACAGCTCATCTTGAAATGGTGTTTCCTTTCTGTTCAGGGCCCTAAGAAATTGAAGGCATTTATCCTCCCAGCTGCCATCTGCTCCTGGAAGGAATTGTGCAGGAGCAGGGAGGGCAGAGCAGTTTGTGTTTAATTTGTGGCTCTGGACACTTCCTGGCTGGAGTCAACACAGAGCAAAAATTCAGTGGACAGTCAGCTTAATATATAGGCACGAAATTAGGCAAGCTGGGAAAAGGCTCCAACACCAAAAGCAGCTAATGCAGGCAAGCAGCAGACAGAGAAGGTGTGCTGTGAAAGTATTTTTCCTCTGAAATGTCTTTAAATCATACTGCTGCATACCTCCACAGACTGCAGAGGAGAGGCAGAGATGCAGGCTAAAGTGGGCACCAAATTGGAAAGTGTTCATGGACTGATTTGAGAGTAACTTTATCCATGAGGACAGTTTAGAGAAAATGTGTTATTAAAGTACTTTATTTCCATTTAGAGACTCGCACAGGCATACACAGACAGTAGGTGGTGACAGCTGCTACCAGAACCATTTGTTATCTTACTTCTGTTCAGCTTTTGACAGTCTAAAATGAATATAAATGCTGGAAAGCTTTACAGAGGTGAACCAAACAATAAAAAGTAGGGGGGAATGAATTCTGGTTAGGTTACTTTAGGAAAGAGCTTTATTTCTGTTTATTCCTGAGGCACGGATGTATACTGTGTTTTTAATGCTGATAATACTGCTGAGAGGATTTTTAGTGGAGTTTACCAAATCCACACCTTCCTGAGATGGTAAGTGCTGTCCTTGCTGCTGACTTTAGTATCATACCCAGAAACAGTATGAAAATAAGGCTTCATCAAATTATTGCTTTTCTCTAATAATCTGTCCATCAAAATGGAATGAACCTTTCACATAGTTTGCCTTAATAAAAGTGCTGGTGAGATATCTCTGTGTTTGGACTTAGCAGTAGCAAATCTCCTGGCATCAAAGGGATTAAATTAGTTGGCCTGAAATTATATCGCTTTTTCCAAGCAATCATGACAGCTCTCACAATCTTGCTATAATATAGTCACATCACACCAGATGACAGTTCCCTCCAAAAAAACCCATTCATTTTGGCCAGCTCCTTCTGTGAACACTATCAACAGACTGATGCTCCTATGTCAGAGTCCAATAGGCATTTCAAACTACAGCCTATCACGAGGAGGTCTTGGTATAATATTTTACTTTTGTCTGATTATTTGGTTCTCACATGTAACATTTACATCATCCTCACATTGGTTTGATCTTGGATGGACTTACAGAGGAAAGACAAATTTTATTTTATAAAGGCAATCTATAAAGGAGATTTCAATATGTTGTGCAGAATATAAAGTTCCTCAGAAATGATTGCAGTGTAATGATGCCACTATATATGTTTCATTAGAGCTTTGGTTTGGGGTTTTTTTTTTTCTTCAGTGACTACTCATTCTCACCCTGGCAATACTGACAAAACAGGAACAATCCATAAAATAGGGATTGATAATGAGTCACAGATTTATAGCACAGCACACAGATTAAGCTGAAGTCAAACAGATGATATGTTCCTAAAACCTTTGTTCGTGATTCAATGCTTCTAAAGCAATTTTTTTTACTATATGAGAAAGACCCCCAAGTTTGCATGGGAGGAGATAAGACCTTGCTCTGATGTTGGGCCGAAAAACAGGAATGACTTAGGCTTGGGAGTGCTGAAAGGAGCATTGTTAGGTCCTATGGGAGGGAATAATTCACATCAAGTTTATTTTTATAAAGTAGCATCCACCTAGAAATGAGCATGAACTAAAATGTTATATACTTTGAATTTCGTGGGTACTTGAAATCTCATTTTTGCAGTGAGCTTGATTCCAAAAAAGGCCAAAAAAGTGACAGATATGCAAAACCTGCCAGCCTTTAGGGAGAATAAAATCGGGATTTCAACTACTTTAGCATTCTGCCCTGCCTGGTCATCAAGTATCTTCCATGTGCCTCTGGTTCCTGCATGAAATCTGGTTGTAGTTGAAGAAAGAATTTAAGTCCAGACATAAACAAGACTAAAGATAAATCCAATGGCAATGTGGGAAGAGCAGGCTTAATCCCACCCCACCAGACCCCATGGTGAGGGCAAGCAGCCTGTTAAACTCATCTAGTAAAGTCAATACTCACCAGATCCATGCTTTTCTGGAAAGCAGTGGCTTCCTGCATAGAAATAGGGATCATTTCTCATTACTTAGCATATCTGAAGTATAGTTGGCTCACAGCCAGTACTGTGTAACCAATAACATGCTCAAGATAGCAAATGTGTCCTGCACACACATTATTATTACAAAATCCAGTGCTAACTCTGCATAGAGCAGCTAATATGCCAAAAATATCATACATATAAATTATTTGAATTATCCATTGCAGAGCACACTGCAGGAAGGCTAGTAAATTTAATTCCTCTTACCTGCCATCTGCATTCATATTTAGTAGTGAATTATATGTTTTCAATATGTTTTCTAGCAAGTTATTTACACAAATCTCATTAACTATAAAGACAGAGGGTTTATATACAATTCCTGATCTACCAACTGAAATTGCATACCAAGATGTCAGTATGACTTTGAATAAAACCTGGAAAGCTATGCTGCATGAAACCATATCTGAGAGAAAATCCTCATGATTTTTATGCTCCGTACTGACTTTTTTCCTTCCCTCTCTCCTCTGAAACAAAACCACCATTAACTGGATCTCTGTTCTCTGGTTTCCTGCAGTATTTTTGTTAGTGCCTAAGAGTTGTAAGGGCTGGGTTACAGTGCGACATACAAAAAGCAGTTTGTTTTCAGCACTGTGTGAAGCTTACTATCAGGTTTTGAAAGTAATTTGCAGAAGTAGCCTTCCTTACCAGACATTTTCTGGGATGCAGTCAGTGTTCAACTTGCCAGGTGCCTGACGTGATGCAGTGACGTTACAAAGCTGATTACTTGGATAGCTCTGAAGTGAAGGCATCTGGTTAGAACTGTTGGCTAGTTAGAATAAAAGGCACTAATTGAGTATTTCTTGCCTTTTCAGGTTTTTCCCCTCTGATTAACCACTTTAAAAATCACCCCAGGGAAAACCACACAGTTATCTTTAAAACAGAGAGGCATGATTAAACATTCCTCTGCTAACAATAAAAAAAAAAAAAAAAAAAGAGAAAGGAAAGTAATAATCTCCAGCAAGGCTGGCAGGTTATTGCTGTATTCAAACTAGTTCCTAACCCCTTCAGCCTGCCAGGGGAAAGCCTGAGTGATCTTATGGCTGTTGCCAAAGAATCCCATTGCCACATACCATTTGACCAAATCTACTTGTTTTCCCAAGCTAAATTTTCTATCAAAATATGTCTATATCCACACATGTAGATGGATATCTATTGGCATGGATATCTTTAAGGCAAACCGTGTTCCCAAATTTAACATATACCAAACCTATAGCAGTGATCAGTAAACTGTTAACATTGCCAGTTTATGACATTTGAACCTTCCACCTTGCTTTCAGTGAAAACAATTCTAACATGTTAATATGCAGATCACCAGAACTCTAATTTTATTCTTCCAAATTACACACATGATAACTAAGAACAACCTTAATGATCAGCATTTCTACTGGTCTTTTACCAAAGCCACAGTAGGTTTGAGAGATCGTTTCCTCTCTTTCTTATTAACTAATCCCTAAGAGATCTTTACTTACATAATTTCCTTGCTTACTGCCAAAATTAAAGGCTTAGTGGCACAACAAGATCTATGCCAAGTTCACAGTGTCACAGACTTTTTCTGTGACCTTTGACAAAGTACTTTATCACAAACATTTATGCAACTGTGGTTTCAGCAATATATTTTTAGGGTCCTACACACTGCAAGAGAAGCTTCCTTTATCAGTGAAAGTTTAACATAATTAGTGTCAGTTTGCCACTAATATAAAAGTTTTAGGTAGTGCTTTAATTTCTTACATTTCATTTATACACTGGGTACTTCCTGGAATGGTCTTCTAAATGATCTGCAGCATTCTTCTAAAGGATGCATGTACACAAAATTTGACAGTGACCTCCAGCTGTAATAAGGCCCCCTTTTTAAAATTAGATTATTTCTGGAAAATATTCCTACCTACTGCATGGGATACTCTTGGGTAGACTAAGTCTGAAAGTAAAAGACACTAAGGTTTGCTTGCTGTGGTAAAAAAAATGTACATAAAATGACACATTTCAGGTTTTTAACCCCAGATTGGCTGTAAAGCTTCAAACGTTTAAGTTGTTTGCTTTATTTTCATAGCTTCTATAACCTTTGAGATTTCAGCAAGATTTCTGCAGACTAAAAGTCTTAAGTAAGATGTATTCCCAAATATCGCACTTTGGAATTTACAGAATTTAAGTTTACATAACCCTGGGAAAAGAAACCTTTGATGGTACAAAATGGAGCTGCCTTTCCAAGCCTACCCCTAAATTTGAGTGTCCTTGTGACAAGGCCTTAAGATGTTCAGGAGTGTGATGGAGATGTTTTCACCTTTTGCTTAAAGCACTCCAAACCACCAACAGCCCTTTTTATCTTCAAAGTTCGTACTATTGGACAGCAGATTACAGAAAAATACAGGTCGGTTCTGCTAGGTGAAACGTGGAATTGCAAACAAATCTCCTCCCGGCTCATTATGTCTGTACATGGCACAGTCTTTCTTCTTACCTTGCTCTCAGTCCAGCAGGGTTTCCCAAAGTAACAGCAATCTGTAGCTACAGAGGCTCCTTTGGATCCCCAGGAAATTTCCCTTTTTTCCTTCCCCTTTGAAACTCAGATTTCAGTGTTTCTACAACTCTTCTCCACATTCCCACCTGTGTTAACAGTCCCAGCTCACTGTCTCCTTCCTGCTTAATTCCTCCCCTGGGAACTTCCTCAGATGAGCTTTCTCAGGTGCTTTCTGGCAGTCTTCTCCTTAACCTCCAAAAACAGTCAGTCAGACTCAATATTCAGTGTCAGATAGCAAAATGCCAGGAAACAGTCCTGCTGCAGAGCCAAGTTCTTTTATCAAAAAGGCCAAGAAAATGCAGTAAAGGGTGGTGAAACACACACAAAAGGCGTCATCTCCATCAGAGCTTGGAAAATGATGATGTGCTTTTCAGGCTGCATAGAAATGGTTCACACAACAGAAGCCTTTTCCAGTGGTGTCTACAGTTGCTACCAAAAAAGTCCTTACAGCAGTGAGCAGATTGAATTGTGCTTCTCACTAATACCGGACACTAAGACTAGTTTGTACATTCATAACTTTGCTGTTTAGGAGCCAATTCTGCAAAATTCATTTTAATCTTACTTTTGGTTCATGTTGCTGTTGTTTGTATTCAACTAGTCTGGAGGGGTCTCTCTCTAAAATACATTGATCCACTGTGAGAATGCTACACAAAAATCAGGAGAGAGATCAGGACACAAAAAGTATACAGTTACAGGGTCCCAAATACAGGCACATCCCTTTAAAATATTACTCTGATTTTGTGAGATTAAAGATTGAGTTATTACTAGTTTCTTTGAACTCTTACTCTGAGATGTCTTAGAGAAGACCTGACAGAACCCAGTCTTCACTGTACTTAAACATATTTTCTGAATCCTTATCTGTTCAGATATGGTTTAGAGAGACTCGTGTCTTGGGTTTTGTCAAAGATAACTGAGGGGTTATGCAGGTCTAAACATTACTCTTTGTATCAGCACTAAGACTCAAGGAAGTTCTGAATTGCAGCACTTTATACTGAAGGGATCCCTAAATGATTCTTTTCTTCTCACAATCATTCAAGAACTTGAAAGTCCAGGGAGTAGCCTCAAATCTTTCATTCCCATAAATTTAACAGAGGTCACAGCATGGCCAATTCAGCTGAAAAGTGTTATCACAGAAAAACTTGATGATACTTTTATGTTCACTGATGTGAACATAATTCTCTGGATCTTTTAGCTACATATAGCCTGTCTTATCCACAGAGACACTTCAGCAGATATATACGGTACCATGAGCAAAGTTAAAAGTGATGAATACTCTGATTTATAACTTCTACTGATAACAAGACGATAGAAAATCTTAAATGTATGGGTGTTATTATATACACTGTGTAACTTTGCTCAGCAGAGAAGGAATGGAAAAGAAAAAATATTTATCCCACCTGAACTGGGATGACACTCCCTTGAATGACCCTTGTTGCCTGTGAAGAATTGAGCTGATCTCTCTAACCAATGGACAAAAACCTGAAAGATAGGGTTATCTCTGTAGGTGCTAAGTGTGGATGTGAATCTATAATTCCTGGGTTTATGGATCACACACAGGGAGAAAGATGCATATAAAGAAGGGCTTTTTTTCTTGACAGATTTAATCATCTAAAGAGATCACAACCTGCTGAGCTGACCTTGCACCTCCTAAAGATGAACCAATGGATTGTAACATAGGCACAAGAAAATAATTATTATAACTAACCTCATTAGGGATGAGGAGCTAAACAAACAGGCCGGATGCTCCTCCTTCCATTGTAAAGCTGTGGTGACAGACCTAAGTGAGAGTCTCTTGGTAATACCCCACTTAAAGCAGCAGCTGCCTCCATCCACTTCAGGCTTCAGTTGCACACCAACAGGTCTTTGGCACTGGTCTCAGTGTGATCCAAGAGTTTAAGCACATAGACTAGAAAAACATTAGATTTCTAATGAAGATTAACAAAGTACTTTTAAAGCTGATACACAGTGAAGTCACTCAGTCAGATGAAATCATTCCACACTAAACAATCCTGTTAGGGATGCTTATCCAAGCAAAGGGCATTCAATTGCATTTTCATTAGTAGCACTATATGGTTATTGTCCTTAAACACAGGGCTCTTAGACTTAATCTATTTGCTTAGAGTTGAATTTTCTCAAGGACTGAATGTTAATTTTTACTACTTTCTGGTCTTATGAAATCGGGTTGCCTGTATATCAATCAAAGAAAGATTTGAGGACTGAAGGTGGTCCTGCCCAGTATTGCAGCTCTGCCAGTGCTAAGAGCTCTCTGAAATTTTAAGAAGTTGTGCGTTATCTAATTCTAATGATGCACATTATTAAATAAAACACTATTTAATGAGAAACTCCCTGGCTGTGGTGAACAGCAGGTGATTTATCTATCAGGAAAAGACTATTATTTAAACAGAAAATATGAAGTTTCTCTCTGCTAAATTCTGTATAGCTCAAGAAGGTGGCAAAAATGCTCAATCTCATCTTTTTTACTTTCCATAGCAGTCTTCTGGAAGAAGAAGTCCTTCCATTAACTGAGGGGGAGAGTTTCTGCTTTCCTTGCCTTCTATCACTCTTTCCTACCTGTGGGACAAAGCAAAGCCTAAGGCAGAGTTCACCACTGACTTACTGAAGTAAGTACATAGCTCTCAGACTCCTCCTTCAACCTTGACCTGAAGGCAGGCACAGATTTGGGGAGCCTGAAGTTGAGCCTTAATTTTTTTGAAAACAGAAAAGAAACAATCTTTTCCCAACATTGTTTTTTAGATTTCAGCTTATTCTATGCTTTCTTATCTATCCCTTCAGGGAAGATGACATCACATTTTGTGTTCTGTTCCCATATATTTGCACTGATTTCTGCAGTGCTAACCTTAACTAAAGCCAGGGTATATTTTACTACCGTTTTCTCCACTTATCAGTTAGAAAAAGTGTTTCCACTTAACAAACAGAGTATTATAAGTAAATAGTGGGTTTGTATCTTGTACAGCTTTGCACTAAAAACATTTCTGTAGACAATCCCTTGAAGACATCTCCAAAAGATGTTTCCACTATTGCCACCAATATTGAGGCAAAGCTTCCAATCTGCTATTTAAAAACTGGAAGTCTGACATTGCACTAAATAATTCACACAGGTAAAAATAAATATTGATTTGATATGCTGCTAAGGCTGAAATCAAAAATTAAGCAAAGACTATGAATAAATCCAGTGCAGGAGAAATCAGACTAATAATAAGAAAAGAAGAATCAATAAAACACAACTTACACATGGCACTGATGTTTAGATTGGACTAATTCTCAAAATTTGAGGCATTCACCACAATAGCCATTACTGCTCTGATAATGCAGAAGGTAAGGATATTGCAGGGAAGTCACATCCATAGTTCATGACACCCTCAAGATTGAAGTTAGACAAATATAAGGTTGATCACGTTTATATGACAATAACTATAGTATGAGCTCCTGATCTTTTTCAAGCCAGATTAAGTCAGGGATAGCTTCAAATTATTTTCATTGCATAATTCCTCACAGGCTCACTTGTGATCCACATCAAAGACCAGCACCACCAGCAATGCATAAAGAAGCCAGAAACGAAACTTGCTCATAGTGGAGATAAAATTCCCATTAGTTTCAGATGAATTAGGATTTTGCTGGGTTTGTGCTGCCTTTAATTAGCATTCAGGCACAATGATAGTTTCTGTTAAGTGTGTGCATGTCGTGCCAGCAACACTTCATTATTAAGGCCTCCGTTCAATTTTCCACTTGTTTGAGATGTATTAAAATGGACACTGCAATTAGTGCAGGGTGAGGGTTTTTTCATACAGTCATCTCAAATGAATGTAACTACAGAAGAGTAGTTACAACAAAAGAGGAGGCACATGGTCATGTCTAATGCATGGGAGACAGTGAGGGAGGATAACGTGGGCATGGAAAAGCAATGCAGATTCATTCAGCTACATCCACAGTCATGGGAAGTCTGAGAATCCTGACATAATGGCAAGGTCTTCAACTCATCTTCACCCCCTTCCCAAGCATTTTTGGTCTGGAAAGCTATGCCTACCTGGAGCTAGATCACATTGTGGGTGTGCATCCTCCAGACTAGTTCTAAGTGTTGCTCTGGGCTGGCAGCTTAAATGCTCAGGAGCAGTTAGGTAACAACAAAAACTTCAAAAAACACACCTCATCCAAATTAAAAAACAACCACACTTTTTCATGGCATCTCAAATAAAACTAAAACAAATATATAAAGATTAACTAGATTCCCAAGTTTTGGGAAAATTGTATCACTCTCTTATTCTAACTGTGATATCCAAGAAGATTAAAATACAAAAGCTATTTTAACTAGAACAGGAAATACTTTTGTTTTACCTCATTTAATTCATCTTGATTTGAAAATAGCAAGATGTCTCGACCCCAGTGCTACAGAAACTAAAGCCTGTTCAGACGTGCTTTGGTTTGTATTGTCTTAAAACAGAAACCATGACCTACAGAATATAAATGTAGTCAGATTGAGATCACTGGAAAACTGAAGGAGGGAAAAATTCTTCACTTTTTTCCCTTACATATAATTCTTGTATATAATTATAACAATTTGTTCTTATCTCCTTTAGTTACATAGCACAAAGAAAAGTGGCAATAAGTAATGTCTATTTTCAATACAATAACTTGAATAATGGGAATAAATCTACTGACTATATTGGGTCCACTGTAAAATGAAGGAACTGATACAATACTATACCAGTAAAAAGTATTCTGAGACATAATTAACATAGACAAAATCTGAAATAGAATCAATAGCTATTTTTTTAAAAGAACAAATAAAGTACTCCGAGCTATTCTACTAAAAATAGCTTCCTTCCATCAGTTAACTAGTGCATATAGAATTTTTATTCCCATTGAGTTTTTATGTCATCACATTGTAATGGTTTGCTGGTAATCCTTTGGCTTTAATCATGAGTCCAAATTAAAATATTCATTTCTGCATTTATTTGCATTTACTGAACTATTCTTTCTTTAATTTCATGTAAATTTCACAGCTCCTGCATTCATTTCTGAAGCCTTATTAGCCAAAAATCAGCTTTAATATTCTAACACATGGTTGTATCAAATACATAAAAGTGGGGTTTGCAAGGGAGAAATCTCACAAAATATCACAACTGGAGAAAGAAAAAAAATAGAGAAAAAATTCTAGTAGCTCAGATTTAAAGTGTTCAAGAACAAGCATCTACAGGGAAAGAGCTTTCTTATTCTTAAGAAATGAGGGGGAATACGAGTTATATGATCAGCTTTAGATCCTGTATGAGAAGCCAAGTCTCAGTCCTCCTGAAAAGTAGAAATTGTATTTTCTAGTTTCTTACTATTCAAGGCTGCCTTTAGCATCATTGGCACAATTGAGCTCACTTGCTGGGTTCTGATAATTTGTCAAGCTGATACAAAAGATTTACCCTTTGTGATCAAACACTATTATAACCACTTGTCATCCGTCATAGCTCTGAGCAAACATGCCATGGATTGACCTCACCAAGCAACATCTGCTGTAACCTACTTGACCAGCACTTTTCATCAGAAGATAGCCATTAAAATAATTCCTAACTTGCAGTCTGAAGTTATAAAATGAATCACACAATATTTACGTGCCCTGTGGTCCTTTTGGCCCAGGCATTATGGCATACCAGGGTTTAATGATCTTAATAACCCCATATGGCTTGCTGAGAAATTAGATTTTCCCTTTGGTTGCAGAAGGCAATTTTCAATTACAGCAGATGGCAAAACAGTGAAGGTCTGAGAAGTCAAGAACTGACTAAGAAACCTCAGATTAGTACTTAGGCCTTATGTTGCTCAGACTAATAATGTCAGTGGTTGAATATTTACCCCAAATGAAAACAATCTTGAACTAGAGCATGACATTTCAGCAGAGCAGTCCCCCAATTACACCTGCTCTTCAGAGGGCCAGGCCCAACTGAGACAACCATAAAGCCTCAACTGCATATGGAAAAACAACTCTTGGTGTATCACATGCACAGCTCAGCAACTGTTAAGACTCAATTTTATTGAAAATGAAGAGAACCCCAGGACAACTGAAGATGGAGATCCTTCAAAACATGATACAAGTAACTTTTTCGATGAGACTCTATGTCCCCTTAACAGTTCTTTATTTTGCTTTTTTCCCCTTCAAGCAAGAGAAAATAAATCTGTATTGAGAGCGTAGGACTTGCTGTCTGCACAAGGGAAAATAACCTGAAATCTTTCCATTGGAAAGAACTTTTTGCCACTGCATTAATACTTCCTCAGATGCTGTCCTTATATGTGCTGGTGTAAAAGTAAACTGGTGGGAGAAATGAACCCAATTTGGAGAGACTACACGTCAGAGCTACAATTTTACTTAAAAAAAAATCACAATACATACAATGACACAAGATAACAAAACTGCTTTGACCCACACGAACAAAGTACAACCCAGCCCCCCTGGGACAGGGACAGCACTGTGCTTGTGAGCTCCTGCCCCAGCACTGTGTGGTGCCCCTGGGTGGAGGGCAGAAGGAAAGGAAAAACCTGGTAGTTGGGATGATGGTCCTGTTAAAGAAATGGTATCAGTCTCCTCCAGAGTGGCAGACACAGTCCTGCTGGAGTTCTGTTCCCTCTGGGTCTGATGAGGTGGTACCCCAGTCTCAAACCCCAGAGGTTATATATCCCCAGTACCTTCCCCAGGGCAGGAAGTTTCATAATGGGTGTTTTATCTCTGTGAGTCCTGGGATATTTTGGATCCTTTGACGATGTGGGCCATTGTAAGTGCCTATTGTGTCAGTGCTGCTGGGCCCATTAGCAGGGAGGACCCTCCAGCTGGGTGTGGAGGTGTTAATGTCTCCCTGATCTCTTTCCTTATCTATTGTGGCCTGGGGTGTGAGGTGTGCTCTGGGCAGCTGTTACCAATCATTTATCATTAACAGCCCATCAGGAATGACACAGAGGGTATAGAATATACAGTTTTTGGTTATACCCTCATAGTGATAAACCAGTCCCAGCCCCTGTAACTACGACACTCATGGCACACAGGGTTTCAGGAATGACAGACATGTGGCTTCATCCAGTTTTGACTCTGTGCATGGATCAAGCACTAGAAAATGTGGAAGAGGGTCATGTCACCCACCCAACAGCAAGTGACAATAAGGGTTTTGGTTCATATCTTTTTGACCACTCTCTACCCAGTTGCAGTATGGCTGCTGGTACCAAGGTCTCCTCTGAAAACTGATTCCTCAGTAGGGAAACGAGTCTGCCCGCCATAGGTGGAAAGTCACACCTCTTCCCAACGGGATTGCCTTCATGCTATAGGGAACTTAAGACTAGTGGTGGGAGGTGCATTGGAAAGTGACATCTGGAAGGATGTTTGTGACCTGCCCCCTCTCAGAGCATCCCTGGACTTCATTACCTGCCCTCCTTCCCTCGATCTGGAAATTGTGGATATATGAGTTGAAGGAAGGAAGAGGAACCAGACTTTGTGGCACATTTCTTCAATGTTATCTCTACGTAGTGCCTGGAACATACATTCATGATAATGAGGACTGCTGTACAGAGCTATTCAAAATCTCTGGGAGTTAGCAAAGATTTTCCTAGGTCCTTGCAGACTTTGCTCTGCAGCAGGACCCATTGCCAATTCCCTCCCTCCCAGAAAGGCAATGCATACAGAATGCAATAAATCTGTAAAGCTTTTTCTGCTGTGCCTTTTTATGTGTTCGGTGGAAGGCCTCTTGCACAATTCATAGGGAGACACAAGAAGTAGAAAATAGCACCTCTGTTAAGTAGTACACGATTGCTTCAGTGATGAGTTAACAGAGGGAATCTCTTATGGAGGCACAGTGGGGGGAAAAATCTAAAACAGCTGAAGGCTCACAGATTTACTTCTAAATCCTCTGCATTTTTCCCAGTGACTTTTCAAACAGTTACAAAAGGTTTAAAATAATTAATAATGATCAAGCTTTATGCAGTATCTGCCAGCAGAAAAGACATCTCAAAGGACTTCTCATCTTGGTCAGTGTATTACAGGCAGGATCAGTCAGGACTCTTTAACCCTGATTATTCAGAACTTTCAGGCTAAAAATTCAATATTCAGCAGCTACTTCATTCCCTAGATTCCTTATTTTGCACCTTCGAAATAGGACTATATTAAAGTAACTCGAGAATGGAATTCTAGTGAAATATTAAATAATCAAAAATAAATAATGCAATGATGTGATGATACAGTGCAGTCAGTGGGCATTAATATGGAGGCAGAATAAAAGAAGTGCTCAAAAACTGTATAGATTTTTAGGCTGAAATAGAAAAACAAGAAACATAATGACTGATAGTTCTAATCTGTGGGAAGTCTGTAGTGCAGTGTATACTTTGCTCTAAACTATTCTCCTAATCTCTTTACCTCTTCAGAAAAGGGAATAAAAAGAAAGAGAAGAATTAGCAGCACCAAATTACTTCAGCAATTGTATTAGGCATATTGCAATATACATAATAGATGAGATATTATTAATACAGAGCTATTCCATTGAGATGCTCTGGATAATATAAACCAGAAGTACTCTCAAAAATAATTCCTTCTCATGCAGCATTTTAAATATTTCTATGTACTTTAATTTTTTATTACTTTTTAAATGAGCATCATTTCTCTGGATTCTGATTCTCAACTCTGAATCATATGTTATTTCCAGGTCAAGATATCAGTGACATGGTTCCTATTTTACAGGCTGAGACTTGCTTCATTGAGGTCAAAGGCCTTCCCCTTGACTTTGATGATGCAAAAACATTTGATTGCAAAAACATTTATCTTACGCATGTGGTGGGATCCTCTTAAGAAAAGGCACATTTGAGAAAAATAAATAAAAGGCCATGGAAGACATACAGTTCCTTGAAGAAAGGTCTGGCAACACTGAACTGTTCTAGAGTTGAGATACATGAGAGCAGTCCTAATGGTGTCAGAAAATTTGGTGCTACAACTGGAAAGCAAGTGGGCATTACAATGTGCAAACAAGACATGAAATGCAGAGTATCTCCACTTACGTTAAGGTACTTTGGCAGCTTTGAAACAGGGTATTTCTAAATATCTTTTTTGTTCTGGACCAGAGAACATTCTCCTTTTTACCACCTTCACAGCTGAGGAATTGAGACCTGTATAGCACATTTATCTTATGCTTGCAATTCAAAGCAAATTGCTGCTGCAAAACCTTTTAGCATAGCAGTTATATTTCACTTTACTGACAGAGAAAAGGCGTGTGAAACCTTTTTTGGGAACCCACACTTCCTCCCTTCCTGTCTGTTTAAATATGAAAACATCATGAGATGGTTTATTCTGTGCACTGACAGTCCTTGCCCGTGGATGCCATAACTGCATTTATTTCTGACGTGTCATGCAAAAAAAGAAGTCCAACTGCACAAACACAAGTCAAGTGTCCTCTTTCAGTGTAAGGGGATTTGGTCCTCTGCCTTCACCAACCTAGGTTTGGTAGAAGCTTTTATGTCTGTGTGGGTCGGTGATGATGACTATATTGGAAGAGATTCCTAATGATTTATCAGATTACCAGAGACAGTCATTCTGGACTCTGTTAAATTTGCCTCGATAAGCAGCATTCTGTACAGCTACTCTTGCAGCATCTACCAAGCAATCCTGGCCCTTTTTTTCTGCAGCTTTTTTCTCTGTAATACAGATGTTATCTAATTCTGCATATCACCTCTTTAAAAAGAGTGGCCAGGACAGGGAGGGAATGGTGCTGCCTCCTTTCAGAGACCAGAGCACTCATGCAGGAGAAAAAGATCCCCAAGTGCAGGATAGGGTGGGCACAGTCACAGCCAGGATTGGTGACAACAGAAAGAAAACTCCTCGTGGATCAATGGTTCTGACCCTGTCCAGACACTGTGAGACTAAAACCAAGCTCAGCAGAAAGGCTCTGCCCCCCTCACCTGTCTCTTCAAGGGGCTTTCTTCACCACAGACACTCTCTCCTTTTAGTTCTTAATGACCACTAGCACCAAAACCACCTTATTCTCATCCTCTTGGAGCTAAGAGGTCTGCATGTCTGCTCTCACAAGCCAACCAAGTGTTTCCACCAGCTTGTTTCCAAAGGGAGGTTTTTTACTTTTCAAAGTGTCATCCTTGGTAAACTCTCACATAGACAAAGAGTCTCTGACAAGACACATCCCCCTTATTTCCCTACAACATCACCAGGAAGAGAAGTTGTTTAGAACACAAAGTTGGCTGGAGGCAAATGTAACATTAGGAGGTACTCAAAACTTAAATAAAATCTTAACATCCTGCAAATTGCAGGAAAATACAATGAGGTTGATTCCTGTCTACAGTGAGGTTCAGGAATTTGACTGTTTCTAGTAGAGATGAACTCTTAAACCAGCCCTTGGGATCATAGAACAGAGCACAGCAGATTCAAACAGATGTAAGACCAGAACTACATTGCAGATAATAAGCTGCCTGCCATACAGACGAAACAAGGAAAAAGAAGAAAGTTGAGGTTCAATGTAATTATACAGGATTTGTCAGATTCATCTGCTAGTATATATTGGGGCTGGATCACCAGCTGTACTGATTGACAGTGTTTACTGAAGATAAGAGCACTGTATTAGTCTACAGCAACTGAATACATGGCTCTGCTGAATGCTGGTTGACACATCACTTTGCACTGACATTGTCTTTAAGGTTGTGGTGAAGAATGGCTCAGCACCAGCGACACATGGACATGCAGCACCCACCCCCACAGCTTTACAACTCTCTGCAGAGAGGCACATACTGCTTTAGCACTGAATTTTTACTTCTGATAAATCACCTAATTCCTCTCTAACAATCAGTTATAATTGACTATTAAACCACACTGTATATCAGGAAAGTATGGATAACTAGGGAAAAGAAAAAGCTGATACTCCAATTAAAGAAATAACTGTGTGCACCTCTACAAACCAGCTGGCTTTTACTCACAGGTTTTACTCCTTTTTTTACAAGAAAAAGGAGTTTATCTGCTTTAGTAGGGAAGTGTATTTTTTCACTTGTTTCATCTACAGAATCATCTCATTAACTTTTTCTTGGCCTGTAAAAGCCAAACACAAATGATGTGGTGGATTGTAACAGAAGCACTTCTTCATGTCAGTCAGATTAGAATTAAATCCCTGTTGCATTTAGGAAGGAATTTGACAGAGACTGCACTTTAGAGAAAAGGCTTTGTGATTTCCAGCTTCCAGTTTTGATGTACTAATCTGAGTTTCTTGCCATACTTGTTCTCTTGACATTGGGCAGTAAGATTGAAAGGAAAACTTGGAGAGAAATCCATCGACTGACTAGTACATCTTTGATTTGCATACTCCGGTTGCTGTGATGGGGGAAGAGTTGATGCCTTCTTCCCTTCTCCTCACAGTCTGAAGAAAGATAACAGGACAAATACTGTATTATTTTTAAGAGAAGATGTCAAGATGAAAAAATGAAAACGTCAAAAAAGAGGCTGATATACAGCATTACTTAAAGACTGTTTTGTTGAGAAAAACTGACCAAATGATTTACGAAAGGCTTTTAACAGGGCAGTCTTTGGATTACAGTGAAGATGAAAAATAAATGAAAATCTATTTCAAGTTTACTTTAGCCTAGTCATTTGACAGATGAGGGCAAAACCTGGCAAGAGCACAAGTTTTAATCTGCAGATGTAGTGACTTTATTTGCAGTTTTGCCGATTAGAAGTTTTCTCTGTGCAAAATAAGAGCTTTTCAGTACACTTTCAGATGTTTTCTGTTGAAATTACTCTTTTTTTTTTTTTGCGAGAAGCTTCCATGAAAGGCACATGAGTAAAAAGACCGAAGATGCTTCTGCTCATGGCACAAAGCACATAAAGAAATTGTCCCAACTGTGTTGCAACAGGTGTGTCCACCACCTTCTTCCCTTCCCAATTCTACTTGCAAACCTCACTCTTGAAACTCATCCCTGCTAATTAATTACTGGATTAACCAGCCTAGTATCAAGATGCTCATGGCTGGAGGTGGATCTTGGAGCATGGACTTGTTCTCAGTATGCCCAGCCTGGCACATTTCTGCCTGGCCAGATGGGTCCACCATCTGCTCCTATTTGAAGGAAAACTTCCTGGAATTAGGGTTTTCCTTTTAACCTTTGTTTGTACAAGTCCTTTGCTTCCGCTTTTCATTCTTTTTTTTTTTTTTGCCTTTTCACCAAAATCACCTGAAACACATCAGAGTCAGATTTAAAAGCCAAAGGGGCATCTCCTCACAGCTTTGGTGCGGACCTAGTATTACATTAGCACTGCTTTGCTCAAAGGTCACTGAACTGGAGCTGCCTGAGCACCGCAAAGGGCTATTTTAGGGGAAATTAGGAATACAGCAGAAGTTATTTCTAGTGTATAGGCTACAGAGAGCATAGCAAAACCAAACCAAACTCCAGGAGTCAAAGGTAGCCTTCTGCTGTTTGCTCAAGCTATTTAGAGTGTGCTGTATTATTTTTCGGTATAGAATTTATAGATCAAGGGATCTCTTCGAGACTAGTAAAAAAAATCAACATGGAAAAATGGAGAGCCAATATCTAATTCTATGAAAATCTGCCACAGTTCTATATTTATTATAAGCCTATCTCAGCACATCCTGCTCAAAGTCTTACAGAAAATGTGTTGCTAACTACCAGAGAATCGCTTATTTTTTAATTTTTTCCCCTCTCAGTGCTATTGCTTAGCTGTGGTAGAAGCCATAATTTGGAGAAAGGAGGTGAAAATAATAATAAAAAAAAGGTACCAGTTGTCATCTACATAGAGTATTATTGTTTTGGTCAAATCATTAAATGCTGATACTACTTGGTATTTTGATTATTTTGATTTGGCTGAATTAAGTTTTGGTGACCACCAGTATTGTCTAAACTTCAGACCTAAACCATGTTTAGTCAAGAGTTGCAGTGTTTATTGTTGGCATTATCTTTTCATTGTGGCTAAGAATGATTCATTCCCTCATTAAGAGCAACTAATTTTTTAACATCCTGTGCTCATTCTTACATTGTATATTAGTTCAGTATTTAGATGTGCCCCCAGTCACTACAGTCTGTGCTTCCTCCAATAATGCCCAAAGTTATGACATCGGTTGTCACTTGTTTCACATATACCAACACACACACCCCCCTTCCTTCCAGAGTGGCAATTCCTGCAGGGTGATGCTTTCTTTCAATACAGTTTTCTGTGCATTTTTTTGAGATACTGGACTATGAAAGCACAGTTTTGAGATGCTTCCTAGTTCCTACACCACCTTAGGGTGGTCTTCAGCAAAACTGCATCTCCAGAACATGGAACAGCTCTTCTCATACAGAGTAAAGCTTTACTCTGCCAGAACAGAAAGGTCCTTATTTAGCTAATTACTTCCAAATGTAGATGTAAACATTCAGAGCTTCAGGTTGTCTTCTGTGTGCCTGGGAGAAAATCTGCAGAGTTAATTTGATTCACAAAACTACAGCATCTTGGAGATACTTTTAGATTTTAACTTGTCTTAAAAGCTCCTTCTGAAGGCCACAGAGTCTGTCCATGCAGTCCACGAGTGCTGAACACATAGAGAAAAGACAGTATTTGGTCTTCTAAAATGCACTAAATGTTTCCATAAATGGGAATTTATAGCTAAAGATATTTACATATATATTTATATCATAGTTCCAAGATGATGAATAAACTTTTATAAATTATTTGGTCATGAAAAGGATTAGCTCTGTGGTTATTAACATACTGCAATCACAAAGTCAGTAGTTTTTTATGCTAACGTGGTATTCAAAACTATGACAAAACTAAAGTCAGTTTGCAAGTTTTTGTTTTAATAGAATGTATCATTAAATACTTTATAAAACATGTATGTAATGATAAATACTAAACTTTGCATCCAAGGACACAGGATATGTAGCTTTCCACCAAGCACTGAGAAAAGTGCTGATGACCAGAGAAACCAGTCACTTGTTGGAGATCTCACAAGTGGAACTAACTAGATGTAGTAGGAGCTGTCATTCCTGCCTTCCCCTTGCTCCTCTCAGAAGGCCACTCTGCCTGACAATCTGACTGTTGAGCTTCTGCTATTTATATCCTTCCATATTTTTCTGATATTGACTTAAAACCCATAACCTGTTACACCTGGAACTGCATCTGTTAAGGCTAAGGTCCAAGAAACAAGCCAAGGTCCACCCACATAGAACCTATCACTCATGCAGAAAGTATTTCAGAATCTTCTGAGTTAACATTAAATACATTCTAGATGCACAGTTTCTCAAGGTGGATGGGTCAGACACTTGCCACTCATGTTTGCAGAGGAAGAACTTAACAAGAAGTTGTACTATAGCTGCTTTGCTTATGTTATCTACAAGCTAAAGGCAATACAGAATATTATTATAGGAATTTTTTTTCCTAGAGCAATACACAAAACCCTAATGAAATTGCATCTATGATATAACCTCAGTAAAAGTTTTAATAATGTTTGTCCCTACATATCACAGCTGTCAAGAGAGTCCATATTGCATTTGAGACAGTATTGAGTTGTATAGAATAAGTGCTTACTTACATGAATAATAATTAATACACTTTTATGAAATAAGTGTATGTGTCTTAATCAAACTGTGACTATTAGTAGCTTTTAATGATTTAAGGAATAAAAATTTAAATTCATCCATCTCTCTTATCTTTTAAAGGTGCATCATTCTAAACCCAAGTTTTCCCCAGAATCACCTACACCTAGCTGCTTGATTTTTGCTTACAGATATAATCTGAATGTGCAAGGTACTGCTCATGGCTCTCTAATGGATTCACTCCAGCTCTCAGTGGCAAGCTTCATGTTGTCCTTCTGTACATGATCTCATGTGCAGCTGAGCTCCAATCCTCCCACTTGTCATAACATGAATAATCCCAGTTACATCCCTGGTTGTGGTTAGGAGAATGCATGTAGGAGCATTCACTTGTTCTTGGGCACCAAGGTGAGTCATGATCAGGTCCCAGGGCTGTGCTGGGGTAAAACTACATGCACTCAAACATCTTCCCCTCCCTGGTTATCCTGTAACCCTCGGCAGAAGCTTAGATGTGCTCCAAATGGATGATGAGGAGGAAAAAAAAAAAAAGAGAAAAAAAATAATCAAGATCTCAGGGTACACTGTGGTATGCTGCAAAATTTAGCCTGTGTGCAGCTGATTAGATTGCTGGTGTGAACGGGAGCTGCTGGCAGGAGGAAAGCCTGCAAGAGGAAGCTCTGCTTGTGTGCTTTCACTGATGCTGCCAAAAACTAAAAGTTTCACCATACAACATAAGTTTTTAACCACTGAAAGAAATGCATGAGGAAATGCCATGGTGTATCACCATTGCTACTAACTTGAGACACTTAAAAAAGGACTGTTCAGCTGAAGATCACAAGGTATATCACAAAATATTTCACAAATCATTAGGTAACTAATGGCAGAGCAGTCAGTGTGAATTAGGGAAGAGACTGAAAGGGTCACTTTGCTCAGCCTTTAGGATGAATGCTGGTGGTACAGCTCTGAAGCTGTTAAAATAGCAGCAAAACAGTTAGTACCGGGAGTGGAAGTAGACTTTATCCAAGCAGAGAAGCAGATTTACAGAGAGGATGTGGGAAGCTGAACTTCAATTTTCTGGGTGGGACTCCTGCCAAAGACTCCAAGACAAGCACTTTTCCTTCAGCAGGACACACACTGAGATTATGTCAAAGTAATCTCCACTGGCTTTCACTCATTAGTATAGGCAGAAGAAATCAGCTCCCCAAGCAAGGAAACACTTTTTCTAAATTTCTTAAGAAATGATATTTCAGATACAACTGGAATATTTCACTGGACCGTGAACTCACCCAACCTTTTTTTATTTCAAAACATAGCTCATATTTCAAAGCTGTTTCAAACTAAGAAAGCAAAACCTTTTGTTGAAAAACAATGAAACTTTGTGTTAGTTCCCAGATCTCCTTTTATATCTCACCAGTAACAGTCCTGCTTCCTGAAATCTTGAGGTGTTGACTCAGAGAGAAATTGTCACCTACCGATCAACAACAGGTGAGGTCCACTGCTCAGCCAGATGTTGTAGAGCTTGTAAGAAGAGTATGTTGCTTTGTGACAGGTGAGGAATCCTGCCCAGGATGCTTTCAAACCACCAAATTCACCAGTATCCAAACAGGTGAAATGATAGAAGGGGAATTTTTTGGGTTGCTGGGGAGGAAAAAGGCATTTCTCCTATAAGTCAGGTTGATTTTTAAAAATAATAAGTAATAAAAGGTTCTTTAAAAATACACATTCAAAAACAGAGCTTTCTTAAGAAGTAATATAAATAAATGGCCATATTTGAGAAGTCACTATAAACCAAGAAGGTGTTCATAAATCTGATTTTAAAAATAACACAAAATTGTGGTTGGTGTCACTGCAAATAAGCAATCAGTAAGTTTACTACATCAGCAGGAAAGAGGTAACGCTGTCAGCCTTTTTTCCCCACATTTACTAGCTTTCAGGAAACTAGATGATTTTAAATGAGATTATGTATTTTGTAAAGGAGAAGAACATTCCAACAGACTGACTCCAGAGTGGTTCCAAAAGCAGTGACTATAGCAGTGTTCAGAGTTTAGCCTAGTTTAACATAGTGTTATAGCAACTGTGCAGAGCTGCTTCTGCAGATTGTGTTAAACTAAGCTTAGTACTGCTTCTGTCATCTCTCTGGAGTCACTGGTCTCAGTCAAACCCCACTCATGGTGCAGAATGTACTCTGCTCATTACAGACAGCCCATGGCATACAGATATTCAGTTACACTTTCTAGAAATACAAACTTGTGTTTTGGTAGCATAAGCATCATTTATTTCTGCTTTTTTTTTTTCTTTTTTTTGCCTTTGTTTTTTAGAGAACATGTTCATTCTATTCCTTTCTCTGCTTTTAAGTATCCCTTGCCTTCTCACCCCATCATGTGATTTTTAAGTTATTGCATACTGCGTGAAATACACCCAGAGCAGCGTATGGGTATGTGAACAGGAGTAGCTGACTGTGAGCAGCTCAGCTTGGCACAAACAGCATGGATAATTACATTTAATTCAGCCTACCTATCAAGCTGAGATCCCCTGAGATTTTGTCTCTAAAGACATGCCAGGCTGAATTCTTTGGTTCAGGGAAAGTTGTAGGTTAGAGCAGGATCAACTGTAATTTAAGCATCTCTCAAGTTCCTCTGTGTGCAATTTTCACTCACACAGCCCAGTATCGGGAGAATAAGCATAGGAAGGAGTCTAAATGCAAGGACATCTGAATTAATGTAAGGAGTCTGATATCTGCATCTCTTCTGAATTTTGTCAGCTGCTCAGTGGTTCCTCTGGGATAGCACTGTGATAGGATGCCACCATGCAGAGTGCAGCCTAAGGCCCTTTGGCATTGTAAAGCAATCCCAGAAACACCACTGTGGGGTCACAGCATCTGCAAACGATGAGTTCCAAAGTGCTGCAACCACTTTCACTAAGGTGTCAGTTAGTAAATATATTTCTCCTCTTTTGTTATCTCTGATGTTAGAAGACTGCTCTTGACAAGCACAGTAAAGATTTAAACCTCAGCAGGGAGAAAACCTATTTCAGTTGAAAGACCATCTTGGCCCTTGAATAAATGGGCATAAATGTGCTGTATATAAATTTAGCCTGGAAGTTACTAGGAAGTTTTAGACATTATAAGGCATTTAGTCATAGGATCAGCCTCCAACAGCAGCAACTGGAAGTGTCCTGCCAAAGGACACATTGTCACTAAGGGATCAAAAGATCCCTTAGTACCCAGAATGGAAAGTTTATGAAAGTGTCCTGGGCTCACTTCTGTCCCAAAACTGAGAAAATGCTCTTGGAGAAGGCCAAGGAGAACTGAACCTTCCCAGCAATGTAAGGACATCATCTCTGGAGGTGTTCAAGAAATGACTGGACATGGATGTGGTACTTAGTGCCACGGTCCAGTTGACAAGGTGGTGATGGGTCAAAGGTTGGACTCTCAGAGGTCTTTTCAAACCTAAATGATGCTGTGATTCTGTGACTGCTGCCTTAGGGAAAGATGAGATAAGGCACATGGATGTGTGGGGGATGTGCATGCCACAGAAGAACCCTGGAAGTCCACACTATCTCTAAAGACAGAACAAATATAGCACCCATCCCCACTTTCAAGGACAAGAGTTATAGAAAAGGAATGTGCACCCAAGGGGAGCCACAAAGTTCCTGAAGGAAGAGTTATCAGAGCCTATATATTCAGAACCAAAGTGTGATCCAACTGCTGCCTGTTATGCATCTGCAGGAAAAGGTCTAACTGGATGAGCAATAAAGCATAAAAGCAATTTTTCTTCTTTACTCAAATAATGCAGGCTATTGCTGACACGGAATAGCCTTGAATCAGTAGTAAGATGAAAATGCGTAACTTACAGAAAAATACAGTCACATATTTCCTTTGAAACTGTAGGTTTAAACCTCTAAGTACAAGTACTAAAGGTATTTTGCCCCTTTTTCTCATTAAGCTGTATAGCTCTCATCTTTCTGCTAATCAAAATGCTGTGCTGATTTAACAGTGTCACTGTGTTCTGTGAAAAGCTTAAGATAGCTCTTTTATCACCAGCTAGAACACCAGTGACTTGAAATTAGTTGTATACATGTAAGGGAAAACAGGCTGTCTGTCCTTCTGCCAGAACAAACAACTCATCTTCATCTGACTGCACAGAGTAGGGGTAAGGAATCCATAAGGAGGAAGAAGTTTTAGGATCTTAATAATTGTGGGTTGGCTGATTCAGCTTTTTGACATTCCTATTAAAAAAAATCTAGCAAATCCCATCAGCTGAGAAGCAAAATAGGTCTGCAAGTAGTAAATCTCAGCCCTCTGTAAGAGTTCAGGTGTGTGTCCTCTTTTAGTCAGGCTTCAAAAGGAAGTGTGAGAAACTAAGGTGAATTATTTGGGTTAGTTTATGTGTGTGGGTTTGCTTTATAAAGCATACAGTTGTATCGTTTTAAGGAGTGATATGTAAACCCTTGGGGTTGGGGATACCAGCTGCCTGCCTCTTACCCACACCTGCCTCTCTGCTACCTGCCTTTGCATCCTGCCTGGGCTTCCTCTTGGGAAAACAACTTTATCTTTTGTTTTTATCCTAATTGTTTCAGTTTTTCTGAACTGAAAAAAAAAATCCAATTCTATTAAAAGGAAAAAACCCCAGAAAACCTGTTGTCATAGCAACAGACTCTCCACCCCACCTGCAAACACGGCGTGTCCTCAAGGCCCCAGGACTCACCAACATGGAGAAGGAGCACTCCCACAGGTGGGGAAGGTTAATTTTTCACCAGTATTTCAGGAGCTGCCAGTGTCAGAGACCATTGACCATCGGGGGGGTGCCACTGCAGAGCAGTGATCCCTGCACCCAGTGCCAGGTGGACACACGGCCAAGGACTAGAAATGAAACAGGATTTTTTTTTCTCACACATGTGGAAGGGATCCAAGAACTTCCTCTGGTTTGTGATCTCCATCCTCCCCAGAGGAGCACTTCACAAACTAGATGTAAGAAAGCACAAAGGAAAGCCCACATGGCCTATTATTAATTTTGACACCAACGTATGATGCTAGTCTGTGTCTAAAATTTATTAACCATTTTCTCAGTGCCACACACATTATTCTATATCACCTGAGACTGTGCAAGTGTTAACCAGCAACTTGCTCAGACATGGTCATTTCAGAGGCAAGAGGCAACTTTCAGCGCTAGTTTTTCCATACCCTCTGTCAGAAGTAAATCCTAACACTGACAGCACAAGGTTTGTCCCTAGTCCAGGGAGCATGAGGTAGAAAGGGAAACAGGAGAACAGAGCAAGTCCAGAACAAGCATGGACCATGTACCTCTTAATGTTTCATTACATGTGTGTTACCAGCAGTTCACCTCAGTCAATCCATCGCTTCTCCAAACAGCTCCACTGGGAAGTCAACATTGGCTCAGAGTCCTCTCTCCCCTCCTGGGATTTGTACAGCGCACCCATCCTTGGGAATGCTTGTTTCCTAACAGGTCATGGAGAGCCCAAGGTCTTGCTGGGCTTAGTGACCTGTTTTCTTGAGCATCCCTTTTAATTTTAAAAGCCTCATAATTTTCCCATGCATCACTCAGCTCATGTTTGGAAGGCAAGCTCTGTGTCCTTACGTGGCACTTGCCATTAAATGAGAAACATTTGTTAGCGCTGCAGAGCAATCTCAATCTCATAAGTTGTCACTTGCACCCAACCATGGGACAGATAATAATAAACACAATGAATGTATTCTAAATACAAGGGCCATTTTCCTTGCAGGAAACTTATTTCTGCTTTCTAGCAATGGGCTTATGATCCAGAAACTTCAGTAAAGACATCAAGTGTACCCCATCACTAACCTGGGAGGGTTTGGCAGAGCAGAAGTGTTTTATAGGAGCTTCTTTATAGCTCACTAGTGAAATGTTCAAAAGGAAGATTTAGTCAGTCCTCTGCAGGAATTAGCAACATCAATTAAATTAACATATATGTCATACATATATAACAACATTTTGCCCCATTTGGGGGTTAGTCTACCCGTAAGTAAAATTAAACATAAGCAATTTCATACCTGCTCAGTATTCTGAAGTGCTCTTTATCTTTCCTCATGTAATGGTTTCTCAATGTCTCCACAACGTCAAAGTAATGAGGTTAGATTTGTTTAGGATATATGAACATATTTAAAAATCAACTGTTATTATTTTGTTCGCTTTTCAAATAGGATAATTACATTAAAATTACTACCTTTTACTTATTTCAGTTATAAACATCACTTTCATTTTCCAGTCTCAGGAGAAAATTAGGAAGGTCATCCAGAAGAGAGCAGAAGCCTATTTTGCATCTTGTATCTCAGGCTCAGTACTATTGTATTAGAGATCTCAAATACCCAAGTGTCTGCATCAGAGTTTTTCTAAATAGAAATATTGAAGTTCCTGTTAAGCTAAAAAAAGCTATACTTACCCTTTCCAAACAGTAGGTCTGCACAGGACTGACATCACAGTGCAGTGGTTAAGGCCCTCTATTAATGCCACTTACTGCAGATGCAGGTGAGCTCACTTGAAGTAGGGAGCAAAGGTAATTTTCAGCCATTTGTCAGACTCTTGATCTTAGCAGCAATTAGGGCTGAATAGCATAGGAGAGTGAAAGTTACTCTAATGTGCATAGGCTGTGATTATTCCTGAGGCTCTGCCTTTGGCAGGGAAATCCTCCTTTCCCCTTCTGGACTTCTTTCCTTTCCCTGCAGCTCAAGTGGAGCAGCCAAGGATTAAGGAGCTGACCTTGAGTCTTGCCCTCATGCATTTCCCAGTATTTATAATGGTAAATGAATACACAAGTATTTAGCAACAATGCTAACTTCTTGTTTTCTTTGGAAATGTAGCACTTTGGTGCATTCCAGAAAATTCTGCCTATTTCTATACCCACACCATCCATTTTTGTCACAGCGCTGTGTGGCCGCTGTGAAGGATTTGGCTGGGCACTGGCTGTTGGTGTCAGCAGCCGTCACGCACCAAAAGCTGCCCTTGACTCTGCTATTACAAGTCCTGTGTATGTCTGGAGATGGGCTGAGCGAGACGGCTCAAGATCTCTGGTCTGCTCTCCACTGGCACGTATAGAAATATATCTTACTATTCTGCACCACCAAGCGGCCAGATTGAGCAGGGATTGCAGAACACTTGGATCCAGGCTTACTACATCACCTAGATGGGTTTGGTTATGGTGTGGAAGTTCATAGTAGCCCCAACTGGCAACTAGGAAAAAAAATCATTAGAATAGAAAGCCTCGTATTTTGAAAGAAGAAAGTGTTATATTTTTTCTGATATTCACTAATATGTTCCTGAAGGTGTATTGTCAGAACTGCTTCAGTTCTTATATCACACGGAGCTCTTTGGTGGGCTGCACACCTGGAACTCAGGCATATTTTGAGTATTTCAAATTTAGAGATGGATGGTTCTGTAAATATGAGACAAATATTTCTGAGTATCAATGAAGTTGTTGTATCAAAAGTAAGAAGAATGCACTTATCGATGTTCTTTACTGTTAGAGATTAATCCCACTATCTTTAAAAACTGTAAAAAAAAAAATATGCTGTTTCATGCAGAAAGATTACATGATCTAAATGAGAGCCATTTTCCCATTCTTTCGTACCTTATGTTTCTTGTGCTCAGGAGGGTTCACAGATGAACTCTCATGTAGCAAATCACTCTCGAAGTACAAAGAGTAAAGTCTGTCACTGATCAGCATATTTGTCAGAAATCCTCACATGACATAATACCTGATTCCAATGCGTGACATTACATATTGAGTTTAATATACCATCTGGATATTGTAACAGGACAGGGAACGGTCCCTCATTCTGGTTTTGGACATATCAGATAATGTGTCAGGAGATTTCTTCTTTTGAGATGTTAATTAGTTGGGTCACTGGCTGAGGATCTTAAATTATAAGTTCATAAATAGTATTTCCTTAAGTAATATTTAACTTAAATCTTATTTCAGAGTACCTCATGGACTCATCAGTCTCTAAGTGGAAATTTTTGTAACTTGGATTTCTATGCGCCATATGGAAAGGTACTCATTGGGAATCAGGACATCAGCTCAATGCTTTAAGCCTTCATGTGTTTCAATGGGAGCCAGGCTTTTAACCTGCCTAAATATTTTAATCAGTCCTTTGAATGTTTAGGTTCCAAAATATTTTTCAGTGCTCAGCCCTGTAATTGTATTCAGGCAGTGTAATTTCACCTTTGTTCCTGTGTCTGGAAATTCATAGTTCCCTATTGCACATGTGACTTTGGTTCCAAGCATTGAGCCTTGGAGGCCTTCAATGAAAATTCTCTGACTTGGGCACATTTGGAGTTGGATGCAGTCCATACATACAGAGCCTTAATCCTTCTGTTTCTTTTGAAATGGGAATTTTTCAAGTCCCTTGTAAGCCAAGACGTCACAGTGGCAAGCATTTGTCCTGACCTGTGTGTGTTCCCGGATGACTGAGGAACTGAGAAGTAAAATTGGGATGGAGGCACTCAAAAAGCTCAAAGGGGTTTTATATATGTGCCCGACCGTTCCTGATGTAATGCATGGCAGTACAGGAGAAATCTAGCAGGGATAATACCAGATGTTGAAAAACTAAACACGAATGCTGGAAATGTAAGTGTGCTTCTGATTATTTAAATAAGGACAAATTAAGAAGGAAAAATAGAGAGAAAGGCATTTGTCTGGAGTGCAGCAATGCCTGGAGACTTCTGCCATTATCAGAGCAGCACTGTGATGTGCAGGCTGTGAAGGATTAGCAAAAGATTGATCTAGGGGGACTCACACACCAAATCAGTAAATCAGTCAAATATGAGCGTCGGCATTTTACAGCTGATGCTGAGAAACAGAGAAAGATGAAGTGACTTGTCTGAGGTTTGATTCCAGATTTATCCAGGGCTTTGTGTACCTTTGAAAGCAGTGCCATGCTGGGAGAAGCAAGCATTGGCCAGCACTGAGGAGTGAGAGGTCACAAACTGGATGTTGTGTTCTGCTGCCAGCAGGATGGATCCTGACTTCACAGCCTGCAATCAGGATGGCAGAGAACTCGGTGGTGGTCTCTGTATCAAATGATGGCATCTGACCAGAGTCAGGGCTCTGGCAGTGACAAGGTGATGCCCAGGTTTAAGGACTTGACAGTTTTAATGTTTGAAATTACAGCAGGTGAGGGGGCAATACAACTGTAGTATCCCAAAATGTAAATTACCTCTTGCAAATGTCCTTTGACTCCAAAAAACACAAGGCTTCAGTGCTTCACACTTGCTATAAATTTAGATTGGAAGTCCCTTCTTTCTGGCGAGGTGGCTGTAGGAGCCACTACTGCTCATGTAAACAGCTACGGACCAGCTGTGGCCATTGTCATGGAAGCTTTGCAGTAGAACAAAGGTACAGAATAATGGGACAAATTTATTCAGTCTTCCCTCAGTATTGTGCCACATGATTATTCCCTTTTGCACCTCAAAACCATCACCATGGTTTTGGTGATGGTAACCATCAAGCAGGTAAAGCTGGATACTTTGTTCACCTCCTCTGCTTCACCCACAGGATCCGTATGTCATTCCCGAGATTAAACTCTGGCACCACTTGGAGTCAATGAGCAGTTTGCCAATTATTTTCCAAGCAATGAGGATTTCATCCTTTGTTCATCCTGTGCCGGCTGGGCTAACGATGTTCAATTAGAAACTGCTCTTTGTTCTAGTGCAGTCAAGAGGATTCTTGCCAATGATTTGAATGAGCGTTGGATAAAGCTTATGGCTAAATCCAGTCCTTCTGCAGAAATCCATGGATCATACTGAATTGCTTTTCTCCCAGTGAAATTAATGGGAGCTGTATGAGAACATCTAAGGGAAGATTCGGTTCCTGTTTGTAGCAATATGTTACTCCCTGATACTGGGCCTGCTTTGAAATGTTTATTGTTAAATCCATGTATTTTTTGGTTATATCTCATTAGGAACATAATAGAGCCTTGGAAAGTACATTCTGAAAGGGTATTACAACCGGATTGGGATTACTGTTTGTGAGACACTTTTAACTAGGGGGAAATTTCAAATTCAATTTACAGTAATGTCAAACCACAATTAATATATAGGCAATGATAAGGGGAACATGCAGAAGTACACACTGATAGCACTACATCAACAAATAAACTTTTGGTGCCAGTAATTAGGTACACAAGATTATTATATGTTTAATTGACTAAAGTGACAATTTGGAATTATATCTAGTCACATTTAATTGGATTTGGAATCTCTAGAGGAAAGGAAACAGAGAGGAGTGTAGAGAGGCAGCTATAAAAGCAAACTGATTTTCTAAACTCTGTTAAGACTCTGCATTAATATCCTTTGCACAATAGTTTTTTAATATCCCTCAGCCTAGAAAGAGTAATGCAATGATTGTCACAGACAGTGGGAGTACTAAAACGTACTCAATTAGATGACAAGACAGCTGATTACTTTTAGTTTGGGGTGGGTTTTAAGATATAGTTTAATCAAAGATGAACTATGTCTGAGTTTGCCATAGACAAGTGATATTCTGAAACACATTGATGCTGTCCTAGAAGAAATGTACTTCCATATAAGACATTTCACCCATAAATAATTTAAAGCAAAAAAAAAAGAAAAGCCAGGCTAAAATATTGTATAGCTGCCATTAAATATTTGCTGAGAGTAAAATACTGGAAAGTTATTAAAATAAAATGTAAAGTTTCTTGTAATCTAACTAGCTAAAAAAGTGTTTACAAATGCTTGTCTTAAAGCAGGACAAAGATGGAGGGTTATGTGTAATCTTTTGGTATAAACCTCATGTTGCACTCTTCTAGTATTATCTCCTCTAAATATTGCTATATGCATCCTGCTCTCTCTGTACACTCATTTATTCTGCTTTTGTCATCAGGAGCACCATGATTGCTGACTGTATGTTCATCATGATGGAAGGCATCGTGCATGCAACAAGCGACCTCATCCATCTGTATTGGCACGTAAAAATTGATAACCCAATGAAGAAGGAGGTGCCTATCTCACTATTAAGATCAAATTGAAGGATTACTGCTTAAAAGACTGCCGACAAAGGTAGCTCTGGGGCATATCAATCAACAGGACACTATACAGTTCTACTGTATCTATAATGAAGTAGATTTCCTTGGACTAATTTTAAGGGCAAAATTCAAGGTTGTTAACCCTTGACTCATACTTCAATTTTATGGAGTGCTATAAAATTGAATTCTGGATACTGTATAGTCCCCTAAGCTATTTTTTGTGAAGTCTTCTTACCTTAGTGGCACTTTCCTTTTGCAATTGCACAGTACTAATCCTCTGATACCTTTCCAAACTCTTCAACCGGAAGGGGAGCAAAAAATGGCTGTAACAAATGGTCTCAGAGGAACCTACAGTCCTCTGTGAAGGATGACTAGGCAAGACCCCACTCTGCAAAGATTACTTATGTGGGGAGTAGGCCATTGACTTTAATGAGAGTGATACTTATCTGAGATGGCTGTTCAGCCCCATCAGCACAAATTTAAGTTTAAGGGTATCCCCTTCTACTCTGACGAGAGCTCTCATACAAACTTGGAGGTGAACGGATGCTGGATCCTCTTCTGGGAGAGGCTCATTCTTCCTTTTTAAAACTATTATTAGTTGCTTTCTTGTTGGTAAAATGGAATAAATCTCAGTCCCAGGAGCTGCTGAATTTCACTACTGCTGTGAGTGCAAAGTGCATCGTATTCAGAGAACTACCTACTGGGCTACTGTTTGCAGTGCCTGTGAACTTTTGTATGTGCTTTCCAGCGGGGAATTTCTTCTGTACAGAACAGTTTGATTTTTTTTTTCCCTACTGGGTGAGACTCGTTTAAAATCTTGAGTTCACAAACACATTTTATGAAGGGGTCATTTCTTCAAATGGAATGTCTTTTTTTGTCTCTTAACACTGGTATCCATTGACTTCCTTTCTTGATGTCATGAACATGAAGCTTCAAAGAATAAACCTTTAAAGGTAGAGTTCTCATATCTGTCCTCTCTCCCAGGGGTTTAGACTGTCCTAGTATGTAAAGGGGCCGAAAATGTGGTGTGAGGGACAAGATACATCATGGTACTTCCTTGTAGAGTCTAAACCAGAAGCTGTGGTTGGGTTGAGGTGGAATGAGAACTGAAAGGGACATGGAATCGCTTCCATTCACTACCATTATCCACTAGATAACAAGGCCAAAGGATTTTGGCAGTGGTAGAACTCTGGCTCGTCAATGCTTCACTCCAAAGCACACAGCTCATTTCACTCCCTATGGAAAGTTCATGAGTGGGCCTCCTGGACCTTTGGGGTACCAAGAAGCATCACTGAGCTGTTTGTGCCCCATTCTCACTCTTTCTTTGCCTCTTTCCTGAGTCTCTGTCATCTTCGACTGCAGAAGCTCTGAAATGTCAGTAGAGATCGTTTGTTTGATCCCCCCACTGCACTTGATTTTCACTAGGAGACAGAGATTGCTCTGCAATTTTGTGCTTTTTGTGCGTATGCCTGAGCGTGGGCTACACGGAGGATTCAGTGGTATCAAGATGCTGACACACATACAGGAGAGGCAGCTGGGTGCCCAGTACTGCTCCCACTCAAGTTAATAGCTGGCACTCAAGAAACTCTGCTTCTGAAGATATATTCCCAGTACCAGTAACAACCTTTTCCCACCCCGTGCTGATGAGTTCTGTGCACTCACCATCAGAGGTGACTTCAATGTCATTAGAGCACATAGCAACAACTGCGCAGGATGATGCCACATGTGACACTGCTCTGGGACTTTCCACTGCAGAGGTAACATAATCTTTTTTTATTAATACTCTCTCTATTTCGTGGTGTAAAGCTGAAAATAACTTGTCACAACTATACATGTTCATGTGCCTTTGTAACCAAAGCAACAGCTATTGATGCACGCTTTTCTTGCTAACTACTCCTCTGCCCCAGAACTCACCAGCACTGGCTAGCAACTATGAGCAAAATTTTCCAAGAAGGAAAGTAATAGATGGGGAAGAGGGTGGTTTCTTTTTTCCTTCTGTGAAGAAAGATTTTTAGATTAGCTATGTCACTCTGCTTTGATCAGTGGGTCATGTATATAACCTTCTGGTGTGTCATTGACTAATTTTGTTTCTTCATTTCTTGATTCTTTTAAATGCTGGAAGAGGCTTTTTCCTCCTCACAGCCTGTCTTCTGCTTCTGCCATGGCTTCAAAATATTGTACAGACCACTTGAATCCTTCAGCTGACATCCTCACTGTGAAAAATTCAGGCCCTTAATTCACATCTGCAAAGTTCTTTATTATTTATCCTTCTAAACCACTGTTTTTTCTCTCCTGATCTATTCCTCCTGCTCAGAGCAGTCTTTATCTTGTATCCCCCTTTGGTTTTCTTCTCCTGATATGGGTCTTATCCTTTCCTTTGAATTTCTCATACCCCTGACATCAAGTGCCAGGAGTCCTCTTTCTTCAAATCTCTTCTTAAAACACCCTCAAATTGCTCCCCCCTTCATTATCAATCTTTACATATTTCTTCTTCTTTGGCAGTAACCTGTTCCATGTGACTGTGTACCTCCCCTTAGGCGCACTGCATGGTTTGTACTGCTAGATTTTTAAGACCAGATGGGCTCATACTGATGAATTATCTAACTTTTTGCATCAAAACACCATAGAACTCCACCTTTGCCCTCCTGCATTGGTGCCACAAGGGGAAAGCAGAGACTGGTTTTGAGAAAATTATCCAATCCCAGCTGAAACAGTTTAAGAACAGAATATTTACCATTGCCCATCTAATAGTTGATTCGTTGCACGGTTTTTCTCCTGTTTTTTCCCCAGTTTACAAATTGAGATCTTACTCATCCCATCCAAACTTCCAGCAATTTGTATTATGCATTCATTTCTGAAAGCTTAAAGATCCATTAGTACTTGTTATCTTCTCCCTGTATATGTACCTATGGATCATGATCAAGGCAACTTTAAATATTCTTTTTGATTAGCTTTTTGATTAGCTTTCTCTGATTGTCCCCTTTAAAGTAAATCATCTATTTCTGGATCTTCTGTACAGTGATACGTAATATCTAATGCCCTGTGTTGGTTTTGAATATTAATAGCCATCTTCCATTCTACTCTGAGACAAAGGTATAATGCTGATGAGAGTTGGAAAAGTAATTTGCACTGGATAATATTATTCAGCAAGTTGGGCCTTTTTCTCTGTGCAAATATTTTATTCTGTGGATTGAAAATATACATTCCAAGTTAACATATCATCAAATGAATGGGCTTTTTTTCATAACCCACTACAGATATGCTCTGGATGATTTGTGTATTGGCTGTTAGATTAAACATTGGTGAGTTAAATAGAGTTTGTCACAATAAATAATAATGGAAAAATTAAATGTATTATGGTAAATATCTTCAGAGTGGTAGCAGCAAGACAAAGTTTAAACTTACTTATTACTATAGTCAGGTAAGCTCCCTGGCATTTACTGTCAGCAGTGCAATTTCTCAGCTGGTAATAACAAAACAAAAAGTAGACTTGTGATATTTCATCCCACAGAAAAAAGTCTCTCTCCAAACTGTCCAGTTTTACTCACACCTTTGTAAACCATTTCCACTGGCTAAAAACTGCAATATAAGCTGGATGTTTCATTCTGTGAGTAAAAACATATCACACCCACACGACAATGTCAAAAATTCCTAGCAAAACAGGAACTTTGCAAATACCTTGAAAGTCACAGCCTGATTTCACAAGTACCTGGCATTTAGTGTAAAATGCCTTTATTACCTAATTTATAAATATGCCAGTCTCGACTCATTAGTACACTACAAATTTAATTGCTTTTATTATTATATTGTGAAAACCATGTGGTCTATTTTATACTAAAGGTTGATCTCTAGCATCCACTATGCACTTAGATCCAAAATCAATCCCATCTAGCCAAAGCATTAAACTAAATGCCATTGCACCAGCTACGCATATGTTACAGATACTAACAGAACCCCAGGAAAGCATTTCAAAGCTTGTAGGTTCATATCTGCATGCTTCCATAGCCATCTGTACTAAAAGCCTTAATTCCAGAACATAGCCAACATGTATTTGCTACAGCTCAGATGAAGACCTTTAATTTGCTTTGGAGTAAGCTGGGCTTTTAGTTTTAGTTCCAGTTCAACTGCAGTGTTTTGGCCAAGACTGCAGCCATCACAGAGCTGCTCTTAGCAGATTGAAAATGAAACTTGTGTTTCTGAGAATGTTTCTATCAGCGGAACTCAATGCCAGAGAGAAAGCTTCCAGTAGCACAAGGAGGTCTGTGTATTCAGACCTTTGTTTTGCACTCTGGTCACTGTTATAAACATCAGGTGCTTCCATTAAAAAATCTGGCGTGTTGCAAGCACAGAGCAACACATACATATCACACAATAAAGCAAACAATAACCCAGACCTGTGAGTTGGCTGAACACCTCCAGTGCTGTCAACTCCTTTAGAGCTCAGCTTTGTCTCACATCTTCCGGGGTGAAAATCCAAGGCAGGAAAGTTAAGATGTAAAAGCTCTCAGTAGCCAAACCCTCCTCTGCAGTCTCAGCTGGTGCCCAGGCCCGTCAGCAGCCCTGTGCACTCACGCTTGACCCGTGCCCCGCTATGCAACGTGAGGTTTCCAAGCTGACAATGGCAGGGATGTTTTGCAATCCTCCTAAAGGAATGACTGATAGGAGCTGACAGGCAGCCTCCCTGGGCATCCTGGCCATTGTATCACTGAGAAAACGTATTTCTCATTAGTTCTTGAAGCTATTTTAGCAGATCATGCTGTGCACACTTCACTACAGAAAAGTCCCTTCTTTAATCAAATCTGGGGGAAAATCCATTTGAGGTCAATGACTGGTGGGTAACCTGGCAGAAATAAGTGTCTAGTATGTCTGAGTCTATATCATCTCAGAGGTCTGTGGAGCTTGTTGCTGCTTTAAGAATTTGTTTTAAATTTTCTCATGCCAGAAAAGAGATAACACTCCTCTTATACCTCTTAATAAACACCAATAAGTAATCCTCCCTCTTCTACATCTAAGGCCATTTTGAAGGACAACACTTGCCTTGAAGAACTGAGCTTTTAATTTTCTGATGGAAAATTGGTATGCAATGATTTTCTTTATCCTGCATATCAGAATAACAAAATTATTTTGTCCCCTAAGTAGGAAGATCAGTTTGTTTTTAAGTCATTGCCCTGGTACCCAGATGATCTCAGTGCACCTTCTGACCAGTTTGTGGGTTTCCTATGTTATCATTGCATCCCGACTGAAGCGACTTGTTAAAATTAAAATGAATAACATTTTTCAGGGGAAAAAATGTATGTCATCTCAGGGATTCAGACCAGTCTGGCTTTGGAATACACTATTTGTAACACATAACTCTCAGCTGCAAAAAAAAGCAGCATCATTCTGCTCTCAGGTACAGTAGTAAAAATACGGAGTAATTGAAACCTGGATTGAGAAGGCAAATAAAATAACATAACAGAGAGTTTCTATCATGTTGATGCAGATTTGGGAGCTTTTCGTTGCTGTTGTTATTGTTGATATTTCTATTCCAGAAACAATTCTGTATGTACAAAACAAAGGAATTTAACATTTTTCTTTCATTCTTTTTTTTTTAATAATATATACCTCCACATATTTTCTATCTACTTCTATTCTTCTGGTACCAGATCATTCATGGTAGAATAAATACTGCTTGAATCATAATGATAAAAGAAAGTATTAGTTTAAATGTCACAATCATTAAGACAGATGGATTAATTGTCCCTAATTTGAGGAAAGATGCATTTATTTAATACTAGCTGAATGTAACAGGCAACACATACCTTGCTGCAGTGGGTAGCTGTTGAAATCCCAATATGAAACAAAATACCAACCCAATTAGGGTTGTAAGTATTAACAGGGGCCCATAAATCACATCTCAAAGATGCTCAACAGGAACGACCTGGTCATTTAAAAAACCTACAGAGCAGCTCAAAAGTAATGTGTATATTTCACAAATAGAATTTTCAATTCATTCTCTATTTTACTCATTGCAAAGCAGAGTTTTAAGATTTATAAAAGAAACTTGAGAAACCAGAGCAGAAACCCAGCCATTTTGTGCAGTTTTCAGGCCCTTATTGTTCCCTTGAGCTGCTAAGAGTTCTTAAAGTCCTTAAGAAATTTCACATCCAGTATCTTATTCCCTGGTTTTGTATACCTTCTTCTTTCTCTGGGAAATGAAGTCACAGTCAGGAGTGTGTGCTGTTCCTTGGATCATTACTGGATGATGTGACTTTTCATCTGCACATCTGCTCTTGTAGAACTACAAAGCACACCATGCAAAAATAGATGAAGTCACTCTTTGGAAACATGTCTATAAACAGTCAAGTCGTCTTCTACTAAATTAGCAGCCATTCAGGTACATAAAGTAGTTTGCTATTGCAAGGACTCAGACATGATTTTTCACTGACCCTCTGAGCAGTGCTGTCCATTTGACAGGCTAACCACATCAGTCACCATCTCAGGCTGTCTGATTCATCTCTTCACATTTAAGTCAAGTTCCCAAAAGATGTTGAGCTCAGTGCTGGGATGAACTGACACCTCCTTCAGTTGGTTTCTGCATTTTTCTTTCTTTTTATTTTTGTTTTCTTTTCTCTTCAGGCTAAAAGCCCTGAAAACCCCTTACTGCAATAATCCCACCTTTCACCCAGGAGCCTTGCCGGACTCACTCTGTCTCTCAAGCACTTGCCTGAACCACCTGGCAGATGCAGCATCCAGATGTTGGCCAGTGGGATCTGACTACATCCACGTAAAGCACTCAGTGATGCTCAACCTTTAGCTCTGTCTGTCTGAGTTCAGGTATCTCTCTGAGCCCAGGATGCCAAAGCTGTTCAGCTGAGCAAAGTTTATAATCCCCTTTCACAAAATAACCTGCTGTTTAAACTGTGACCTGTTCCTGACCTGCAGAGCTGTCCCAAAACCCATTGAAGACTTGGGATGGTGAAAGGCTTCTCCCAGCACTGTAAAAGCAGCTGCTGTACAGAGCAGCCACAGTGAATTGCCTCTCTGGAATCAGGGTATTCCTCACCACAAAAACACCTTTAAAAAAGGGAAAATGTTAACAAAACTGGTTAAAAATTATGGGTTTGGACACTGGATTCGTATAGAGGATAATTGTCCTGTTCATGAAGGCATGGAATTTCCAGAGCAGCCTGCATATGCTATGCATATTCCATATGCTACGTATTCCAGGATTTTTCTTTAATAAATAGTGATCTCTTCGAAAGGATAAAGAACATGGATTTCTTTTCTTCCTAAACATAATGAGATCCTTATTAGAGCATCAAACAGGTCTTGAAGCCTAAGGTAACACGTCTGCCGTACCTCTGCCTTTTGGAAGACACGGATCTATGCCTGTGGAGTTCTGCAAATCCGCTTTCAAAACACACTGCATACAAAATAACTCTCAGAGACTTAAATACGTTAATAACTTAAGACCCCAAATAAGCTGATATTTGATGTGACCTACATTAATGGGGAGGCACTACATGGCAGATAAGCAGAAAGTTCTCATCTATTGTATAATGCATGATTTGTTCATACCATAAACATACCGAGAAAAGGATGTGCTCAGGCATTCCATCTACTTATTTTGCCCACAGACAAAAGAAAATGTGAGAAGATATTCGTATCACAACAGTCACAGACTTAGTGGCAGGGCTGCCAGAGACTTCTTTATGGTTGGAAAGATATAGAGAAAAGCACACAGGTTGCACTGCAGTGGACCCATAATTCTAACTACCAGCCTAGGAGTGGAAGTAGTTCATAGAAGAGGCTAATGGCTTTATCCTGACTGATACCATTGCATTAATAAAAATCATCAATAAAAGCATCGGTTCCTGCTGTACTGTAAATGAGACAGGGGCTGAATGTGCACTGCAGCTGCAAGATAAGGCACTAGAAAGATACCTAAATTTTTGGCTAATTCTAGATATCAAGATCATTGGATTTTCCAAATTAAACCTTTCTGTAGTTAATGAGGATTAAGGTTAGGGACTGTGGCAGGGAAAGCTACTGTCACTCTTATGTAGACTTTTTTGCTACAGTGCCTATTTTCTTCCATGTCTACTCTAAGCAGGCAAAATGGCAAGAGCTTCATAAAAATATTGAAGTAGTTACACCATTTGCCATTAAAAGATGGCACAAGAAAGCTTTGTTTCTTGTGCATCTACCTGTTCATTTTATTAATTCTCAACAGAATTTTAGTGAGTGTTGAATCACAGAATTATAGACTAGTTTGGGTTGGAAAGGATCCAACCTCCCTGCCATGGGCAGGAACACCTTCCACCACCCCAGTTTGCTCCAAACCCCATCCAATCTGGCCTTGGACACTCCCAGGGATGGGGCAGCCACAGCTTCTCTGGGCAACCTGTGCCAGGGCCTCACCACCCTCACAGGAAAGAAAATCTTGGATATTGCACAGCCAAGATGCTCAGGAAGAGTATGAGGCAGCATTGGGTCAAATATATGTTTAAAATCTTGATCAAAACAAAGTTTGTTACTTATGAATTTCTTTTGGCTTTTTGCTTGTCATTATAGCAAAGTACATCCCTCAAACCTGTATTTGAGGCATCCCTCAAGCTTGTGCTTCATGAAGGAATTAATTGGTATTTTAATAGAAGTGCTGACAACATAAATACTCCTCAAGACACTTTGTCTCCAGATGGTTTCTCTGCAGAATTTTTCTAATTCTCCACACCTCCAAAACAGGGATATAAACCTCCTGACATTGCAGAGCATGAGTCAGTCCCATAACTACAAAAAGAAATTTTCCCTATCACCAGATTACTCTGCAGCCTCTTCTGACACAAGTTTTTGTATCTTTGCTGAAGCAAGAGATTCTGTCCACTGCTGAGGTAAACCACCAAATTCACTGGCCTCATGACAATCATAGTCATTACATTATTGTAAAGTGCAAGAGGAGCCCTTTCTTACATTTTAAGGTCACCTCAAGGACTTCACATATTCTAACTCTGCTGGAGTTAAGGGTTGGAGTGTAATACCATGTGATATCACTGCAGAGCTCACTTGCAAGATACACAAAAAAACATCATCTTTTTTTATCATTTTATCAGTTTATCAGCTGCCCCCATACTCATGAAAGAGCCTTACACTTCTTCCACTCCAAGGCCAGAAGAGCAACATCCTCCCTGATGTATGTGACAAGACACTGTAGAAAAGACCCTTCCAACGCAAGGACATCAAAGCACATGCATATGGGAAAAAACAGTCTGCCCTCTTCAGGACAGTCCTCTTCAGTTCATTGGGCCCTTCCAATCCTCTTCACAGTGTGGAAAGTTACCTTGAGTGTACACCTTGCATGGTGTACGGCACGATGAATGTTCTGTAAGCATCCCTGTTTCCTGGACATGTTGCCAGATATTCATCCACAGTGACAAATGGACTTCAGTGTATAAAGGTTAGAGGAGAAAAATCCTTCAGGATTTTATAGTATAAAGTTTTCTCCTCCAAAGTTTTTATGGGCTGAAATTTTATATCTTTAAAGACTTTACCCCATAAAAACTTGAGAGGATAGTAAAAAAAATAGTGTCTATATCCAGGGTCAGTAGCCTGGGGAAAATAAATGCTCTTGGGTAATAATAAGAATACCTTCAGTAACAATATTGATCAGAAACTATGTATCTGTTCTTTTCCCTATTGGTTGGCATTTTACCATTATTGCCCTCAGAGCTTGTCCCTATTTGCTGTACAGAGTAGCCATGGGTACATGGCAATGCAGAGATACCCTAGGTATGACTTTGAGCTGTTCTTGAGGATGATAAACCCAAAAGAGAACTTTTCAGGCAGAATACAGAGCTTGTCTGGTCCAGCTGCTCACTTTTTCATCTCACTGCCTCACTCCATGTATTTTAAATCCAAAGTGTACGGATATACTCAAAACCACATTCACATGCTCCTATCAATCCAGATCAGGAAACAGCTGCCAAGCTATGGAAAATAAGCAGAATATCCACTATCTCTGCAAAATAAAGCTGGCCTAATTCAGTGCTGATATTTACACATGATAGCCAGTAAAACTTGAACAAGTAAACATCCATTTTTTAAAAAATGTACCTTGAAAAGTTAGATTGGTAACTTTGTTTTGCTACTGATCCTCTAAAGGCCCTGAACAACAAGATATTTAAAGTGATTAGAAATAAGAAAACTTAAAACCAATTTCCTCTAAATCAGAGTAGACTGGTAAGTATTCCCACAGGAAGGAATGGGCACAGATCCATTTGTGTGTCCCCTGAGTTCCTGGCAGGCAAACACACTTGCTATTTTCTGCTCTGATACTCCAGATCTGTGTCCATTAACCATGGAAAGCTGGACCTTCTCACCTGGGTGGAATGTTATTATTGCCCTAGGTGGTCATGATACTACTACACACATCTGAGGCTTGTTAATTCTCCAGGGCTGAACTGGCCACTCCAGACCACTTCCATTTCAACAAAGGCAGGATAATGGGCTGACTAAATATAGACATCTAAAATATAAACAAACCCACAGTGATACCTTGGAGATCCAGGCAGAGTGTTCAGTGTAAGAGCACTCAGGGTGTACATGTGGCAGCCTATCCCAAAATCTACTCAAAACAATTATAGCATTTCTATGGTATTTCTGCACAACTCCTCCCCATAAACAGGATGGAAATAAACTGGCATAAGACCATATCAGAAGTTCTGTTGTCTAAATCCATTAGAAAGACATGGATACTTAACTATTTGGCACTCTCAGTCTTCCATTCTGGGTTGGTGGGAGCAGTCGTCAGCTAAACCAATGACTCACGTAGGCACACTGTGCCTTGGATAATTGTACATAGGTGGAGGATAGATCAGAGAACAAAAGTGAGGGCTTGTCAATAAAACACCAAGGCAGTCCATACTGATACCTTCTGTGAATCACTGCAATGAGAATCTGGGCGATTCATACACCCTGTTAAAATACATGTACCTTCTCCTTTCACACTTTTCTGACCATCTCCATTAACTTTGTGTCAGTTCTGTCACTATTAACCAGGTTTATGCTTTTGCCAAGATACATTAATAAAGGCTTGCAGTTCCCCCAGTTTTCAGAAAGCAATGCCAACCTCAAAAGACAAAATTGCTTTTAGCAGCAGATGTAGCCAAAGTGGTGCTGAACACCATCTTAGCTAAACCTCAGCCCAGGAGGAGCTGCAGCTCAGCCTCCCTTGCCCTGATGGTGCCAAGCAAGGCTGTTCCCAGGCTGGCAGCTCCTCCTGGCAGCGCCAGCACCAGTTCATTGGGGTCCACCAAGTGTGAAATCCACCTCTTTGCATCACACCAGCACAATGCATCATTTAAGTCATTTTTAAGGGATGAAAAGGTTCATAAGCTTCGTGTTGCCCTCTGCAAGGAGTGAATTTTACTCTTAATGCAAATGGTGCTTAAATGCAGTATTTTAAGACTAATATTCCGTATAGGCATAGTGTCTGATTCATGCCAACCCAAGGGGTAATGTGAATGCTTAGCATTGTTTAACCAGCTCCCAAGGACTGAATAAAACCCTCAGATGAAAGCTGTGACCTTCAAAGAGCATGGAATCACTTTTTCTTTTCATCTAAAAGATAATTTAGCTAATACTTTTCTCCTCATTGAAGACTGAGGCTCGCTGCACTGAAAATGTTTACAAATGTTCTTTCTCCATTAAATTGATTTTCTGAGTGTAGATAGGCAGTGTTTTCTGGAACTAATTTAAATTCCCCTCTAATTAATATTCAAGACCAAAATATGTTATCTTTGCATGACTGTGCAATTATTAAAGGGAAAATATCATCAGAGAAAGTAGAGGGGTTTTATTTTATTTCTTTTTAACTAGCCATTTCCCAATATGAAATGTAGCATTTCTTTCCCTTTTTTAGGATATAATTCAAGAATCTTTCAATCTTTTTTGGTTATGTACAAACCATTTGTGAAAAGAGACAAGACTGCCAAAATGAAGAAGGCAAACAAAATCTTTGCTAAAAAGCATGCTGATTACATGCAGCACATATTTACAGGTAACAGCACTATATACTCTTTGTGTGCTTAACTGACTTAAAAAGAGGTTGAGAGAGCCTGAAGCTTGAGCTCCAGACATTTCTACATTTCTGGGGAGGAAACTGTCTTCTGAGATTTGCTCAGTGATTGTCCATGATTTAGGTAATCAAATTAGTACTCAGGTGAAGTACAGGCTTTACATTGCAAATCCCCTTAAATATTATTTTTATCCATGAAGCTCCACATTCCCATTGTTGAATTTCACTATTGCATTTAATCTTCTGTTAAAAAGTAGATTTGCAGTGTATTCTGGTGGCAGGGAGACCCAAGGTCATTCCCATCTCCATGGATTTCCATGGTCACTGATGGTCATGCCTGCAGCAGGGCCCTCACTTCACAAAATTTTTTTCCCTTTTATGAGCACTACTGGGCTGACCACCACCTTTGAGAGCATCTTGGCTCCAGGGATGGGAATAGACAGACAGGTTTCCTTTAGCCTGTTGATGACAAGTAGGTCCAGAGGGAACAAGGGCTTTATCAGAGCCTGTTGCCATCTCCTGGCAGAGTGAACTCAAATAGCATCTCCTGGGGTAAACAGATGCTTAAATTCTGGTAACCATGGCCTTTTTTTCAGGAGGAATGGGCATGACATTTTGGCAAAAGAGACAATTTCTTCCTGTCATTAACCTAGTGATTTGGAACATAGTTGACCCTGATAACGCTTGGCTTTGAGTTGGTGATTGAGAAACATAAAGGGAAAAGCATATTTCTCACATCAAATTCTGGAATACCTCTATTTTTGTCACATAAACTGGCTGTGTCTCACCTCTCACTGCCACAACACCATCACTCAGAAGCCTGAGGGGCTGCCTGCTCCCTTCAAGGGTTACCCCAAGGTCAGATGGCTCTTACCTCACTGACCATAGCAATGAGTGGATAAATAAGGCTTCCCAAAGGAGACATGCTGCATCTTTGGAGAAGAAATTAAAATCTATTTCTAAAACACAAATAGAAATTGGGAAACCAAGTGTTTACCACAAAACTGTACAAATAGGTAGGACAAGTAAACTCGTTTTGTTCATTTTTGTTTTGCTTTACAAAACCAGTATAAAACTAGATCATGTTTTGCAAGTTGCAGACCACCCATGTATTGGATTTCTGACAGGAGTTTTGGGGTTGTTCAAAGAGAGAACATGAGGACTTATTTATCATGCTGATGTGACTGCGGAGAATTTTCTGGGACAAAAGTACTGGCATTTAAAGGAGCATAAAATAAAACTCCCTCAATTTACAGCAAGGGTGAGACTTTCAGGAACACATAAGCAGCAAAAGTGTGCAAGTGTTACATTGAAGGTCAGGGATTTTTTTGTTCATAAGTCACTAAATGAGTCCAAAATTGTCATCAGTTATTCTCTTATGCTTCCCAATAAGGAGAAAAAGAAAAAAAAAAAAAGGAAGGGTAAAAGATTTAAGTTCTATAGAACTTTGTAAGTCTATACTCAATTATAAAACAGATTGAATAAAGCCAGTTCAGCCCTAAAATATGTTCGCTTACAAAAATCTATCAATTAAAAGAATTGCTTCAATTTTATACAAGTTTTTCTGAGTGCAGGTTTTGGAACCATTGAAGATTCTTAGAATTAAGTGGAATAGAAGGTAAATTAAAAACAATATATGTATCAGGGCTTTAGCCCTGGAAACCTGGAAATACAGCTCCTTTTCCTACACTTGATGCTGAGATAACTCAAAACAGTGTTATGTGAGGTCAGCTGAGGCAGTCAGCGTTCCTTAACTTATCTATCCAGATCTAACGCTGTGATAAAATCACAGTGCCCACCCAAAGAAGACAAAAGGCAACAAAAGTTTAGCTCTGTCACTGCAGTCCACCACTGAACATCCAAACTGTAGGTCTGTATCTCACATAGGTGAAATTAAAAATAGGAGTTAAGTCCCCCTCTAACAGTGGGTGTGAAATACCAGGCATCTCACGAATATGTTATTTTAAATACCTTCCTATTCTGTAACAAATATCTGCCAAATTTTAGTCCAAGTTCTGCTGGAGTGTAAGGACTGAATTAGTTTCAAAGTTTTCTCATTGCCAAGGAAAAGGAGCAGATACACACCGAAATCCAAGTGCACAATGCAGTTTGTCACAAAATTGGGAATCCATCAGAAGCAGAATATGCTGCAAGGGAAATATCAGGTCCACTTCCTTTGATTTATGTCGGGGTGAGTCCAGAGAGTGCTGAGTGGGGTTGTCCATTTGTCACTGTGACCGCACAGCCTGGCATCTTAAAAGCAGAGCTCCCTGCAAACAGAGCACTCCTTTGTGAAAAGTGACACTGACATTCAATCTAAGTTTATTTTCTGCAGGGGAAGGGGAGGGAGGACAGAACTGGTCCAGTTCCCTACACAAAGGTGGTTTGTACAAGTGCTCTGAGCATCTGTTCTTCTTGAGGTCAGGGCAGACCCACTCAGCTGACACACAGGGTTTTTGACAGCAGCAGTCACAAACTCTGGGCATGTCACAGCACAAGCTGCAACATGCCAGCTGGGTGGATCAGAAAGGACATGCAGGAAACCTGGGATTATGGCAGTGGTGATGGCAAAAGCACAAATCTGTAGGAAATTGAATCTCACGAATTCATAGAACAACGAAACAGCTTCTTTTGCAGTTAAAAGAGCCGGATGTTATGTTCTGAAGGGTTGAGTTTTTAAAGCTTTGGATGATCAGCATTGAAGAGTGAATAGATGGGAAGAACATGCTTTATATTATGCATCAGCAAAATTGAAGCTGTTGATGCAAAAGGTTGCAAAGTCTGGAATTTCAAAACCCTGTTGGAGCTGTGTAGGTTGGTTTGGCCATCTTTGTTCTGGCAAGCTTTCTGGAATCCATTTCACTCCCTTTTAGACTACCTTTCCCACCCTTCCCCCAGAGAAAGTAATTTCTCTTAAAACTGAAAAGAAATGTAACAGTGGAAATTATTTTCATTTCCCTATTCCAGATCCTCATGGAATTTACTTCTGGCCAGACATGGCTTAGTCGCTGCCTACCCTGCAGTACTTACTGACTCTGTGTTTCAGAAACAAATATATTGGAAAAAACTTGGAAAGGTCTTTAACTAGAAAACTGCCAATCTTTTCAGATACACCAACTTGCTTAAAGGTTGGGATGGCTCAGGGATGATCTGGATTAGGAGGGTTAAGGGGTTTCTTGGAGCCCATTTCTGTGTGCTGGCAGCCCTGACTGCCCATCCCCTTCACTCCTCCTCCAGCTTACCCTCACCCTGATAGATCCTCTATGGAACAAGCAGTTTATGGTTTCTGCGATTTCATTTGCTACACCAGAAAGCAGCTTTCAGCCCTATCATGGAAGAAGAAACAAAAAGATTTGGGGAAAGCTCTGGGAAAAAGATCGTGCCAGTAGTGGATTTTATAAGAAGGACCAGAATAAATATGAGTATAAAATACCCTCCATAGTGTGTATGTGTGATGGCAGAAGCCTGTGTGTCTATGAATGACCTGTGCTTTTTCAGTGGGTACTTCATGCTGCACACGCTCCTCCTGCATCCAGAAATGTTCCAGGATTTGCATTAAGAGCTGAGTTCAAATGGAGTTTAGATACTTTTAAAAAGTAGTCCTAATTATTTAACAGTGTACCTGGTTAATTTAAAATCATTTTATATACAATTTTCTCAAATCTTTATGGCCTATTATACTATATCCTTTCGTCAAGTGACCACTGAAAGTACTCACTACATTTAATACCCAGAGTATACTACACGTGCCATCAGGATCTGCATCAAGAGTTAATCATTGCTGCTTGAAACATTTCTAATGATTCGGATCCTGATCCCTATGTAGTGAAGTACATTAAATAACCTTCAAATCTGTTACAACCATATTAAAGGTATATTAGTTAATTCTACTCCATACTTTCTGCAATAATGTACACAGCTTTTTAGCACCAGGGTTGTTGATTAGCACAAAAGGTCAAAAATCAAATTTGCATGTAGACTAGACTGTTTTAACGCAATTCTTAAATTATTCTCCTGAAAATAAGAGGAAGAAGCCTCTCATTCCCAGATTGTGAATGCTAATGTTAATGCTTTTTCCCCAGCAATAATCGGTTTGGGGTTTTCTGTACGTTGAAGAAATCACAGCCATTTTCTCATCAGGGGTGTCTTAGCAAATCACAGGACCTATATTCTTGGATAGGAGGTTGGCAAAAACTGCTACTTAGCAACCCCTAGCAAGGAAGAAACATTAGCTAGATATTTGGGGAAGCTCTATCTCCTTTAGTCTCGGAGAGCAGCTGCTGAAACTACAGTAAGTGCTGAACTTACATGTTTTGTGGGAGGTAAAGGTGCTTAGTACTTTTCCAAAATGGGTGCTCACAAAGTGTCTGCATTGCTGTGAGGCAGGAGAAGCAGACTGAGGTCAGACATCCCCAAGAAACACAGCTGCTTCTCTCCAGTTCTTTCCTGAAGCCTTGTGCTGTTGGCTTTGGATGACCAAAAGCTGAAGTTATTGATGTGCAGGCTAATAGAAACGGCATCCTTGGCAAAGTGAAATATCTGTTCCTGCTGTAGGCATTGCACTTCAATGCACTTCAAGAAGCTACAAGTGCAAACAGGGTTGGCTACCAGATACAGAAAAAAACCCTGAACTTCCTGAAAGCTCCAGTACAACTGCTATTTAAAAAAAAATTGAGACCACAATTCTTTCCTTGGATATAACATAGAGCTTTTAGAAGTGAGATTCCTCTATCACAGTTATACAGTCTCTAAAAAGTACCAGGGGAAAAAAAAAACCTTTAAAATCAGGTGTCTTTTAGATTCCCCATAACCACCCTATTCTGTAAATGAATTTGAAGAAATAGGACCAACCACATGGAGATACATGTTAACTGTTTTCCAGAGCATGGAGAAAAAAATCCTGTAAGAAGATGACAGTAGAGGCTGTGTTAGGATTGCTCAGGCCAGTCCCCTCAATTTGTAGGAATTTACACTGCTCCACACACACTAATATTTTCTACCAGCCCTAGATTTCACCTCACACATTTAAATATTCTTGCTGAAACAGAAGAGGGCTCCCAAAAAATACAGGGTGAAATCCCAGCACCACTGAAGGCAGCAGCAAACTTGCCTTTTTTTCAAGGAGGTTGGTACAGCATCCCTGTGGCTCAGGCAAGGGCATGCCAGTGTCACTTCCAGCAGCAGCAAGAACAGGATAACAGGGCTGAAACATGGTCCTACAGATTTAGAATCAGGCCTAGGAGTCAGTGTGGGAACTTTAATGGAGAAGAGGGAAGCCTCAAGACAGAAGGAATTATCACAGAACAAACACCTGTCAATTCCATGTTCATTATCAGTGGAAACATTCACTTTCCCTTCAGTTTTCATAGGATTGCATGATCCAGGCAAGACAGAACCTCTGACCCAAGGAGCAAATGTCAATGCCAATTACACCTGATAATAGAGACAGGCACAGAGCCAGAGCTGCTGTGCTACTGAGGATTAACATCTCTTTCTGGGCCTGACAGATTTGGCCAATTTTGCTTCCTTGAAAGTATCCCAAAGTTTTCTTTAGGCTAGAAATATGACTCCATCTTATTTCCATCATGCACAAGCTAAACTAAAGACTTCTGCAAGCAAACTTCAGCTACAGGCTTGAGCTTTACAACTTACTTTAAGAAGATGAAAGAATATCTTTGTTTTTCAATAGAACTACCATTCCTTTCTGTCCCCTTTTTCATTTGAAGATGAAAATGTACAATCCCAATTCTTGTCCTGATCAGATTATTTTTTGACAAAAACATCTTGGTGCTAAAGTAGAGCTTATTAAGCCAAGGCAGCACTTAAGTCAATTCTGCCACCTCAGTTTTGCAGCCACATAACCTAGTTATATGCTTTATACACACACCACTGTTGGCAAGACATGAAGTTTCAGGTTAAAAAAGCAGAGAATTTTCTCTTGGCCCCATCCTCCCTCATAAAGAACAGCCAGTCCCATTTAAATCAAGGAGACATTTGTGTATTGTAAAGCAAGAAGCATTTGAGAAAGAATGTCACAGTCTGGTCCCTGTGCAGCATCATCTGTGGTTGGTGGGGAAATGCCATAAAACTCCTCTACCCAGAAATACATATCATGGCACAAAGGTCATTTTATTTGCCTTAAAAGATATTTATTGGTCAGACCTTCAGCTACTCATATCCCAGCCAAGACTGCAAGCACTTACAAGTGGTTATTCTGTCAAGTGATTTCACTGGGTTAATTTCACTGCTGCTTTGTATACACCAAGTTTGCCTTTCTCCTGCTGTAGTCCCATGTTGATGGCACGTGATGCTACTTAAGAGGCGCAAGAGTGGCCAGAGGGGCTTTTTAGACTGCTCATATCATAAAGGTGAACAAAACCTACCATATGATTCACAGCATGATGCTTACATTTACAGATCTTACTGTTTTGTTGTCTGTTTTTCTAAAGTGTAGGGGGAGTGTTTATTACATACAGATTTCAGCACACACACTTTCTGAAGGATACCAAGGGCATTAAAGAAACATTATGATGGATTTTTTCTGCCTGTTAGTGCAATACACTACAGAGCTGCTTGCAAGGCATAACTTCATTCAGATTTTTTGAGCTGAAAAATAGCGGCAAAGACTCTACAATAGAAAAGAAGAACTACTGCGGGTATTCCAGACTTTTGCAAAGTGGTGCTCTTTAAGCTGATGTTTAAACATGCCATGTGTGTTGGATATGACACATCCTGCTTAAAATCCAGGCTGACCAGCCACTTTGCTGCTCTTTTTCTTTAGCACTCAGCAATTTAGGTTTATTTATAAATAGAAGTGGCAGAAGGGATGACTCCCTTCTTGCATATATAGAAAAGCAAAAGGTGGGGGTATCATGCTGAAATTCTCAATACACAAAAGGACAAATGATTCACTCCTCTCACATGCTCTCCAGCTCTTTTTTGCAATGAAATTCTGTCCAAACTTTGTTCTGGTTTTTAGTGCTGGGTGTTTAGAAATAGCAGGTAAGCGCCATCCAGAACGGGCTGATTTGTTTTGTGTAGGTGCTTTTTCAAACCAAGGTCAGAGGAAGGGTCAGATGTCATTGGGCTGATCCTGTGGCATCAGGACCTTATTTTTCTCCTAACAAAAAGGTCTTCAAATATGCATCTAGGAATAAATACCCTTTTCGGTTTTAGTTTAAAGTGAATTTGTGCAGCAAAAAGTTTTCTAGGGAATGCTCCCACTTGGGAGGACCCCTGCCTCAGCTAAGACTGCCCATTATGAATTAGAGTCCTCAGGTCTTAAAAAGTCCACCAGTTGCTCATTTTTACTTTCCTTTACATTCTCCTTGGCATACCAGACAATGGGGGCAAGTCCCATCCAGAAAGTAACAGTAACAATAATTTAATTGTTTATTGTCTGAATTTCTGTCCCCGTGTTTCTAACCAGGATGCAACTGTGACTCCATATACTGCATTTGTTGGTTCCTTTGTGAACTGATTCCTTTGTTCCACTGGAGACTCCATTTAAGTTTGCTATTTGCTTAACCTTCACCGTGCCTACCCGAGATGATTTCATCTTCATCTGATTGCCAGGTCACTTTATTATGTTTTTTACTACAGCTTAGTAGCCCCTTGAATTCTTCCATAGTTCATGTAATTCTCATGGATCAGCTCCCTGTGGAATTTTTTCTCCTGCCAGCAGCAGTTATTTCCTTTCTCTTTCTGCATTTCTCATTGTCACTGAAGCACCACTTCTGACAATGTCCAACTTCCTCTAATCCCTTAAAAAAAAAAAAAACCAACCAAAAGTGGTTTTGGTTGTTTATTTACTTCCAACTTACTCTAAATTTAAATAGCATTGCTTGTCCTTGGAGTGTATATTGGCTCAAATGCCCAATTTGTTTCCCATGGCCTGCTCTCATATTTTTCTGAAGAGTCAAACAGAGAAAGATTTGTTTTCTTTTAACCTTTACTTTCTTCATCACTGGAGAAGCCCCCAACAGACACGGCATGATAAGAGAGGATTGTTACCTGCTTTCTGAGCTGATGACTCAACATACTCACTTAGTGCTTACATAAAAAGGGTTTGGGTGGATTTCAAGAATAGCAGAGAAAAAGCATTTGCTGCATCTCAAATGTTGTGAGACTATTTCATGTTGATAAGAGCTCCCTTTCTTTGTCATTAACTGATTGCTTCCCCTTACTTTAATACACACAGCTCTACCCAGGGACACAGCTAGCTGGCTTTCAGACACAGAAGATCAGGTGGAGATGGAGCTCCACTTGTTCCTTGCTTTAGAACCACACTAACTAAATCGGATCAGACTTATAATTTCACATATCAGAGAGCACAGAAATCTTTTTTCTAGCTTGTATCTCCTACTAATATTAGGTCAAGTCCTCAGAAAATAAGTCTTCAAGCGATAAAAATAGTTTGTAAAAGGTTGTCCTGGTCTCCCCTCTTAGAGATGGGTCAACAGAAATTAATGAGAAGATGAGTTCTGGAAGGACTCTTCTGGCTCCTCAAGTCAAATCACTTGCTATTATACATCTTTGTGTCACCAAATATCTTATTTCTTAATGGAGTGAAATCCATCTTAGAACTAGTTAGGCTTCCTATCTCTTCTGCTCTGGGTGAAACACACTGCAGACCTTCAAGCTGAATTATCAGAAGCTTAATTGCCACCCCAGTCTTATTTGTACCTATTTATGCACAATGGTCCTTCTGCTATCATTGTCTTTTATGTCTCCTTCCCTTAGTTGTTTGCTCTCTTTGGAATTTAGCCCTGCATTATATTTATTGAGAAGAATAATAAGCTCTTGGCATTTTCATTAATAGACTAATCAAAGCACACTTCTGTCAAAAGAGGTATCTCCTACCGTGCTAGCTTCTCTGCTCCATGATGCTTGGATTTAAATTAACCTCTCCAAACACAGCTGATTGGAGCTATCTGCAATTCTCCAGAGAACTGCTGACCAGAGCTCCTTTTCCCTTTACAGTGCCCGATTCTTTCCTTCAGCTAATGGAAACACCAGTTCACTGCCTCAGCTCTTCCTTTTCCAGTTGTTCTCATATCTGGAGGTCCCAGACTAAAACTCCATTCCTGCCATTGGTCTCCAGTGCGTAGTCTTTTATTTCATACTACTTTACAATAATCTTAGGTATTATATTAAAAGTGGTAAAATCAACTGTACTAGGATTATTTTTATTTTTCTAGACTTAAAGAAGACTGAGGGCTTTTTTCCATTAGCTGAAGGAAAGAATCCTTCAGATCTTTATTTCTAAGATCAGAGTTGTGATTAAATTCTTAGACTTGATAAAAGAATCGCTGGTCATAGTCATTTTGGTAACACTTAATGCTTGCCTAGTGCAAATTTCTGCAAAACCAAGATCAAACCAAATTATCAAGATTCTTTGTGAGGAGTAGTTCAGTTTAAAAACAGGACATCACTTATGGAAAAGTAAATGACATTCCAAACTTCCTTTTCAATCTCTTTAGTATATGATTGGACCTAAAATCATCTACCTGAAGTGAAGGAAATGGCAGCATCAGGGTGCCACCATATGGAACTGCCAGAACAAAGGTCTGCTAAAAATACTGGAAGTGGTTTTGAAAATTGATGCCAATTCTTGGAATTTCAGGCACTTAAGTAAATTCAAAATCCTGATTAGATGAATGGAAATTTCACTCTGAAGGGCTGAGCATTCAGATATGCAATGGCTCCTTCTCATCGAGAATCTAGGCCAAATTGCTTTTGAAAATCTCAGTAGGGTGCTTATTTGCATTTTGGCATCAGAATACTTCTGAAAATATGGTGGCAAGGCTGCCATCCATCAAACACTTCAGCAGGTGCTGAGATTTTATGCAAGCACTTGGCTGAATTTCTGTATTCACACACTTAAAATTTACCATGCGCCTGGCTGCCTGGAGGATCAGAGACCACCTCTGCAGGTTTTAGTCCCTCAAGGTTATATATTTGAAAACTCTAGATTTGCCTAGTCTGCAAACAAACCATAAGCTGACACACTGTGCACTTTCCTCAACCTCTTCACCGAAACTTTAAAAGCAACCTGTAGAAGTCAGGTAACATTGAATAGGAGGGATTATGGAAAAGCCATTTCCAAATGAGAAAATTGCATTTAACTTTGTTATCTGCTGTCCCCCCTTCACATATATTATGACTGCATATTTATTTTTCTAGTACTACTAGTGAGATTGTGGCAAGACAGTCTTTTTTTTTCCCCTTTGCTAAAGATTTCCAGCAGCATTATCTTAAAGGTGCTGGATATCATATTGCTAAAAGCATTACAAGCACAAATGTGTAGGTTGATAAGCCTCAAGGTATAGGACTTAAAGGACAACCTTTTTTTCCTGTGACCCTCCTCTAATCTACTTGCTTTTCTGGGAAAATAGGACATGCATAGCCTGTGCCCAAGTGTGATGGAGAGGTTCCATTACACAAGCCTCCTTGGCTGCTTGCAGAGAGTAGAGGAACAGTCCCAAGTGATGAATCAAGCGATGGCTGAGCTGGCGACCCTTCCCTACCTATGAGAAGTCACTTGGGAGGATGCCAAACTGGTCAGTTTTTATTTCTAGCACTTATTTTGGCCTTTAGAAGAAGGGAGCCAGGGAGGAAAGTGCTGGGGCAGAGCTCTGTGCTGCAATTTGCTCTGCAAATCATTTTTCCAATGCACGGACCTGAAGTAGTTTTTAAATCCTCCTTCAGTGCTTTGTCAGAGGAGGTGCTGATCACCTGCAAGGATGACTTTTATAGAACCAGCATGACTCATCTGTGGGCATATTTTTAAAACCTCTTCTTTTCCCTCAAACCTCCCCAAATCAGTCTGGGAAAATGATTGCAATTATTCAGATCGTGCTACTTTAAGTTACCTAACATCAGAAGCCACCTGCAGCAAAACAGGCCAAATCCAGTTACAGATGAGGAGAGGGGGAGAGAAAAGGTTTTCTTTCCTGCTTCTGTCCACAACTTGCTCCCTGTCTCTGAATAATCCTGTGTGCCTGCTATGCTTTGTTTTCCCTTCATGAAAGGAGAGCAGTGATGCCAGCAAAGCTTGATTGGAGTCATTAATAGCCTGATAGGATATCAATAAGCTGCAATCAGAAAGTACCATATGATTATTCTTCGTAAAGGCTGTCAGGTTTTGCAATGGAGGAAAGAAGGAAGCTCAGGTACATGCAAATTTTAAGCATTTCATTCCAGAAAAAAATGAAAAATAAAGTCCCTCCACAGTTCCTGCATTTAAATGCAGTCCAATTTTGATGATCCAACTAAAAAACCCTTGGTTTTCCCAAAGCTGGTCCCTTGTCATTTGTTTGCATTCTTGCAAAGCTCCTAAGCTCTGCAGAATTAGAGCTTCACAGCAGCTTGCTTTAAGGAAGAAGAGCAGCAGCCTGCAACTGCAGGAGGTGGTTGCCAGACTTTGAAGTCTGGGCTCGAGATAAGGGGAAACAACATTGCAAAGAAACTGTGTTATTAAAAGACATTTTCCTTTTGATGCAAGTTCTCTAGTATTAAACTTCAGCAGGTCCACATTTCAAGACTGACTAAAGGGTCTTGAGTTATTGGTACATATTTCAGTGATAGGTTTTTCTCCAGGGCACAATATTTTCAGTACATCATGTGTTCAGCACAGGCTGTCACTCTCTTGTCTGTATCTTGTCATGTAGTAATCATAAGCCTGACCTCCCTGGAAAGCTTTTTGCAGAGGCTTTAGGCCACCCAAGACAGAGGTCTTCAGTCTCTTAAGGGTAGGACTGGGCAGAACAAGGGTCCGTGCTGGGAGATTTAAGTGACACACTTTAAAACTTTCAATGAAACATGTATTGTTTGTTTACTGAGCCCAAGATGAAAATGTTTTCTTAAAAGAATAAAGACAGAAAATCTCTGCCAGCTACACTGCATTAATTCAGAATTCATTTATTTTTCTTCTTTCTGTCACCCTGCTGTAAAACATATCTTTATTCTTTCTGTGCAAATGGAGGCTCAGTTGCTTTTTAACTGGAATATTTTAGTAAACTTAAGGCACCACAACATTGAGGCACAAGACTGCAGGCAAGAACTTGCAGAGGAACTTCACCAGGGAGTGATTAATGGACTTTATCTTTCCTGATGACACCAGCCCACATGGCACAGGCTTTTCCTATGTCAGTAGGGATTGGTTCCCTACCACATCCTAACTGCATCAAGCACAGAACCTTACTGCCTCTCACTGGGTCTGCACACCAGAATCACCCAGGGAGTGAGAGATCCTCACTTGCTCAGCCTATGTGCCAACCTCCTCATTTCACTGGCATCCAGACAGGACAAAACATTTGGAGGACTGAGCTGTACTGGTGTGATTCACCATCTCTCAGTGACTGCTGCAGAGGCAGCCCCCATGTCCATGGGGTCAGAATCGCAACACCCACACTGACCCCATGTGCTTCTCCCTCTTAACCAACATTTGTAAGAGAGATCCAATTTTTTTTCTTGAAGAAAACTGTCCAAGTTCTAATCTCACTTGGACTAATAAATATTTAGAAGTAATTCCTCTGAGGTCATTCTGACTTTACACTGGTAAAACTGAGATAAGACATTATGACCAAGCAAGACAGTTAAATTGTGGGAGTTAGAAAAGACTAAAGATGCCAAATGTTTACTATCACATACAGAATAAGTTGTATAAAGTTTCAAACAGACTGAATTTATAACGGAGCAATTCGCAAGGATCCCAAAGGCATTTCAGTTATAAACTCTTCTTTGTAAATGTCTTCCTGTAACTAAATAAATAGTCCTAATAACTTCAACTGAGGCCTTTTTAGGTCACTATTTATTCACAGACAGTGGGAAAATAAAGATTCTATTATTTCAGTTAGTTTCAACAGTTGAATGTAACTGGAAAAAAACTCTGAAAAAAAAATCTTTCCAAGGTTTATGATTTCAATGTCACCATATTTGTACATCATAAATCAAGATGAAAGGTTGTTAAAAAAGAGAAAATCTATTTTCATTTAAAATAAATAAGGACAACTTTTTTTTTTTTTTTTTAAAGCAGTATTTCTCTTCAGAGGGAATTTTTCAAAAAAGAACAGCTTTGGGAGAATTACTGTGGTTTGCCAACTTCCCAGTCCTGTAGCTGTGTGTTTAATCTGCCAATAGAGCTGGTGAAAAACTTTGGATGACAAAAATTAACACCAGAGCAGACACTGAGCACTTTCCAACAGCATGTAGTAATAACAGTGAAATATTAATCGGAAAGATTTCTGGGTTTAACTTCTGCCCCAAAGCAGTGAAATCTGAAGCCCCATCAGAGCAACCCCTTAGGGGTGACAGATAAATGTTCTTGTCCCCTTTCACAGTGGGTGCTGTTCAACCAGTTCTTCAGAGAGAATTACTGCAAGGAAAACAATGGAAACATCCTCTTTCCCCTAACCAGTTCCTCCACTGCCTGGTTTGATGCAAAATTGTGCCTTGCCCATTCTGCCCTTAATACTCTTTATCTCTGGGCTGTGTCAGTTCTGGATTCATAGGAGGAGATTACATGTCATAAAAGTATTGTGATGGAAAATTTCTGGAAGGTTAATTCTTTTCCTATTAGAGGCGGGAATTTTCAGTTTTATTTTTCATGAATGCTGATGCATGACTTAAAAACACCCAAAAGTTTTCATTAAATGTTTGGACCGATAAGATACAACTTCATGCTGCACAAGTACAGGTAAAGCAGGGTGGGACCGAGTATAGGAAAATTCTTCAGAGATTCAAAAGAAGATTCCTGCATCCTTTATCCAATGATGGGATACAGACAAATAATTTTAATTTCAAATACCTGGATGCATAGGTTAACTTGAGGAAATGCAGATCATCTTCTTCAATTACAAGGCAGCATTTTTGTATCCTGTGCAGATGAGTCCAAATGCTGATGTTTTAAGTTTCATCACCTATATACTCAGACTAGACTGCTGCCCATCCAGGTACAGATAGAAGAGACAAATTCTCAAGGGAAGAGACAATTTCTCCATGAATTCTAATGCTTATATTGTCCCAATTCCTTGTAATAAGTAACAGATTTAGGAAGTGACTCCAAAAACTATTGTTTGGGTTCACTTCAATCAACTAAACATTCTGGAATAGAGCTACTAGAACACAGTATATCACAAGCATTAAATACCAGTTTCTCCCAGTTTGTCCTTAAACACTGATGCTAATGGCTGCTCACAGGAGGCTGCTCAAGGATCCAACCCTTGTCTCTCTCTAACTGAACAAAGAGCAACTGAAACATTTCCAAGCATTTGGGAAGGGTGCAGGGTGAGGCAATGCTATGACTAACCTGCAAGGGTACTGGAGTGGGGCAATGCTACAGCTACACAGAATTTTAGCCTCCTCTCTCACACTAAGGACTGATTAGCAAGTATTTTCCCTCAGCTTCTTTTTATAGTTTACACTAGAAATTGTCAGCCTTGGTTTTATGCTCTGTTGTACGAAATGATGGGGAGAAGGAAGGGTTTGCCAAAGGAAAAGGGTAGTAAAAGCAACGAAAATGAGCTAGATACTTCTAGCTACAGTAAAAACATCTCAGCTTTAGTGTTGTCCTCTTGTGAGGTTTTACATGCTGCTTTAAATGATGATACATTAGCCTTGGGAGAAAATACTAAAAAGCATTCATGTATGACACAGAATATCTCAAACTGAAGAATAAAATATGGAGCCTTTATTCTTTACAACCTGAGCCCCTCCTTTACTAAATATAAACATTTACTGCATTAAAATGTATAAGCTAATGTACAAATTTTCTAGAGGATTTTTTCCCATTGTGAAGTATTTTATATCCACAATAATACAGTGTAATGGGTGAAGCAAAGATGAGGTGGCAGTGCTCATTGTGTGAAAGATGAGTAATAAAATCATCAGCGTACAAATGATTTTTTAATTAGGTTTTAATCTGTGTATTTAGAGAAGTTATTTCTGTGTGAATTCCACACTGATAATTTTTATCTCTATGCCACAGCTGCAGGCACTAATGGCTGATGCCATGGACATCCTTGAAGGAAAAAGTGAAGATGATCATGTGTGGATTAAAATTCAGAAGGTAAAAACCTGCAGTAAAGGGCAGGAGGGTATATTGTTCCTTGGGGAGTAAAAGTCTACCTGAGTCATATCTCTTTGAAAGGTAGAAAGAATGTAGGTACCATTTGAAACTTGTCCTCACACCTTGAACTCTGTTAGTGCTCAGGCACTAATCCCAAATACATATTTATTATTTGATTTAACCCCTATGGTTGAACTTTGTCCAGTCTCATGGAGTTGTCTAACATGTAAAAAAAAGAGAAAAATAATCAACCTGAATAGGTTCTTTTTGGCTGATAATTAGACTACTCTTTCATCTTTGTCATTCGCAGTACTGTGCTAATGTGGTGAGGAAGTTGTCAGGGAATAAAATTCAGCCCGACTAATTAGATCTCTTAGTGGTCCTCAAATGAGGCTTTGGTGATGTGAGCGGTAAAAGACATGTAAATGCCTTTCTGGAGTCTCTGCACAGCAACAGGTCAATTTACTTCTGAAAGGATTTGTGAAATGCAGAGTCTTGTGTTGGTTCTCTGTACAGATGGATCTGATCTGACGGAATGAATCATAGGTCAGGCTGGGATGTAATAGGAGTATCTTACATTTATGCAAAGTCTTTCAAACCAGGGCAAACAGCTCTGGGTATTCACCACCATGGACATTCAGCTTCTTGTGAGGAAAAGAACAGCAATGCATCACCATTATATGAATACGTATAATATATAATACATATAATACATAANCAGATCTCAGGTAAGATATTGAAAACCCCAAACCCTGCCTACACTGAGTCAGTGTACCCAGGATAAGCAAATAAGACACTGATATCTAAAAGAAACCACAAGGTTGGAAGGTCAAGGTATTTTCAAAGAGATAATATTTGGTATATTTCTAAGATATTTCAATTAAAATTTCTAAAGGCATCTGTCTTCTGAGAGAAAGTCTGAGTAGGTGTGTATTGCCTGAGTTAGCTGTCAGATTACTGACTTCTAATAAAGTTTTCTAAGTACAGAATGTTTGCAAAAAGCAATCAAATCCTAAATGCCCCAAATTACAGACAGACTGGGTTTCATCTCTTTCAAGCGCTTGTGAGGCAAAACAAAGGATAAATATTCCTACCTTTTTGACATTGCACCAGGAAAGTCTCTAAACCTCTCACACCTGCCTACAGATCATAGGAGAATCTTTTGCANGCTAATACTTCACTGTAAATTCAATAAAACAAAATATTTTCTTTGGTGTATTTCTCTATATGTATCCTTTATATTTCTCTGGATATTTTTACTTTCAGCATAATTTTAACAGAAATCAAACCAGCATTTAAAAATGGACAGGTATCCCATATCATGTCACATGAATCTGTTCATAACTCAGTATTTGGGATCAAAATTTACTGAATCCAATAACTCTGCTCTCTGCCATTGTAAAATTTGGTGCTTCAAAATCCTTTTGCATTCTGAATATACATTTGCATTTAAGACAACTCAGAAAAAAATTTGATTTGAGGCATTGTGTTCCAAGGAGAGCTCACCGTTTCATAATACAAAAATATTTTTCTGTATTATATCAGAACAAAGAAATCAAAAGCATCATCAGCTTTACCTTTTCAAAAAATGCATTTCAGCATATTTTGCATGCTCTTAGGAAAAATTTCAGTTTTAATACAGGAGACAGAAGAACATTCAAGGAGCTTGGGAGAAAGGGGTTTGTTGGATTTTTTGGTGGTTTGTGGTCGTTGTTTTTTAAATTAGCTCTTATGAAGAATGTTATACTAGGCTAAAGATCTCTAACACATTATTAAGGAGGAGGATTAAATCTGATGATTAAAAATTTATGTGATGTGGATTAATACATCACTTGTGCTGGAACCATTTCCAAAAGTTCGGTATTTCTCAGTTCACTCATCACATGACACTGATTGTAGGAGCCTTCACACACGTCTAGTTACAAGGTAGTTATTTGTATTTTCACTATTGAATTAATTTACTTATATTGGAAAGCAAAAAAGAACGTAAAGGAATTTATATAATCAGCTATAAACACACAACTCTGGAAAGCTGATAGCTATGCTCCCACCAGTGAAGTTTGGATTTTGCAATAGAAACAGCTGTTGCACCTAATGAAAGCACTCAACATTTTTCTCTANAACATTGATAAATAAATTAATGCAAATTATATATCCAAAAATAGCCTATTCCCTGTACTTCTCTAGCACTTGGCCTTCCCATTTTCAGACAACAGACTTCAATATCAAAGAGAGTTTTCCGAAGTTTTTCCTAAAGTCAGGGTTTTAATCCNATGCAGCAGAGTTATAGCAGTGCCTATTTTCCGAATGGTTAAAGGGTCTGTCTGGATTGCCATTACAAACCACTGTTTTCAGAGTTATATATTCTACAGTCAACCATAAAAATTTCATTCAGGCTGAAATCTGACATAGAAGGGCACAAAGCCTGAGACCCAAACACTTTTCCTGTTGTCACAGTGGAGGGTTTATAAAATTAGTCTGAAATTGATCTGATCTATTTTGAATTTACAGGACTGACAAAGCAGTAATACGTGTGTAGCCTCAAGTGTTTTGGGTGCTGCGCTGCTCATCCAATTTACTGACAGATTTACCTTTTTAAGCCAACTAATTTATCAAGTGGGCTAATTATTTTTGGAAGCTTGAACACAAAGAAATGAGAAATTCCCTTGTAATTAGCTGGAGAAAAGAGAACATCACTGCGCAGAAGGTGCCTTTCTCCATATTACTGGGCTATGACTCTGCAGCCACAAGGAGAGCTGACCCAGGAAAGCCTAGATTACCTTGGGAGATTAAGAAACATCCTCCTAGAGAACTTTTACCCATGTACTAGATATCCCTTAAGAATGCCTCAGAGGCAGGAAAAAAAGGGTCTGGTCAGTCTACCAAAATCCATGTTCTGCAGGATTTTTGCAATAGTTTTGCTTGCAGTCCCCTGAATAAAATTTGAGCTCTGTGTTAGCAATTTGGGGGAAAAGACACCCTCAGGTCTTTCCAATAATTAATGAAGGTTCTAAGTCCCAATCTACTTCAGGACTATGAGTATTACTGAAAAAATTTTACCACCATCCTTTTTATAGTTGGCAGAAATTCTCAGGCTGAACTTGCTGGTGGCCAGACCACTGGGCTTACAGGAAATTTGAGGCACCATCCTTGGAAATTTTTCTTTTAGTTATTGGCTTTGTCCAAATTGTGTTATAGGTTGAGTCTTGGAAGTCCTTAAATATCACAATATCAGCATTGCATGAGAATGCACATCTCTTAATGCAAGGGATCAGGTCTCTGCATGGTCATTGCAGGATTTTAGAGCAGCTACAGATGGGCAGAGGGGCTTAGAGTATCTCAGATACATAAAATAGCAGGAAGGTACGCCCCTTTCCTCAACAGAGCCTTTGCTTCTCTGCAGTCTTTTAAGAGAAAAAAATAAAGAAATAAAAAGAGATTACTTTCCTATCTCATAACAATAAATTCATTAATGAAACTTCACAATGTCGTTACAGTGAGAGGCAATAAATAGATACTTTAGAGCCTATCAACCAGAAACTTTTGACATCCAAAGAGGGAAGAGCTGTCTAAGTGCAAGTGCCAGGATGGCTCTGCTTTCCCTACAAAGACAATATTGCAGCTCTACTCCTCTCCTCCATTTAGCCCCTAGGCTTTCATAGCAGTTTCACAGGATCCTCTTAACATCATTTGAACAGCCAAAGGAGAGACAGGAGTTGGCAAATAAACACTTTCCTCCACTTCCACATGTGAGACACTTCATAAAACCTTCACAACTGAGTTTACCTCAAGGGCATCACATACTTTGCAATTTAGATAAGTTATTATGCCCATCATTTGCTGAGCTCAGTGGAATGCCTGTTTCATAAATCTGAAAGCAGAGCAAACATGGATGAGTGAATAAAAGAACAGATGTAACTTACATAAGGATAAGTATATAACAAAAGCTGCACTAATGTATGTGAATATGAAATGAAGTAAAATTAGCCTAACATTATATAATCTTTTAGCCAGGCATGTAGATTTTCAGCAGTTGACCTCTGCTTACTATGTCTCTGCCTTCTCCAACAGTAGGGGAACACTATCTGATGAACTGTGCTCTTCCACTGGCATTATCCCTTAATTGAAAGTCAAGCCATGGAAAAGGGCCACAGACTGGCTGGGCTTTTGGTCAGCCAGAGGAGCAAGGAGAGAGATTCATGGTATGTTGATGGAAAGTGAACGTGTTGCTGAATAGTATTGTGCTGACTGCTAGGACAGTTATTTGATGGATTTGACCTTGTAACATCTTATAAAGTCATCCAAGCCCACGCCACAGCCACTGGGAACTGCGCCTGTTCTCAGGGCATGCAGGCTTCAAAAGTCATTGTGTTTTGGTGCACTTTCTCGACTTAAACTTGCCTAGTACTAAATTAATAGCAGGAAACTAGTTCCTGGTTTGTTCTCTTCTTTGAGCTGTGATGTAGCCAGGTGTTTCATGAATGTATGGACCTGTTGGGAAAAGAGCTATATAGCAAAGGATGGGAAAGGGTATGTAAAGCACATTTTCTGAAACAGAGGTGGAAGTCTAATGTGTAATGTCTAACTTGTAATGAAGAAAAGTGAAAATGCAAAAAAGAAAATAATGTTAGTGGCACCAATTCAGGTAGACAGAATGAAGGAAATCAAAGAGCAGAGTAACCGGGTAGAAATGCAAAAATTTTTGTTCGAGTTAATCCAAGACTGGCTTCATGTTAAGATTACAGAAAACATATTGAAACATTCTGGAGAAATAATTCTGAATAAGCAATGGCCTCAAGAGGGATAAGTGACTGTGGCAGAGATTCTAACCTGGTGCTGAGTGAAGTTTTTAGATCAGGCAGAGGGAGTGGGGAGAGTGCACGAGCAGAAAGTGAGATCTGCCCCACTGAATCTCAGGTGATGCAAAAGAATCATAAGCAACCAAAGAGTCCCATTAATACATTCAGCTCCACTGTAGCGACAATAAAAGCACAAGAGCATTCACAGAGCTCTTTGCGTAAGAAAAAGGTGACAGTGGGATTTCTGCAGTTATCAATACTCCTGGTCTCCAAAATCAATTTCCGCCTCTGTGAGTCTCTGGTTCTTTGTGCCTTGTATACAAGAGAAAAACAGAGGCCCCAGCAAGATGCCTACTTGGCCCTCGTCTACACTGGAAGAAGCAATTGCATCCTGCCCATTTCTCACCCTCCAGTCACCTGTATCTAATATAAAACTGAGCTATTTAGTGATCACACGTTAAACAGCTCTAACTTGTGATAGACCAGTATTGCAATACAAAAACAGAGGCTGTGACTAGGAACTTTTGAGCATACAAGGTTTTATTCAAGTCTGAAGGAGACATGGGAAGTTTTAAGTTTGCTGCTTCACACCAGAAGGAAATTTCTGCACATAAAAACAGCTAAATCAGTCGGTCCAATAAAACATAATCTATATCCACAATACTTACGCCATGACAGCTCCAACAAAACACTGCTAATGCTATCAGGAAGGAGTTTTGTGCTGAGAAAGACTTTAGTCTATTCCACCAAGCTATAGGGTGTGATAAGTCACTGAAATAATCTTAAATAGCAGCAGATCTGGCAACTGAGCAGTAAATGTCCAAAATTGGAATAATGTAGGTGGTTGTAGCTGCCTGGTGGTTAAATCACAGGCAATTCTGGGCATTAACAGTCTCCACGTAAGGATTTAGGTAAACATTTCGCCAGCCCTTGCTAATCATGCTGTCAGTTATTAATGGGCAGTCTGCTCACCTGCTGCCCTCTGCCACAGAAGGTCTCCAGCCTTATAAACACTTGCTACCAGGAACTGTTACTGCTTTGAAAAATAGTGTGAGTCAACAAGACTGCTCACAGTAAACGCTGTGCTGGACAGGGATTTCAGGAGAGCTTATGAAGTACTAAAAGGACCATCTAAGTTGTAAGGTAGTTAGTAAGAGTAATTCACTACCAGCATCAATGTAATTTTTGTGCTGTTCCTCATCAACAAAAACTCTTTCTACAATCTGCTTTTAGCACTGGGGCTTTGCTACTGTGCTAAGAACCTACAGAGAAACTCTGGTTTTCCATATTTCACTGAACTCATCCCTTAATGGTGGAAATGTGCACCAGAGCTTCTGTCAGAATTCTTTTTTTAAAGAAAGGCAGTGCATACAAATTAGGCATTTGAAAATACAGGAAGGGAGCATGAGGGACAATGGATGTATCTTTGGCAGCAGCATTTGAGCTGTGAACACCTAGAGTGATCAGTTGGGTTATGTTGCCAAAAAAATATAGGGAAGTAGCTTTGCCCTGTCCATGGCAGCTCAGATCATGTTACTGGGCAAACCTATTCCCTTCCAAAAGCAACCATAGCAGTCCAAACGTGCTTCACTTCACACACAAACAGTAAAATCATGATTCGCCCCTTCCCACCCCGCAAATCTGGGCAACCTTTGCTCTGACTTTATTGGAAAGTACAGATTGGGTTTTGATTTCTATTACAATATCAGTAGCTTTTCTCAAGATTTTCCTCCACGCTCTGTATTGCCATCTCTACTTACTCCTACACCCTTCAAGTACTGTTTCTTTGGTTATATTCGCTCCAAGGGGCACTTTAGCAAGTAACTCTTGGAGACAAAGGAAAACATTGAGAGGTACTTCACGTTTAAAGGCAGCTCATTTGCCTTCTATTACTCGTAGCTCCCAAGTAATAAAAATAGAGTCTGTATGCCAGAAGATCCTTCTTACCATTACCTATTATTTATAGCTCCTGCATACATTTTAAAAAGCACCTGGTTCTTCTTTGTGTGTGACTCCCCTGACCTGTATTGGGATTTAGGAAGTTCAGATGTTTAGACATTACAGAGAATGCATACACATGCGAGACATACTTCTATGATTTTACAGAGTCTGATTACTACTTATCCAATTAAATTTTTTTTCTAAACAGTATTATTTTCCTAGAGGAGTTTGTCCTTGTGGGATTCTGGCTCTTTCTCATTTTATTCTAAACTCTTCAGCAGGTACTTTGCATTTGCATTCAAAGTCACTTCAATCTTTTAAAAGATGTGCTTCAAGTTAACTTGTGATGAGGACAGCTCCCCCACGTTTGGATAAGCTTCCTTTGGACAGTCAGTAAGTCACTTAACACAGACATCTGTTCCTTGGAATGGCCCCTTGCAGCAAAGGTTGACAAGTTCCATGACATCTGTGGCCCATCAGGACTTGGACAAAACCAGGGTGAATGATGAATAGTCTTGCAGTATTCCCTCATCACAGTCAGTACATACCACTGAATTAGGGACCATATGTGGGATGTCTTATTCTGGTGATTGCTTAGGAAGAGCAAAGAATATACTTGAATTGTGGTATTTCAGGGCACAACCAGATGCACCCAGGCAAGTTCAGAAGTGACTGATAGGGCATTACCAGAAATGCAGTTAGTTTTTCAGAAAAGGAGATCTGAACTCCCCACAAAGCACTGCTTCGAAGAGAAGATTGGTCCAGATGACCTCCAGAGTCCCTTACACTGAAACAATGATTGTATTTCAGCTGCAGCCAGCAAGTGCTGCTTATACATCCCTCCACACCATGAGCAAATAAATAAGGAGGCATCCAGAGAGCACGGCTCAGCACTCACAGCAGCCAGTCACTCCCCTTTATCCATCACCAGATAGCCTGTGCAAAAGGGCAGGATTAGAAATACTTTTATATGCTCCAAACAAGGCCCATCTGTTCCTTATCTTTGTGGGGATCTATATAAAAACTCCTGTATGTTCAAATCAAACCCTAAGCCAAAGGGCCACCGCATATTGTCTCACTCGATAAGACCCTCTGCAGTTCATCCCTCCAGCTAATCCTGTTCAGTGCCTGTTACTCAAGGAGCTCTGTGTTTTCATTGCAGGCATAAACTGCAGTAGAAAAAAACCAAGGTAAATGTGTACCAAACCATAAATACTTACAGATTCTGCCCAACCTTAGAGAACAATATAAAACCATTCCAGTTAAGAACAAGCTGACCACCTCAGTATTCACACAGACCACAGATCATTTTCTTTTCTCAGCAAGCTCAGAACTGAAATTCAGAGCAGACTAATTGACTTACAGTCCATCCAGCTACTTCAGGTGCACTAATTATGCTTTTCACCTTCTCACTCCATGTCAGAATAGAAATGCCTTGATGTGTGGCACTGAGGAAAGGCAGACACAACCTCACTCATTCAGCTGATTTTCCCCCAAAATAAAAGAGCAACGGTACTTTTGAGACATGACTTTTCAGTGTTGTAGGTCTCTGCTGGTGTCTTGTCCTGTTTCATCGTTTTATTCAGCCACCAGCCTAGAGATCTCTCTCTGTCCTAACTGAATTCCCCAAAGCCTTAGGCACACAAACCCAGCGTAACCCACTGGCTTGATTCCCAAGATAATTCATGGGTATAAAACTGTAGGCAGATATTTGAAAACATCAACACTACATATCTGGGCTTTTGCAGAAGCCCAGGTGTTTTCTCAGTGTTATTTACCTTGGGTTTTTTCTACCCTTCCACAAATCAACAATTTCCACCACTGATATCTTTCACGACACTATCAGTGCAAGAATTTGAAGCACAAAAAAATTTTGGGCAATTGAAAACAAATACAATATTAACATAAAAAACACAAATAAACTCTACTTGGGACCTAGTTTATTTCCAGATTCCTGTCCCCAGACCACTACTCTCAGACTTCTCTACATAGCTTGATCCCAGAGGGCGCACAGGTAACACATAGATGTGCTGTGCACTAAGCATACAATTAGCTTTAAAGCCATCCTTTGTTTCTATTTCTTCCCTCTTTCCATTTGATCTTCATTCTGTTCATTCCCTTTTCCTGCTCCCTCCAGCTGATTACAGAGGCCAGACTAAAGACAGAGAGAAAAATCCAGTGAGAGAAACAGGGTAAGGAGCAGTCTGAAATCAGGAGCTAATGAGGAAGAAACAGGAGGAATTTGACTAGATGGAGCAGTCGTGCACTGAGGAGCCTCTGCCTGGACCAGGGCTGTGGATATTAATCTGAACTAGAAATGCTGTGAGTACCAGCAGGGGTGAGGGAATACTCAGAATACCTTGAAAGCAACATACCATAGCAGTGTAGGATTAAAAATATCTCAAAGCCCAGTTTGCCTTCATGAATTCTCAGGTCACCAGGCACTTCAGAAAAAGACCATAAAGACACTGTATAGGTGTGCAGATGGGAGAAGTGTGGGTTTTTTACATTCAGGAGACTATTCAAGAGCTTTCACTCCAAGGATGTCAGTCAGCAGGTTCAACTACTGAGAGCTGAGCACAGCCCCTACAGGTGGAACGTGATGCTGCCGCCCAGCTCCCAAACACAGATTGTGGCACACCTGGACACTGTGCGGATCAGGGAATTACAGGTGAGGAACATAATCCAAATACAAATAGTGCAAAGGACTGACCCAACATTGTCGATCTCTCTGTGGGCTGGGACTGGGCCCAAAATGAGCCTCATATGAATCACCAGCAACACCAGGAGTGAATGCTCTGCTCTGAACCAAGTCCTGCAGAGCAATTTACCTGGGTTTCAGTGCTGCTTTAGCCCATATAGTAGCTGCAGGATTCAGCTATATATCCCTGGGATTTGGTTTCAGCATCAGTCTGTATTGCTCTGCTTGGGAATAAGTCACAAATCTTTTCCAAAATCCATTTTCCTACAGCTGTTGTTCTAACACTAATCATGTGTGGTCTGGCTACAAACAACGTCCATCTACCTACTTCCATCCCCATGGATTCTTATTTAAACAGTTGGAGGGGGGAGGAGTGGAAATAAAAAAAGGGAGAAAAGAAAAAAATGAAGCTATTGATTCAAGAAATTTGCATTTCCCAATGAGAGCCCTGAAGGTGCCTCACCGCAGCCATGCAGCAGAGGAGCGGGCACAGGCAGGTTTTAAATCAAGGCAAAAAGGCAGAACATAATGCTTCCAATTTACTTTCTTAAAATGAAATGTGCAAGCTAAAAAGCTATGAATTAGCACTACTGAACACTGCAGCCACCAAAAAGAGATTTTTAAGCCATTCCCTACCCCCACTCCCCCTTTATCTTGTCAAGAGACTGTATTTTCATTGTGCTCACATGGTAATTTAAATCATGCTCGGGCTCAGCGTGTACCGTGTAATCGTGAGTCGGCAAGGGTTTGAATGCCATCACTGCTGTGCAAATAACATCATCAGCTCATCAGCTGTGTCAGTAACATTGCAATTATGTAAGTGACTATTATTTCCACCCCTGATATGCCATATTAGAACTTATTTTGTGGGCTGGAGCTGACAGGTATTCTATCAATACGAAAAGCATACAACAGCAGCTGAGCTACAGTTCCAGGTAGGAACATCATTCCACTGGGACTTTCTGGTGGCATCACCAGAAGTGCTAGCACTGCTGGATGGGCCTAAAGGAGCTGCTGTGTGTCCCTTTTGTCACATCAACCTACACATCACCCAGGACTTGTTTTCCTTCCTCTTACCACCCTTTGTGCTCACCCAAACACAAGCACTATCCACAAAATAGAAATATTACTTTTAACAGCAGAAGGAAGGTAGGTAGACATTTTAATTTGGTCTGTTGCAGAAGTCTTGGGGGCTTAGTGGTTGTTTTTAATATAGCTAAGCCCCTGGACTGGAGCTTGGCACAAAGTGATTAGTCTTTCTGAGGCTTCCCGTGTGCTTTTGGCCAGATCGATGATTTCCTAAGCTTTTATTTTCAGCTTCTTAAAAGTGAGGCTGGCATAATGATTCCTTTCTCTAATCCTCTGCATGTTTACATGGCGAACACATCACAGCAGAGCCAGCCCATGAGGGTCCTCAGAGAGCCCCAACCTCCCTGTGCTACTTTTGCAATGGATCTGTTGGCAACAACAGAGCAGAAGCCCATGTGCAAGTGCCCAGCAAGGGTGACCAGCAGGGTAGAGGCTCTTTTCTGTAGCACCATGCACAGTGCTAAGCACAGCTGAGAATAACCCCCCTTCAAGCTCCCTGAAGGAGGCAGAGCTCTTTGGGATTTCCTCTCCCAGACCCATTCCCAGTGCCACTAGCAGTCCAAAGGGGCAGACAGAATTGCCCATAAACATTTCTACTTGCCTTGATTTCTGTCTCTCACACACACACACACACATACACACAAAACCCTCCGTCACCAACACAAACCATGGCCAGAGCATATAGCTCCAAATTCAGGGCTGAGCTGCTACTAAAGTGCTCCTCAATATGTGAATAACTACAATAGGAAGCCATGCTCAGATTAATTCCCAGTCAGCTGCTCTGTGTTGTGCCTAAAGAAGCAACACTCCACAGAATATGTGTCAGAATGATAGATCTGGCCTTTTTTTTTTTTTAAGATTATTTCAGCTTAAAATGCAATTGAAGATTGATTCTTCAGATCCTCACATTATATAGGGTCTGGGTCTAGAGTATAACTCAGTGTGAAGGCAGATGATTCTCATCTTTACCTTACAGAGATGCTGCGTATTGCAAAAGCTGACAAAGGGTATGAATAAAAGTAAGGAATGAGGAGAGAGAGCCATAAAATTATGAATGCCTGGTATTTACAGAATACCTGTACACAGCACTATTAATCTATAGTTTTAGTTGTTCTGAAATCACCCCTGCAAGGAAGAGGTGTCTACTTGAATGTGCTCTTTATTAGGCTAATCATGTTTTTAGTTTGGGGGGACACTGAGATCATCCATTCCTTTACTGTAATCTCTAGTGTATTATATTCATGGGAAAACATATTTATTCAAAACTTCACTTTGACTTAATAGAAAAATGGTTCTTGCCACAGCAATGTGGAATACTCGTTTTTCTCCATGTGTTGATTTTTGGCATATAAATGCCAGAAGCCTCTGTTCTCTTTCCTTATCAAGAAAAGCTTGCCTGAGATTAATTTCTTCATCATCCTTTCCTTTTAAAGTGGCTGTTCTTCAATGCCATTTAAAGGCAGAGTTCTGATGAATTCCTGGTTTCAATGTACAGGTTTCAATGAATGAGTCTATTTCACAGCAGTAAAGTTGTTGAATCCAAATAGAAAGGGAAAAAAATATTATAAAGTTGGGTACTGCTACTGCCCACGCAGTATCACCATGGAAAGGTGCCTTTATGTGTTTTTCTTTTTAATGAAAATTAGTTTTGAAATAAACTAATTGCAAAAGCTTTTAACATTTTTATAGAGAGGAAGGGACACGCATCTGATACTACTTCTTTATAATTGCATACTGGACTAATTGCAGATTACTTACACACAACAGAAGATAATTTCTTAAGGAACAAAAGAATGAGAACACCTGGGATGAAAAACATGAATTTGACTCCATACCTGTACATTTCCGACCCTAACAGTTTGGCCATAGAGAAAAAAAGATTTAAAGATTTTATAGGTATTTGATAGATAGGTTAACAAAAGTCACCTTTCCACTTAATGATCCTTCCCCTCTCTATAGGTTTTCTTTAGCAAGACTTCATTTAGCAAGACTTTATCCTGCACTTCATTAGTCTGAACTGTCTGGAATAGATGTCTGTAAAAGGCTTATTTTAAATTGAATTAACTTTAAGTTACATTAGTTTAAATTTAAATTATATTTAATTGTATTAAAATTGTATTAATTAATTTTTTAATAATTCATATTAAATCCAAGTTGCATTAATTTGTATTAAATTTAAATTGTATTAAATTGTATTATATTTTAAATTGCAAGTAACACCCAGCCAAAAATTTCCTTCTCTGAGAATATTATGCACCCAAACTATAAATTCCTGCTGGCTTGATTATCACTCAAGCAGCACTGAAAACAGGGGTTCCTCCATCCTCAGCCTTCTGTCCAGGTTAATGCCTTACACTACAGATATCAGTATAGTCCATAGGTGAAAAGTGACATCCTCACCTTATGGCTGGAGCAAGTGCAAGAAATACAACAGTGTGAAAAGACAAAGAAAAAAGGAGCCCAGCTGTTGCCCCACGGTTAGAAATGTGAAGCTCTGCATTCTGCTCTGTGCCCTAAGGATGATTTTCCCCCATTAGATGATAATTGGATTTTTTTACCAATGCACAAACACTTCAGGGGAGAGAAGAGCTGCACCAGCCTTCTCCAGTGCTGATCTCTGGGTCAGGCATCAGCCCCACATCTCTCCCTCCTATGCAGCATCTGTCCTGTGGGCACATCTGGTCTGCAGGGGTGGGCAGGTTCCCAGAGCCCTGAGAACTGAGCAGGGAGGAAACAACACACCTATTTTTCACCAGAGATCACCTGAGTAGGTGGTGCTTCCCCAGCACCCCCAGCTGATGTGCACGGGTTCTGCTAAGGCTGGCAGTGCCTTTTTGTGCACCATGTTTACTTTGTAAGAAAACAACCTCACCCTTATAAAAGTAGCACAGCTTTTTCTTATTCAAGGGTGATTTTAAAACAAAAGGATAGAAAGAAAGGAAAAATCCAGCCCCCCAGCCCTAAGATTTAATTAAAAATCCAGGACCTCAAAGGTATTTAGCCACTTAATTCCCATTATATGTTATCACAGAAAGAAGTCTAAATCCTACAGATTTTTAGCTGCTAGAGACCGTTTTTCTAGGCTCTCATAAAAGAGTTCTGAAAAATAAGAAAGAGCTGGCAAAAGCTTTGATGCTCCTTTGTTCATTGTTAACAGAATAAAGAAATCTTTTTGAGAAAATCTGAGCTCCTTAAAGATGTAGGACAGGGAAACGAAGAGTTATTGCCCTTTGGAGACGGCATTATTGTGCCATGGAGTTGGTTTTGTCAGATGAAGTTTTATGACACATAGTGGCAATCATCAGTCTTTGATGAGCAGACATGCACTAAATCAGAAAGACTGCTCTCCATGGATCATCGAGTCACAGCACACAGCTTGGTAAATCATGGGGCTCTTAAATAAATACTCTTAATTTGTTGCAAGCTGGTTTGCAATTCTGCAATGTTTAATGCAAAATCACGTATTTTTACCTATAATGATGAAAAAACCAAAGTGCACCTATAGCAGGTGATCTTTGGGAACAACAAAGGAGCATTGCCAGGGAAAAGTTGTCTGTGCAACACGAACAAGTTGATCCGAGCGCACTGAAATAGATGTACCAGTCTCATTGTAGAGCTTTGTGAGAGACCAGATCCAAGGCAAGATGTGACATTTCACTTTTCAGATATCAAGTGGGGCGGAAAACCTGTCTTACACTGCAGATCAATACATCACTTAGAGAGAGAGAGAGAGAAAGAGAGAGAGGCCATAGCCCAAATCAATCTGTAAGGTGTCAGAAACATCTAGGCCAACACCTGGCTACTATGCCCTTTAGCCCCCAGAGAGCCACAGACTAAAGCAGTTGTCAGGAGGTGAAGTCAGCTAGGAAACAACACAAAGGAAACATGAAAGGAGCCTCTGTCATGGAGAAAGGCATTGCTGTTTTCCAAAAATAACCATCTAATGCATAGATTCCTAGGCCCAAATGTGCATAGTATTTTACTCAAAGACTCTTCAAGTTGTGGAAAAAAAAAAAATTGGAAATTATTTACTCCATGGATATACTTCATTTTGGCTGGACAATGAGGAAGAAGTTGGGGAGGTGAGGGAGAGAACAGGTAAACTTGCCTTTTAAAGGAACTACAGAATGTTATTATGATCCTCTGGCCTCTTAGCTGGTAATTTCTATAAGGTAAAGACAGCTTCTGTCATTCAGGAAATATTATCACAAATTGGACTTCATTTTTCGTCTTCCTTTTTGTTAAGGGCACATTAAAAACAGTCTGGCCCACAGTTGCTGTAGCAATTTTAGTTCCATACACGAGGACACATCTGAGACCACTCTCCATGAGTTCCACTTTCTGGTTGCTTCTCTTTCAAAGACTAGTTCCCAAAGGAATGATTGGGGGTTGTTTCCCTCTATCACAGAAATTTTTTTGTCACAAAAGTGATTTATCTGTTGACAGCCAGGTTCACTGCCCCCAGGCAACTGATGGCAGTTGAAACCACTCAATGAAAAGCAAAGAACACTATTACCAATTTAAAGAAAAGGAAGGGGAAAAAAAGGTACAAATACTCCTCCTCTTAAGACTGCCTTGTAACTCTTCCCTGGAAGAGACACTTCCAGAGAAGCAGAATCAGCTCTTCCAGGTGTTAGGTATATGTTTACTTTTGGGTTACAACACTAATTATAACTCGGAGAAGGTAGACCAGACAGTGGTTGGTCTTAAAAAACATTTTTCACTCTTTGTGAAGTCTCTTCTGTCAAAGGGTATGGTAAAAACACTTGAAAACGTAAGGTTGTGGTTCAAAATTACAGAGAATGGGTCCACTGGCAGGGATTAAAGCAGTGGTTTGTTTGTGGCTGATCTCCCTGTGTAGTCAATGAGAGGGACAGTACTCAAACTAATGGGGAGCACCTCAGTCACACTCCTTCTCTGCAAGTCTCTCCCTCTGCTTCTGTTTCATATCCAAGGTGGGAAAAGAACAGTTAAACCAAGTTTTCCTTCAAATTTGCCTCTACAGATTGCAAACTCCTGAGAACAAGGGCTGTCTAACAGTCCACTCACAGTGGCCTCTTAGGAATTAGAGTATTAATATTTCTAACCAAAAAGCCATAGAATCATAGAATGTTAAAGGGTTGGAATGAACCTTAAAGGTCACTCAGTCCTAACCCCCTCTTTGCTTGTGCAGGGACACGTCCCACCAGATCACGTTGCTCAAGGCCTTATCCAACCTGGATAGTGCCAAGTTTGGGGGGCATCCACAAACTCCCTGGGCAACTTGCTCCAGTGTCTAACCACATAAAAGAAGAGTCTCGTGTTAGGAAATCTACAAGTTAATCATGAGTTTATTGACATAGAAGACATAGGAGGGATATTAAGCACCACACAGTACTTCTGAAACAAAGTCCATCTACATACATATATGCTGTATTATATTTGTCAAGTATAACCCAGCTGAGAAGTCACATAAATGTAACCTGTTGCTTATTCAGTTGCTAGATGTGATCACACGTCTTCAATTTCAAAAACCAGAACAACAGCAGGCCACAGTTTTACATTTTTCCATTTGAACTACAATTATTGTCACAAGAGCCGATTTCACGTTGGGCTGTTTCTTATTCTTGTTGCAATTCATCATGAGAAGATGTGAGATCCAAGATACCACGGCAAGGCATAGTCCATGAATAATACAGCACATTACTTTGACCTTTTCAGTTCTCTTTGTAGTGTGATTGGGCAACCATTCCTGTCCTCCCCTGTTAACCACCCCATTAACCTGGGATGAGAAGGTGGAATGGACAGACAATTAGCCAGCAGAATGTTAAAAAGGTTAACACAGGCTCACAGCCCTGGCTTTCTTGAGCTACAATGGCTATTAAGGTTTTGCAATCTCTTTCCTCTTTCAAAGTGTGCAGGGAAAAAATAAGAAATCACACAAAATGAACTTTGTTCTCATTTCAGATTATAATCATGCAGTTCCTTTCAGATGTCACACTTGGACGATCCTAGTGTATGCGTGAATAAACAGAGAAGAATGTTTATTTTTACTCCTCTCAATATGGAGAATATTCAATTAGAGTGGTGAACTTTTTCTTTGAAGCTGGTCATTCTCGAGTAAAGGAACGTTGGAGAAAGGAAGATGCAGCTCCATACGGCAGTCCGCTTTCAAAGGTCACTCTTGCCACACTAACTACGCGAGCTGAGTCATTCCAGTCATTTCCTACTCAAAGAGAGGAAATGGAATTTTTACGTCCTGTGGGCTGTCAGCTGCAGAATACTTCATCTCAATGCTCACTGAAGCTAACAGGTCAGGCAGATCTCATATATTCAGGCATATGGAGAACATGAGGCACATCAGGTCCCAGTGGAGTTTTGGAAGTGCCTGATGAAAGCAACAGCCCTGTTTCCCTGGGTTTCTGCACATCTTGAAAATCTTCCTTTTTTTTTTTTTTCCTGAAAGATTACACTATCATGAATGACACAGAGCTACAGGTAAGTATCAGAAAATGTTTTCTGAAGCCTTGTAGTCAAAAGGCCTAATTACAAGACTCTACATGAGCTTCTTCTTTTGCTCATAAAGATTTTCTAACCATGACTCCAGTGGTTTGGTTGTGATGACCTGGTATAGTTTGTTTTTCAGACACTACCATATCTTTGTCTTTGTAGAAATGTGTTACTCTGAGTTGCTATTACTAGCAATGATATGAAATATTTTAGAAGGAAGAAGTGGGAGCAAAGAGAAAGAGACCTTTTCACCACCCATTAGAAAACCAAATTTTGGATTTCTTATGAGCATTGACTGTAATAACGTGGAGTCTTTTTTATTACCTCACATTGATAATACATTCTCTATTTTGCTTAAGGTGAACAATGATATTCAGACAGGAAGAATTACTAACAAAGAAAAGATAAAGCTTTAAATTATAAAAATTACTTGATAGTTTCTCTCTGTAATACATTTTAAGTCCAGAAGGGACCATTAAGATCACCTACATGCCAAGGATTTTTACACTGTGCTTTTTGATATATGGGATCTCAAGTAACATACCATTTCTTCTGACCCTTGCTCTTCAGCACTATCTCTGATGGATTTTTACAAACTGCATATTGAAATATTCACATGCTTAGGGGCTTGCTCACAAACTGGAAGAGATTAGAGAAGCATAATTTCCTTTCACAAGACCAATCTTTTTTTTTTAGGATAAAAGTTTTGCTATGTTTTTGTAACTATTTTGGTGAACTCAGTATAAAGAAAAGTTTATCAGACTGCAACACCTCTCGTGTGTTGACTTGAAAAGATTTGTACCAATTTTAATGAGTTCTAATTCTTGATTTAAAGTCTGGAATAGAACTGAATATTTCTGGGCATTTAGCAAGAAAAGTTATAGCAGTTATGCAACTTACAGGCTCTCCATAACTCTACCCTGCTGTTCAGGACTAGACAGACACCATCATAAGAAGAATTCCCAACCTCAATATCTCATTTCTACAGATCAATGTCTCAAATTAAAACATATCACAAATTAAGAGAGAACTGATCTTGTCAAGAATCATGTTAAATTCTGGGTATGTTGAATAGAAAAAGCAAATTAAGAGAAAGGAAGCCAATCTATTGCTGCATTTGTTTAAGTGTGGGTGAGCTGGGGAGTCCCTGTGGCAGTGATTGAATTGTCCCCTACCATAGATAAAGGATTAAAACCTCTTTGTTCTTTTCGTTCATTAAATGAGGGCTGAGGTGATCCCTAAGAGAATGAGTGCCAGGAACCATGTGGAGTTGTTGTGCTGCTGTCATGGTTTAACCCCACACACCCACTTGCTCGCTCTCCCGGGTGGGAGGGAGAGAATCAGAAGAGCGAAAGTGAGAAAACCTGTGGGTTGAGATTAAGACAGTTTAATAGGGAAAGGAAAAGCCACACACACAAGCAAAGCCAAACAAGGAATTAATTCCCCACTTCCCATGGGCAGGCAGGTGTTCAGCCATACCCTGGAAAGCCATAATGGTGACTTTCCATCACACATAACAGTGACTTGGGAAGACAAATGCCATCACTGAACATTCCACCTTCCCTCTTCTCCCCCAGCTTTACATGATGAGCATGACACCATATGGTCTGAAATATCCCTTGGGATCAACTGTTCTGGCTATGTCCCCTCACAACTTCCTCTGCCCTCCAAGCCCACTCACTGGTGGGGTGGAGTGAGGAGCAGAAAAGCCCCTGGCTCTGTGTAAGCACTGCTCAGCAATAACGAAAACATCCCTGAGTTATCCACTCTTCCCAGCACAAATCTGAAGCACAGCCCCACACCAGCTACTGTGAAGGGAATTAACTTTACCCCAGCCAAAACCAGCACAGCTGCCTTGAACAGTTTCTCACCAAAGCCTCCTTTGTAACAACACAGCAGTAACTTTATTTTTGAAATATATTTATCCACTGCTATTGTTAAATGTGCCCTAAGAATTTTTGTTTTCCAGGGGTATGAAAACATCAGTTTTTACATATTGACAAACAAGCAGAGAAAAAGCTTTTTTTTGTTAACATGAGGAATGTCACTTTTTCGGGGGGTAAAATCTGGAGGTTCATAAAATCAAATTCTGCCATTTAATTACTAATCAACAGTGATCTGTCAGTCAGAGTTACTGTAATTCATGAACTGTTAAGTCAAAGCAAAACTGGCAAGTAATTACACTGTATCCAGCACACACTCATACAGACGGGTTTCAATTGGAGGGAGAAATGGAAGTGTGAAACTCGTTAATATATTCCGCTTTTTAATTAGCAATCAGTGCTGATTTGCCAGCCATACCAATTCTAATGAACGAGTCATTGAAACGCAGGAAAAAAAAAAAGACACATTTTCAAAATAATTTATGATTATATTTACATTCCCTCCAGGTTGAGACATTGGAGAAACTACTGAAATACCACCTTTGCCATCACAAAGCAGCAGAAAGCATGCAGAGGCTTACAATCCAACACAGCCAGTGCATCAACAGTTTGGTAGAAGACACAAGCTGAGTATTTAGGAGAGGCAGTTGGTATCTCCAAACACAGACAAATAAACATTGCCTAAAATCTCCAAGAGCTCAGGTAGCACAACATACATTCCAGTCAAGCCAATTTTAAAGAATCCATTAATAAATTGGTAGTATCTTACCTGACTGCTGTGTTTTCTTCAGTTTCTGGATGGAGAAAGAGGTGAGGGAAAAGAAGTCCAAGAAGTCCTCCTTTACCTTTACCTGATCTTCACAGGTGCAAAGGAAACCCGATCAGGTGAAGCAGAACACAACCAGCACTCCTGGGAAGCTAAGCAGCAAAGCTGGGCTCTCTTATAGCAGTAGGCCAGGAGCCTCTTCCTCCTTCCTCAGCCTTTAAGGAAATTGAAATGCTGGGGGAGAGCAGGGAATGAGACGTATAAAGGACCTCCTGGTTTTACCCATGTTAATATAAATATCAGAAGTTTGAATGTTTGATTGCACCAATATAAAATACCTGCACTAGGCCTGGCTATGCAGGGTAGAAGTTAAAAGGTCCTTCACTTTTAGGTATAAATACACACATATAGTTTTATATATAATAACTTGCTTCAAAAACAAAGGGTATGTCCCCCTACAGTCAGGCTCTGAAGTCGGTGCCAGTGCATGGATCAGCTGATAAAGGCACCAACACAGCTTAAACTAATTACAATTTGCAGGTAGGGTGGTAATTGCACTTCTAACTACCTAAATTAGGCAAACTGCTTGCATTTGTATAAAGGCTGACTCGGTACTTTGTGCCAACAGAAAATTCAGCCCTCCATAGTGGTAACGTTCTTATTGAAAACTGACTTTTGTTTGCCTAACATCTGACAGTGTTACATCTATTTCACTAGATGTTTAACTAGTTTGTTTTCATGGTGTTCCCATTTCCATTTCAGCTTTCCTTAGTGATGGGAGATAGCAGGTTTCTGGCTCTGTGCTTAAAACCGGTCCCAAGGCAAAGGACGTGGCACCAGCTTGCCTTCACCCTTCCAATGTCAGCTTCGTAGAGCACTCAGCAAACATTTTCAGCTTTCAACAGCTTTTGTGCTTTTAAAGTACATTCTAGCTGGCCCCTGCTTTGTCTCTGATGGCTGGCTTTCAGAGCTTGTAAACATCCATCTTGCAGTGGAGTTTTCAGTTCCTATTTTTAAAACAACAACTAATTTTCTGCAAAACACAGGTCAAGATGTCCTGTTGCATCTACAACAGATTCACAAACAGGTGCTTTCAAGCAGCTATAGGCTCTCCACCCTTTCTCTTTGAACAAAAACCTAGAAAACATTAATCATGTTAGGCCATAAATGCTTTAATAGTTTGCCATGAGTGTATGTTTATGAATTCTAGATATAGGCTTGTGAATGGCTCCAACCTGTGTTCCAGATTTCCTCCTCTCTTGGCCAGCTACTGGTTCTTGAATATCTCAGTGGGATTCTATTTTTTTTAAGCAAGCAATCTATTGCTTCCTTATACACCACCCCACCACACACCCAAAAGAAGACCTTTCCTTTGATAGCTGCTCTTCAATTACAAGAGGCACCAATTTAGAGCAATGATTAAGAGTAAAGATTCTTGTAGCCATGAGCACAGATCACTGAACTGTTTGATTTTGAACAGCCCATGAGAAGGTTGTTTTAAACAAAGACCATCTTTTGACCTTCTCTTCCAAATTCCAGTTGTTCTAAATTAAAACAATTCACCTTTTCATGATGTATGCTGAATGTGTGCTGGCTGTCTCTGTAGCAGAAGTAAGTGAAAGAGACAGACATTAGAAAGGAATGTCCTATCACATTTTTTTCCTTAAAGGGTTGCACAACAGATCCTATAGTTTTAGAACACAGAAATTTCAGCACAAAGACTTAAAAAATCATATTCGATTCTCCTAAACTCTCCAAGATGAAGTTTAAAAAATTCTTCAGGAGATGTGAACTGTCTCTATTACGACTGAAGCCAGATGTTGTACAAAACAAGATGACTCCCGTAACTCAACATCTCCCCGAGGAGCCCCACTGGGTGTGGCCACAGTGGGTACCAGAAAGATTTGTTGTCCGGTGGGTAGAGATCACCCAGCTTCCGATTCCCTCACTGGCAGTTCCCCCGCTGCTGGGAAACTTGTAATGCTGTCACACAAGACCATACCCTACTGGAAATTTGGACAGATGATTCCTACTCTTTCTTACAGTATCCCATAGACTTGTTACACCTTTCTGGGTAATTAGATTGAGAACAAGTTTCACACTGCTTTACTGATTTGACATTATCACCCGTCAGCTTGCTATTTTAACCTAAAAAATCTCAGTTTTTGCTTCTCTGTCTCTCTGAAACACTTCTGACAGCCAGTATCCAAAAAGCAGTTAAGCTTCAGCATAATCCTCTGGGACCAACAACACCTTCCATTCCCTACTGCTGGAATACATTCTTAAACTATAGTTTGTCTTCTGCCCTTTGACAACACTTTAAAACATTGTCCCTTTTAAATCATCTCATTTAATTACAAGACAATTTAATTACATTTACAAGCTCCCATTTTTCTCTTAGTCCTAACATTTTTTTTAACAGCACACCTATTTTTTTATTAAAAGTAGAAGCTTCTCTTGCTGGAACTTGAACATAGCAGGTTGAGATAATAACACAGGAGTGGGTAAAGTCACAGTGAAGGCAGGTATAGTCTTCCTCCTTTCCCCAGAGTTAGCAAGACTGAACAGAAATCATTCTTCCATTACGAAGTTATGTACGACAACTGAAGAGTAGGAGAACTCAGTCCTCTGTACTTGATAGAGAAGATAAATACAAAGAATTTAGAAATTAAATTCAACCAGAACAATAATGAAAGGCTGATTTTATCATGTTTGCATGGCCTTTACCAGGTTGAAGACAGTCTTCTCAAAATCACAAAAAACCCCCAAAACCCAAGAATTGCTGTTGATTTTTTTAGCATAGTTAAAATATTTGAATAGATAATTTCCTAGAGTCATTTTATAATGTGTCAGCACATATTTAGCACAGATGCTTATTTGGAGTGGGTAAGAACAAAAAACCCTACATCTATCAAGGAGAGAAATGTGAATGTATTGGGGGGAGGGAAAAAAAATTCAGGCCTAGCAAGTGGTATACTTTATTAGGAATAACTACATAGATATACAGAGTACAGCTGTAGGCTGGAGCCCAGCAATGCTTTGTGGTTTTTTTCCACATTAAAAAAGTAAAACTTTCCCAAAAGCCTGTTTAGCAAGGAAGCAGCAGCAAGGTTATTTTAAACAGTTTATTTACATGGCTTAGATTGGCAAAAAGATATAAAAAACAGTACAGTCTGACACATTCAGAAGCATCACTAGTTACATACAGATACAAGACAAAACACAGGTGGTTATAAAGAAACCAGGAGTTGTGAACTCCTGCTAATACCAACAGTTGAACTGTTAATGAAATGCAGAATATACATATTTAGATAGTTCGTGGTATAGCATTGCACAAACTGTTCAGAGAGGAAAGAGGTGAATATACAGGTTTGAAGGAAGACATAAATACATGAGTCAGATAAAAGCCTTAGGAGTTTGTCTGAAGTTTGACACACCAGAATTGGACCCTCAAATTACATCACACCAATAATCCCATACATTAAATAATGATTCGTTAACCAACTATGGGGAAGATGTGGAGCTTGGGGATTTGTTTTTTTTAACAGCCCTAGTACAAGAAAGTGTAATTCTTTTCCTCAGACTTCCACTTCAAAGCAATTCAAAGAATTTAATTGATCATTTTTGGTGGTCAAAGCTCCTTACAGCCTTTAAACTTACTATTCATACCACTGTGTTACAGTAAGACTGCAGGAGATCATAATCACAGAACTCAATTCTATTTAATTATAAACAACTACATTTATAAAATACATGGAATAAGCAGCTGTACAACAGGTTAACTGTCATACTTGAAAGGTCAGGTACTTCATAATGCATCTCCATTTAAGAAATCCACAATTCAAACACTAGAGTGCTCTGCCAGTTGATGAAGTTAGGCAAGCATGAGAGTCATTCAAACTAGCAGTAAATTATGTGATCATCATCTTCATTTAAAGATCTCACAAACCAGTTTATTGCCTAGAGGGGACAATTTCTATAGAAGAAAATGCTTCAGTTACGTTGGTGAGAAAAGAAACTCGTGCAAGGGAATACTGTGTTTAAACAAAGGCCAGGTTACTTATTCTGCTGGTTGGCTGATCTGCTTCAATACAACTAAAAACCCCTTGTGATTAACGTAGTGTTATCTAACATTTTGCTAATCAAAATCATTGCTAAGTGCTAATGACTAAGGTACCATTAATGTCAGTAACAGGTCAGAGACCAGCCAGCTGCTTGTCAGTCACTCCCACACAGCAGTCTTTTCAATCTGCCTCATATCAAGTGTGTTGTTGATCGGCTTAATGTATGACTCCTTTTTTCAAAGATTGAGGGAAGACTGACCAAGGAAGGAGAAGGAATACCCTGTTGGGGAAGAAAAAAAAAAAGTTATTGATCTTTTATTAGCCACTGTTAACAGTGCAGTAGCCATTTCTCAATAATATGTATACATCATACAAGAAATATGTGAGTGCAGAAGATCTTTAAGTCTGGCAGCTTTCAAATTTAATGATTCAGCATTTCTAGAATTAGAACAGAAAAGTTTAACATGTTTTAAAAACTGCGGAAGAAAGATTTTTTTTCCTTGTTATCAGCCTTGAGAGACTCAGAATGTAATAATATGTTTTTGAAGAGTAGCTGTTAACTAAGTATTAGCATACATCTCGCATCACTCTTTTTGCAATAATCATCTCCCTCCAAATCGAAGGCAAGATGCATTATGATAATCTCATAGAGAAACAGAGCTCCCCTCAGATCCTACAACTTTCTGCATTATCATCAGCTCTGTGCCCCAGACGAGATGCTGAACACGTGTCTTCTTGGCTGCAGAAAGCAATAGACATCACAACGATTTGTCAAAGCTTCCTTCAGCTGTGCCTGGATGGGCACACACCAGGCAAAAACCTGACTTTCCTGATGCTGGGAGAATAAGCTTCTTCCGAGACTTCAAATTACAGTGAAACCAACACATCAATATGTAACACTGAAAGTAAACCTCTTTGGATTAGCTGAGGTTTTGTATTCTTATCACATCAGACCTCAAGATACTTTCACAATCTTCTGTTGCTCTTTACAGCACATCCAAGCTTTTCAGCATATCAACAGGTCACAGTAGTTAGGCAGCTTGTGCACCTGCACGGTTCAGGAATCTTTCAAATAGGGATATTTGGGGCAGGTAAGGATATACTTCACTATGAACAAGCCTTATTATGCCCGTTTATGGCACGTCTTCTATTTGCAGTCATAGGGAACACTTGAAAACTAAATCCTAAACTCCTCTTTATAGAGCAATTCTTGTTAGACTCTTAAGTATTTTATACCACATATTTTCCCTATTTACGGATAGGGAAATAAAACCCTAAAACCACAGGTAAAATGGGCTGCTCTAGCCTTCCCTGCAATCAATTTAACGTCCTCAGAACTCTGGCTAATCAGAGGTTACATTGCCACTTCGACAACTGAACTGAAGCAATAAGTCAGTCAATTGTAGAGAAATTAATTACAAAAAAAAAAAAAAACACTGAAAAATAGATTTAAAAGATTTGTAAAAGAATGAACTTTGCACCAGAACCAGAAATAGAACTAGACCATATATGACTCCAGCCCTGTGCATTAGAACACAAAGAAGAATCCAACACCATTTAAAGCACTTTATGGATTCAAGGGTTCTATAGCTGCACCGTGCTCTCCTAGTTTAGAGGAATCACGATCTTTTGCTCACTTCAGTCAGGATGTGCAGAATTTTTCAGCACCACACTGGTTATTATCTCCAGCATCACCACAAATGGTTGTAATAAGAGGGATAGGAGATGGTCTGTCCAAGGCATGACCATTTAAGCTTTCCAAGTTGGAAGAGGTTTTTTCTTGTACAGCATTTGAAAGATGAATATTTGGAGAGCCAGCGCACAGCACAGGTCGAGGCTTGGAATTTTGAGAGCTCCAATCAACAGAATTGGAGCGATGAACATTAACAGCACATTTGCTAGATCCATTTAGGCTGCATGTAGAAGATGAACGAGCAATCTACAATTAGGAAGGGGTTCAAGAGTTAGTCCAAACAAGAAAAAAAAAAAACAATATCCAAGCTTCATTGATAATTTTATTCTATAGTTTTTTTACACCAAAAAATTCCCACTTAAGCACAGGCCAGGATTTAATTTAATAAATTTAAATTTAATTTAATTTAAATAAAACAGTATGTCTGGATAACAGCTTTGACTCTCTTAATGGACTGAGACAGGTTTCCTGCAGTTTTAGTTTCCTACTCAACAACTGCACTACTATTCCAACTTGAGGGGCTGGAATCCAAACCTCTTTTCCCCTCAAACTTATCATTCAACCAAAAAGGCTTTATGCAAGTTCAGTGGTGTGTGCAATTGGTTACAAAAAACCACAACACATGATTTGCTGCCAAGCTGTAGCTTAATACCACAGAGGTCCAAGAACTCTGAGAAGAATCTGAAATAAGGAACATAGTTTTACCACTATAAGTTTCTATAATTTTGTGGAAAATAAGTATTTTCGTCTGGGATAGGCACACAAAGAGAGAAGTACATGACTTGCAAGCTCATGAAAAATGAGATACAGTGCTGTATCAAAATGAAGACAATTAGAATGCAAAAAAATTTGTTGGCATAATCATAATAAAAGGAAGAAAATCTCTCTACAGACAACTGGGTTATAGCCCCACTGGTGGATTTTTTTTTATTTCCTCTAAAACAAGGGAGTCAACTGTGATACTTCCTCCCTTATTAATTCATATTTTCTCATTTGGGGGAGCAGGGCAATATATGTTGTACAATTTAATGGCCACTCAAACATTTATCTTAATATTAAAGTACTGACATAACAGGCAGTAATAGAAAGATGAACAGGATTCCTTTTTCTTGGCCTCTGTCCTACAAACTACAGACTAGAAAGTAGGTGTTTACTCACCAGATTTACTCAAACACTAGAATAAAAGCACAGATGATGAAAAAATTCCTCCAAACCTGGTCTGCTTTACTAGACTGTCCTAGGAAATTCAGTTTGGCCTAATGTAGCAGAAGACAGATGCAAGAGGCAGACAGGCATAGCAGAAGAGTTGCAGTATGTAGAATAATATATTATTTTACCAAGTTTTCTTACACATATATAAGAAGATAATTCCTTTGATCTTTTAAAAACTTGCAGGCTGTAACACCTACCCTTCCTTCACAGTTTCTTTCACGAGATGTCTCATCTCACTACTTTGATTGAAATGTTCACCATACTATTCAGGATTGTACACCACACTTCCATATAGTGTTCCAAATCAAAAGCATGAACAAACATAAGACACTGTGTTGAAACTTTCTCACATTTCACACATTCCATCCCTAGTAAAAGAGCTTGTTGGGGTTTTTCAACTTAATTGTACAAGGCAACTTCCATTTTCTAGTCCATACAGCAGACTTTTCTGCCTCTTCAGCACTTAAGACTTATCATTAAACAGCTCTTGAAAATAATACATCCAGGAATGTAGTTAAAAAAAATTTCCCACTGTGGATATTGAAATTGTTAAAGATAGATCAGCACTAGACATTAAATAACTGTGATCTTATAGAGGTGAATTATTTGTCCTGCCGAACCAAACCACTCACCGCTAACGAGGACGTGCTTGTCAGTCGGCTGCCAATGTAACTCTCGTTTGCTGAGCTGGGACTTCTTCCCTCAGTTGCACTGTGAGACATTAAAGCCCTTCGAAGAGCTCGCTTTGGTGTTTTCGAGAAAGAAAATGCTCTTGTAACCTGAAGAGTTTGACAAGCATTTATACACAGACAAAAAAATCAGGCTGTAGCAACTACTACTGTATAGGCTACCAATCAAATTTTGAACATCTGTAGGATGTGTATCAAATGTTAATATGACTGTATCACAGCTAGCCAAACACCTACACCCAAAGTGACTTGACTTTTAAAGGCTCCCCATCATCCTTGCTCTTCTCACTGTCCAAACAGGAGAACAACAAGGCAGGAGGAGAATAGGGCAGCGATTCAGGGAGCAGCCAAAATGGACTCTACTCAATTACTACTCAATAGGCTTTCTCTTAGTCCTGTAAAGTCAGGCTCCCCCTCCCTTGAGTTGCTCTCCATTTTTATTTAAAAGATATGAAGTATTAAGCAGAGTAAGTTCCATAACAGATTAAAAAATGACTACATAATACTTATGGCTGTAATACTGAAGACTATATACAGATATTCCAAAACCGTACCTTCTTTCTTTAAGGAGCTTATACTTAAGAGTTTTAGTTCAGATTAAGTTTTTCCTGTCACTACTGTAAATACTAAAAGCACCTGAAACAGGAATACTAGCACAATTCTCTGACTGAAATGGCTTTTACTGTAAAGCACCATTTTTATAGTATCCTACCTTTTTTGATGTTTTCTTTATTGCTCTGGATGCTCTGCTTAAAGTACTGTCCATATCTTTAGTATTTACTTCAACTGAATCAGGGTCAGCAGTATAAATGAGATTTTCCTGCAGACAAAAATAGTCTTAACAGTCAAACATCAGCACTTGTCAAAATATAGTTTTCTAGTTCATTAGATCAGATTTAGAGGTTCTAATTGCCATGTTCTTCCATATTTAACTCTTCATATACAGTTCAGCAACTCTTTGTTTTTAAGCCATTTCATTAGAAAAACTGCTGGTGCAACCAGCTACTTCATCTGTAGTTTTACATATAGTTTATCCAATTCAGTTTCAAGTCCAGGGTTGACCAAATTAAAGGCAGTAGTTCTGAAGCATCTCTAGGGAGTTTCCAAGATATCACCTGGTTTCACTAACACATCTAGCACTTTCCTGAAGTGAAGTCTTGATATCTCCAGCTATCAAACAAGCTGAAAGATTTAGTCTTAATAAGTGCAATAGATGTTGCAAAATAGCCACAAGTTTGGGGGTTTTTTTCATGCATGAGTCTAAACTTCAGTATGTGCAAAGCAATCTCTGGACACCTACTTACAAAACTTGGGGGGAGCAGAAGGGAACACAAGTGGGAGTGGGAAGTTGCTGGGGTGAATTTTTTTTTTCTGTTTTGTCTCTATTTTGAGAAATGACAGTTTGCATTTAAAAACATCTCAAAAGGACCCAAACAGCAGCTATGGGCCGTTCCCAGGGCTTAACACGGAGTAGTCAAAGCCTTTGCTGCCACCAGGTGGCAAAGCCAATGTTATTTCAGTCTCACACGATGCTACAGAGCTCTTGAAACCAGGCAATAGTGCTTAAATTGAAGCTCGATTTGACATTTCAATCAGGAAGAAAGAAGTATTATATAGTTGGTACAAAGCAGTAGCTACAGAAATTATAACTAATGGATTCAGCATAGTAGGCTACAATTTGTCAGCATAGGATTCTGAATGTCTTGGGGCAAGAGGAAATGATACATTTGTTATACAAAGGTTTAATTTCTATTAAAAATCCAAGCTATGCATAACACAAGAGACTGAAGAGAGGCAACAGACAGATTAAAGTAAATTAACACTTGCAAATCAGTATTTTTCCTACACAGGATCTAAAGAGGAAAGAAAATCATAAAGCCAAATCTCTTCTTAAGTCACTTGATCACAAGACAAACAAAACTAAGATGCTATTTTCATCATTCACTTATCTCTCCTGTGACAAGCATGTCTTTAAAAATCACAATCAAATATTGTATTGTAGGAGTACACTGCAGAACGTAAAACTTTTCCAATTTACACCAAGTAGTTTCAGCTATATGTACTGCATGTATTTTCTGAAAATTTAGATGACTCATATACACAGACTTTTACATAATTAAAACAGCAGTCGAAAGCCTCTATCCCTAATTGGAAAGGATTTACTCTTCCAATTAGCATTTTTCTGGCTGTGGAAAGCTCACACACTGAACTTCTAAAAGTGTGAGGCCAGTGCTGCCTCTATTTCATTGTTTTCTTTATTCCCTTGTTTTGAGGTTGTAGGTTTCTGCCTATAGGAGGAAGATGCCCACGCAGATAAGGTGTAGAACAAAGAATTCAACACACAGTTAAATCAAACCCAGTTATTCATAATGCTGGGACTGTAAATTGAAACATAGGTGTGAAAGAAAATCTGAATACAATTCTCTTTAGATCTACAGTGCAGACTTTTAAACTATTTATAATTAATTCATGATGGTGAAGAGTATGATTCTTGATTTTTAAGTACTTATTAGCTTCTGCAGAAACTAACTTCCAGGCTCTTTCCTTTTCCACCTTTTAACCACTCAGTTGCAGACATGCTANTTCCATCTGTCTGGAGCTAGTTACAGACAATGATTTGGTGCAATGATTTTATCTTTATTTACATGATAGCTGTTGTATTACTTGCAAGAGCAGAGTTCTGCCCACAGCTGTCATCAAAAGGCTGTAATCAGCTGTCCTTGCAACAGTTTATTCACCAAGTAGTCTGCCTACTCTAGACTGCAGACTAGACAGTAAACTGTGTTTTTACTACCTAACCTCTTTGCCATTTCTTTTTGTAATTGTGTTTCTATGTTTAGGTGCTTCAGAGAACAAAGCAGAACATAGGCAGTGCATATCATTGCTTACAGTGAAACACCAAATCTTTTTTTCTAAGGTGTAGGTCTAGAAACTGGTCTGACTTGTAAGCAACTTCTTTGCAAGTCACTATCAATGCTGGGACAGTATGGCAAAGCAGACAGAGAAATTCAGTCATCTAAATCTATCTTTCAAGATGCCTAGCACAGCTTTTCCTAAGCATTATCAACACCAGTTAAATGAAAATCTGGTTTCACAACAGGACTTGTCTCTGGCCAGTCTAATGCTCTGGGCATTAGACTGTTTTTTTGTTTTGTAAATCCAGAGCTGTCAAGCATTTAACTCACACTGCCATTTGGTTGGCTTATGCTAATGCTTCCTAGTACTGCCAAATTCAGCATCCTGCAGTGATTCTTCAAAAGCCAAAAGGTATCTGTGCAAGGAATTCTTAAGGTCACACAGAATTTCGAACAGAAGCTTATACTAAAATCACATATTTAACATATCATAAAACAAATATGTCTGTATTCAACCCCACAACAGCAGAGCTTCATACTCCATACTCTAAAACAATATTCTCATTAGCTATCCCAGCACTTCAAAACACACAGACCTTCTGTCTCTCTGATGTCCAGGACTTTCTTGATCTGGGAGAGGGGCATGAGAACAACATGCTTGAGAGATGCAGGAGGCCTTGTGTGCCCATGTGGACTCTNGTGTGCCCATGTGGACTCTTAAAAGCTCCAATAACTTTATGCCGTTTCCTTGCAATCTGCAGTTAAATAGAAGAGACACTCAGCTGGAAAATCTCTTGCCATTGTTTCCTTCCCTTTCCATTCTTTTACCTTCTACTATCCAGTATGGCATAGAAAATCTTGCTACAGAGAAATCTTCTAAAGAGTATTTTACTCTAATTATGCTACCACATACATCTTAAAAGAAACACTTCT